>JAHXMQ010012340.1:18298114-18325796 GCA_020466415.1 Ammodramus savannarum pratensis
TTTTTTTTTTTTTTTTTTTTTTTTTGCACTGCATTATAGAAAAAGGTTCATTATAGATTATAAGTAGTAATGATATGGACCCACACTCTTGTGGGTTTAGTTCTAGCAGGAAATGCACAAAAAATAATGCACCCCAGCCAGCTTCCTTGGGACTGTGGTTGTCTTCTCCATAAGTGCATCTTTAGCCAACAGCATATAAAAAGAGCAATGATGACATCCAGAGGACAGATAGTTTAATCATAGGTACTGTAGGTATCCCCAGCAAATTTCCTGGGGATATATCTCTCACCTATTTTTTTCTGTTTAAAGTCTGTTCCTATTAAATCAGTTATTGACAGCCTGCTGAGCTCCTTTAAATCATAGTTTTTATGAAACTGACCTTGTAAAGTTGAGAGATTCACCCCCAGTGCAAAAATTACATATATATGGTAAACTTTTATTAGTTTCATGATTTTTTTGGTGTGCATTATCATTCTATGTTTTCTCTGAGTCCACCTGCAATGTGAAGCATTGCTTTAAGCTACTGGAAAACTTCAGGTTAATAGCTGTCTGGCTTACCTCACCTGTGAGGGCTCCTACTGTGGAACCTCTCCCTCTATGTAGGTTTTTATCTAATCTGTCTTAGTAACCTTCCATACTCTGCCTTGGCAGGTTGGTTTTGGTTTTTTGGGGTTTTTTTTTTGTTTCAATTTTGTTTGCAAGTGCAAGAATATTGGCCAGGTGCACCATATGTAGAAGCCACTGCACAGAAAAAACCTCTGAGTTCCACAGAAATATCCAGGGATGGGTGTCTATTTTACTGGCAAATTTGAAGGAGATCCATTACCAACAATAATCTGAGCACATCTCCACAATCAGAATTTAATTGAAGCGTGTTACCTATAATAGGTTCAGATATTTGTGTTCTTCAGCATTTTATAAATTCACAAACAGATGGGCTATGACCAGGAAGCAGTGGAGAACAGACTGGCATAAAGCAGGCTGGCTCTCTGACAAGAGCAGGTACAGCTGTGGGATGTATTTTATTCAGCATGCCCACCTACTGTATCAGCAGCCTGTCCTACCAGCAATTCAGCTACCACTGACTTAATGAAGAGTAGAAGTAAGCATGAATCCAGACTTTCCATGGATCATAATATCTGAGAACCCAGAAGGATCAACATGAATGAAATCAAGCCAAGTAATTTTTTTTTTCCTTGCACCTTTACGCGCAAGAGGTAACAAAAGCACTGGAAGTTTGAAGAGGGGGAAAAAAAAACCCCACAAAATGTAATCGGTTTTTAGTATGTACAAATGTTCCCCTTTTGGTCTTTCTTTGTTTGTTTGGGTGTTTGTTGTTTTTTTTTTTTTTATTAAAGGAAGATTTTTTTTAATTGAAGGAAAATGTTAGGAAGTACCAGCTTATAGCTTAAATCACCCCAGTTGTGCCAAGGGACATGATGAAGTGCTGGCTAAGGAGGCTTCTCTTAGTGAAAGACAATGTGGGTGAGATAAGGGCCAGTTCTTGAAGGTTTCATGCAAGAAGTGTGCAAAGGGTGGTTTTGCTCCCATTTGTGCCAATCCTTGCAAGCCCCATAGAGAAAAACACTTCTGTGGCTGAAGAGATCGTGGAAAAGAGTCCTTGATCTGAACATTCCCATTCCTTAGTTGGGAATGTGGTATTTGCTACTTTATGCATTTAAAAGAGGTGCCTGTCTTTGTCTTTTGACATTCCTTATACATGAATAATCTCCTATTTAGGTTTATTGTACCTCTTTATCTCTGTTTCTATATCTATCTTAACATCATCTATTCTAACTTACAGTAACCCACAAGGGGAATTTGGAAAAACAACAACCCATAATTATTTTATATGGTGATTGTCTGACTTGAAACATTGAGGTAATTATCAGGTTAAATTCCTATGATTCCTGCAATTTCTATGAAACCTGGAGATGTCAGTACCTGAGTTCTGGCATATCTCTTAAGGTAAAATTATACCAACCTCAACCTAAGGTCGTAATTAAAGGTGTAACAAAGCTAAATGGAAAAGGGCTGTATGATTTGAATCAAAAGCAGAACAAGCCCCATAATTGTAGAGGGTGGAAAATGAAGTGAGCTGGCCACAAACTCCCCCTCCAGGGGCCACAGGCTCTGTTTGATGCAGCTAGACACAGGAAAAGGGGAACCCCGGGCTGTGGGACCAGGAAAGAACCCTTGGAGCACTTGCTTTGGAAAGGGAATGGCTTCTTGCAGAATGCAGGAAAGACTTAGGAAAAGCCTGAATGAGAGGGGGTTTTATAAATATAGCTCTGCTGAGACTTTTGTTTGGGAGGTGAAGCTTTGGTCTCCCAGGTGAGACTATGGAATGTGTTGGCATAAATTACTTTTATTTGTAACTAGATTTCTAAGAAAAGCTTCAAAACCCAGCTAAAAAGGATTTTGAAGAGTTCTGATGAGCAGGAGGAAATGCAACCTGGTCTATATGTGCATGTATGCCTCTATGCATGTATGCACCTCCGTGGTGCATCCATCAGATGGATGCACCACTCCATAACACATGTTATTTGGAGTGGTGCATCCATCTGAAAACCTGGAAGACTGGTGGCATTTTAATGAATATTTAATGAATAAGGCTTTATTTTAAGGGCTCTTAAAATGAGAGCAGTGGAAGCCATCAGAGTTTATTCAAATGGCAGAGGCATGACTGGGAGTGCCCCTTCAGAACAGCCAAACAAAGGGCTGCTGTCAGGAATTCAGTTTCCAGAGCCCTTGTGCTGGCTGAGCTGTACATGCCATATATCCTTGCTTACATCTTGGTCTCTCAAAGGTTTTCTTTTCCCTGATTCTCTTGTCCAAGCTTCACATTTAACCTTTGGGGTAGTTTTGAATGTATCCCTTCACAAACCGCAGTCCAGTAGCACTAACCTCAGGCAGCTCTTTAGTGTTTTTGACTCCCTTCTCACACTGCTCCTCCTCAGGCCTCTGCTGGTCATTCTCATCTCTCTCCTGATGATTTTGTCACTTCTCTTCAATGTAAAACTCAGGGGATCTCTGCACACTGCAACTGTGTTTGTGATGTTGGGGCCTCTGCCTGATGCTGCCCTTCGCTTCATTTACCTTTCTCATTTCATTGCTTTCCCATCTTCCAGCCCCCTGCTACCACTATAGGGCTGACACACTGTCCATCAGCTCCTGTCCCCTCCAGCCTCCACCAAAATATGGTCCCTTTCATGTTGGTGACTCCCTCAAACACACTAAATCCTTCGTGTCCTCTGGAATTTTTTCCTGTTTGGTTTTAAATGTCCCCTAGCTGTTCTGATGCTGCAAAAACACCTCTGGACCTACCGATCCTTCACAAGCTTTTTAAAACCCTTCTCTGGTATTTCTTCTGTCAGCATTTTTACAACATTTCAAGACTAGTTGGTGTCACAAAAGTGAAGAATATTTCACAGTGGTGAGGGTAAAATACTACAGTCAGTTCCATACAGGCTTAGTTCTGAGAAGTCACTTAAGCAAAGTGTGATGTTGAAGGAAGGGATAAGTGATAGCTCAAGGAGGTTTGTCCAGAAAAAAAAAAAAAAATTACCTAAGCTGTACCTCAAATTTTATTTATTATTTTTTCAGATGACTGGGGGAAAATCAGATTTATGTAAACAAATAAAGAGCAGAAAATAAAGAAAGAAAAAGAAAAAAAAAAGGAAGGAAAAAGCTGTAGTCCTGTCAGCTCCTGAGGTACAGAAATGGTCCCATCCAATACTTGCCAGAAGGGACCCTTGTCTCTTTTCTGAAGCTGTTTCCCTCTGCCACCTTGTCCCACAGCCCATCACACTGAATATCTGCAGTGCTAAAAGTATTGTTCCTGATGAGAGCTCAGAGAAATGGTTCAGGAAAGCTCCTTGATTAAAGGGAACAGCATTATTTGAGACCTGCATTCTTGTCCTAACTACAACAACAGGCACAAGTCTGCCTTCAGATATCCATAGGTGTTTGCAGGGAAAGCAGGTGGTGAGCTGGGAGATTTGGCTGAGGAAAGCACTCAGGTATTCTATGGAAGAGAACAAAATAAAATCTTCAGAGGAGAGGAAAATCTTAAAATCTAAATCTTAAAATCTTAGGAGGAGATTCTCTTCAGCACCAGGGCATAGCAGACAGGAGCATTTGTTGGGATCAGCACTGCACTCTCTGGTTCTGGGTGCAATATCTGTTTACTGGGATGGAGAGCACACACACTGGCATCCTAGCTGTCCAGAAACATTAGTGAGAGCTGGGAAAGCTCAGGGAGCAAGTGCTGCATCTGAAGCCAGCCTCCCCCCCCTCCCCACCCAAGCAAAAAGCTCCATGGTCACTTTGAAGAGCGTTGAAGGGAGATGAAAAACTGGAGCTTTAAAGCAAGGTTTGAATAGTGCACTATTCCTCCTGTGCAGCATCATTCCCCCTTCTGCTTGAGAGGAGCTGGGGTGCAGGGCTGTGCTCCTGAGACAGGGAGCAGACCTGCACCCCAGGAATTCACATTCACATTCTGGAATTCACATTCCAGAGTGCCTGGTGTCCTGTGCTGAGCTCAGCAGCTGGGCTGCAGAGTCACACTGCAGGTTATTTCAGTTCCCTGGGTGAGCAGTAAGTGGGAATATTAGGGAATATTATATTTAGGGTGGCCTGTTAAGGACTGCCTCAAGTTCAGAGCAGAAAAAAAAAAAAGATGCCAAGTGATCTTCAGGAAGATTTCGATGTGTGCAAGGAGAAGGGGCAGGAGCAGAGAAGGTGAAAGGGAAGCCACAGGTTTTGTACAAAGAGAGTAAAAGAGATGAGTTCAAATTAAGCAGGGCAGGGTTTTCATGAGGCAGTGTGCTTGTAGTAGGGGAGATAACATTTTAGAAGAAGGATGTGAGTGAGCAGATAAGAAGGAAACTGGAACAGCAGTTACTATTTCCTTATCCTCCTTTTGGCTTTGAGTTTTTGAATGAACAGGTGGAAAACAAGAGTCAGAGAAAATTCTGTAGCACTTGAAGTGCTTTGCAGCATCCCTGCTAGACAGAGCACACTGCTGCTGGGGAATAACATCCTTTTTGGTGGTGCTCAGACCTGAACATCAGAGTAATATCTCACTCCATCACAGGCTGCTGTAGAGGGAGATTAATGCCAGGATTCATGGCCAATTCTCTTTTTCTTTTGTGTCAATCTACTTTCAAAATATAGCATATGCCAGTTATTTCTCTTGGAAGGGAAAGAGAGAGAGCTGATATGAAGCAGAGATAAAATCTGGAGCATAATTAAACAGGCATTTTTCATACCTTTATCATTGTCTTCTTTCTCTGCCCTCTCATGCTTCTGTGTCTTGTTCTCTCCAAAGCCATTGCAAGAGGGATGGATGCTGAAGGAAAAGTAGTTGGGTTTGATGCCAAATAGGTACTCCAGGTTTTATCTGACACGTGGCAAGATGCATTCAGACATTTTTGTTGTGCATCTGATTATGTGAGGCATTTTGTGAGTAGCCCATCCTATAAAGACATTGTGTTACTGTAATTGTCACATCTTCACAGCCATTTTCAATTCAGTTTCCTCACACTTCCAGCAATAAATACCTAAAACAGTTGTGAGTAACAAAACTGAGACTGCAGTGGCTTTGACTTGGCTTTGAGAGTGGTGAGCCTCCTTCCACACTCCTTGGGCTCCTGTGAAACAACATGTATGCACTGTATTAGTACATAGAACTAACTTTGGGAATACAAAGTTAGTTCATAGAACTAACTAAAGTTAGTACATAGAACTAACTTTGGGAATATAAGGAGTTACACAAACAACATCCAAATCTGTCATTTCACGAGGCAATGGCATCTTTACTGACCCCACCTAATGCCAAATCTGTCTCACAATTAGATGTAGGCACTCACCTAATGTTCATGTGCTGCACAGGAGCCCAGCACAAAGTTTGCAGATGTAGTCTAGATGTTGTGGATGTCATTTGCCTGCTCTGATAAAGTGATTTGTGTTTTGGAGGGCATTGCTCTGGGCTGCTGTGGCTCCCAGCCCTCTCCAGTAACATCAAAGGAAGGCTTCGAATAACAAGTTGTGATTAATTTCCTGTTTGTTTTGTACACACTCAAGAAAATGCTGGGATGTTTTGTTTGGTGATGAATCATCCTGTGTGTCCACACTCATCTCCCAAATGCCTGAAATAGGCGTTTTGTATTTTGGGACCCACTTCCTCATCAGCTGAGAGAGGTCTTACAAACCTTCTCAGAAACGGGGTAAGCTTCATCTTGAAAAAGAAAAAAAACAGTTGAATTTTTTGCCTCCAGTATTCCTGTTACTGGTATCCATGTTATGACAGCCAAACCTATTTTATTTCTGACTTCATATTATTCCTTGCCAATTAATGGCATGTGAAGAAATGAATGAATTATCAAATATGCCAGATTGCAGAATAAACAAAAGTGGTGTCACTAAACACCATATCCAGCATTTAGGAAGCAGACCTAAAGTAGATTCAGAAAGGAAAAAAAAAATCAATGCAGAAGGCCGTATAGCTAATTACCAAGTACAATAAATGACTACCATGAAAAATAGGCCATGTCTGGAATAATCTCTGTCAAATGTAGCTAAAGACTGTCCTCCTTAATCCGTTTAAGAATTGAGAGGGTATTAAAACCTGGAACATGTAAATCAGTTGTGAAAGTTTACAATTCACTGCACCTCAAGGATCTCCAGGTTGATAGGCGTGGAGGGAATTCCAGCATGTCACTTTAGGAAAACTTGAGATAGCCAAGACCAGCTGACGTGGAAGAAAACCTTGAGCAGCAAGTCTCAGGTCGTGTTAAAAAGGGTGCTGTGTTTCACAAAAAAAAACATTCTGGTGATGGGGGGTGCCGTGACATGATCCCTCCAAAAGGTGCAGGAGGTGAGATGAGCATCTGTCTCAATCCTTTGGGTTTGACAGGAGTGAAACATATGCTGCCTGGCAGGTGAGCCCACATTTAATGTACGTAGCACTTTCCTTCCGTGCCGACGGTCCTGGCAAGGGCTGCCTGGCAGTAGGGTGGCTTTTACTGAGCATAATGGGGATTTTTCTCCCAGACACATGGTTTTGCTGCAGAACAATGAGTGGGTTTAGCATGGCAGAGTTTCTGAGAGCTGCTGAAAAGTCTGAAGGTCTGGGTGTTGAAGCGTTTTGAAATAGTCACAGTCCGGTGTGATGGTCTTAAAGTGCTCTTATATCCATGGTGGTCTTGTTTCACAGGGACCAGAGTTGCTACAGAGGGTCCAGGAGTGTGAGCAAAATTTGAAATTGTATTGTTTCCTCAGTGGTCACCAGAGAAAACCCTTGTGACAGCACCATCCCTTCACAGTTACCTGTCAATAACGAGCAGGTTTGCATGATCGTGTTCTTGAGCAGAGGAATGTGTTAGCACACTCCCACATCCACCCCAAAAAAGACACCAAGTCTTCAAACCAGGGAAACTTTTAAATAAATGAATGAAGAAGAGTAAAACATCATCTATTTGAGGTAGTCAGATTCATAGATTATTTAACTTCTCTGCTGCTGTGCTGACTTCTCAGTTGTAAGGCAAAACCCCCTAATTTCCCATCCAGTATCATGAAGATATTTATTATCTCTTACTTTTGTAACTGTTTGTTCATGTTTGTCTCTTACAGGAGATGCAAAGAGCTGTCTGTACTCCAGCCTTTCTTCAGGATGAAGCTTTTCTATGCATTTTGTCCTTTTAGACTCCTTCAGGTTCTTAATAAATTTCGGCTCCACCAGCTTTTCAAGCCATCAGGAATTTTAGCCCAAGTAAGTATATCAAGTGTATATTGGGTCATTTGGAAACAACGTTAGTAATTAATATATCTAGTTTGGGAAGCAATGCAAAAAGTCTGAGTATTTGTTGCTAGAATAACTCAGCTCTTTGCATGTTTGACTGGCTGCAAATGGAAATATCCCTGCCTTTCAAAGGATTCAGCATGGATATAAAGTTCCACTTGCATGGGTGATACAGGAGGATCAGGCACACAAACTGTGCACAAAATAAAATGAACTCAGTATGCTGTAGGTACAAAGATATTAATAACTCTTAGCCTGTCATAGTGCAAGATTGGCTAAGTCTACAAAAATATCTATTCTGTTATATGTTTTCTTACCTGAATCCTAGTAAATACAAAAAGATATTCTTACAGACAGTGTAGTGTGTGTGACCTACCCTCAGTTCTCTTCATCAGCTAGTTGCCCTTAAAATGTGTGTATTAGGAGATGATGCAGAGGTTTATTCATCAAAATATTGCTTCCTTCTCAAACATGCACAGCTCAGCTGGGTTGCAATTAATAGCTGAGAAGGCAATGCCAAATTGGACTTTAGATAGAGTCCTGGGCTATGAGGAACTATAATAATGTTACACATTAAATTACCTGCTTAGAGATCAAAACTCACAAGCCACAACTAATGATTGCCAATCACAAGACAACAATTTGTTATTTCAGATGAGCCAGCTTTGAAGGGAGCACAGAAAAAGGAGTTCATGTGCAGTTTTAGCAGGTATCACACAGGAATAAGGTAATGGGCAGCCCAGATTGCAACTGTGAAATATGGATAAAGCAAACTTGCAAATAGAAGGAAATGGGATTGTATGAAACACTGCCGAACAAAACTAAGGAAAAAGAAAATAGACTAATCTGGTAAAATGTAGAGCACAGACTACAGAATAAACTAGAAACACTCCTAAATTAATAAAAGAGAGGTAAAGTCCAGCCATAAATTGAAATGCAGTTGGTTGAAAAGCACATATTAATGCTCTCCTTCCCTCCAACACTGCTTTCTCTGCCTGGAGTAGCCCTCCTCAGAGACTTTTGTTTCTCACTGCCATGGTTGCTCATTTTTTCCAGCAGAGATAATGAGATGGAGGCAGGGATAGCCTCCTCTCATTCTCTTACTCCATTTCATTCCTCCCCTTCAATTTGCACCGCAGCAGTGGCAGCACAAGCATCGATGAGACGAGTTGTGAGCAGCTGATGGTCAGCAGTGAGGAGATGCTCTGCAGAGGCTCCTAGGCAGGTATTCAGCTGGGGATGGGACACATTTCTGTGCTCTCCTCCCCTCTGAGCTGGGTGTGAGGCCCTGCCTGGCACCCAAGAGAAACTGAGTCAGCAAAGGAGGAGGAGACAGCCACGAGACTTGGTGGATGCTTGGCTCTGTTGATCCATGCACCACCCCGAAGCAGTGCAAGCTTTGTTAGCAACAACCACCCCAAAATCTGCGTGATTTTTGTCAGGATGAAGTGCTGAGGTGCTTACAGTCAGCACTCAGAGTGGAGACTCTGCTCCTTTGCTGCTTCACCTGGAAAGCACAGAGCAGGAGCAAATGCTAAGGAAGGTGTGTGCCCTGCAGTGCACTTGTGCAGCCAGAAGCCAAAATTAGCAGGGGGACCATCTAATTGTGTTTGTTCTGCTTGCAAATAGATACCCCCCCTGCTAATTTCAGCTTCTGCTTACAAAAGTGCTCTGCAGTGCTCACTCCCCCTCCCTTCCTCCTTCTCTCCCCGTGCTTTGGGTTTGGTTTTTGGTTTCTTTTTTTTTTTTTCCCTTCACTCAGATGTGATTTCTCTACATTTCCAGCTCTATTTTCTCAGCCTTTACATCAATATTTAATATGTGAGTGGAACAGTGGGCAGTTAGTTTCTTTTTTCTCCCTTTTTTTTCCCCTGTAAAAGTGCTGGTGCTCTTGGCTCCTGGGAGCTCTCCCTCTCTCTGCCTGCATTAAGGAGCCAAAGCCTAACCTGAGGCTGCCAGAGGGGCTTTAAAAAAGGCAATAATGACTAATTGACCTCTTTAATGAGCTTAGGAGTTATAAAGTAGACAATTGCAGTGCATATGACATATTTTATCTAGGTTTTCAGAAAATCTCTGACAAGGATCTACATGACAGGCTGCTTCTGAAGATGAACCTAACAGGGGCTGAGAAGGACGTAGCATAGAAATACAAGAAAGAAAATGAATTTTCTGTGCTGAGGGTTCCCCCCAAAAGGGAAGAGTTAAGTGTGATTAATACCTGGTTTCATAGTTTGATTTTAAATAAATTACCTAGCTAGAAAGGCCCACCATAATGCACTGTATGTGCTGATGATACTAAATTATGATGCATACTGAGCACAAAGTGAGTGGCAAGGAGCATCCATCGTGCCGTAGATCAGCTCAGTAATTGAGCTGACACATGGCAAATTAGATTTATTACTGAGGAATGGGAAATAATGCACATTGTTCTTGATACAGGGATGACAAACATAAAGACCCCCTAGAATATTTTACAAAATAATCTTTACTAGATAATGGCTGTCCTGGGCAATGCACACAAGGAAAAGCTGAAAACAGAAAGGATTGGCTTTGGCATTTAATTTCCTCTATGTTGCAGTGTATTTCTCCTGCCCATTCATTACTTGTTTTTCCAGCTTGACCCAAAGCTGCTCAGTTCCTCAGGTTTTCTGAAATCTCCTCTCCACAACCTCATGGGTTTGATAGGATGAAAGCCAAAGAAGTGAGCTGGATGCATGAAGAAAAGTCCCTCAGTCTTGGAGCTTAAAAAGTGCAGCAACTGAATTTTAAAATGTGCTGGAGCAGCCACCCTGGTGGCACCATCCATTTTATCATTTTTTGGTGCAGTAAAGAGAGATGAAAACAGATGTTTCATAGGGCAGTGTAGCAAGACTCAAGGAAGATGGGTGATGTGGGTTTGGTTACATATCTGGCTTTTCACCATGGACACACTCTGTGGATTTAAAACACATCATAGCTGAGGTTTGAGGCACACAGCTGGATCTGGGGAGATCTGATGAGTTAATTGCTAAATCCAGATCCAACAGCCCAGGGCAGTGTCTGTGACTTGTTTTGGCCTTCCAGAGTCAACACCAGCACTTCTCATTATCCTCCTGTGTGGCTGCTGTGACTCCAACACTTTATTTTCACCTTGAATCTTGGAATTCATTGGTTCAAGTCGAGCTGGAGCCCACTTTTCTGCTTTAGATTCTCAATTTCCAGCTCATTCTGCCAGGTGTGGTGGGAATTAGAAGCTGGTGCCAGGGAGAAGGCCACAGGAATGTGGGATGGAAGGAAGAGAAGGAGGAATGGATTTCAGGCACAGAGAAAACACTGAAACATTTGTAGGGGAGGTGGCCAAGCAGATGAGCAGGGCTGCCAAGTGACAGAGGAGAAAGAGAAAAATAAGTTTTTTTTGGTTTGAGTTGTTTTGTTTTTTTTTAAGGAAAGGCTAAGTTGGGACATTTGGGGAGAAGCCTGGGGTGCTCAAATTCATGATAGCTGAGGGGATGCCACAGCTGAGCACAGGATACGTGGAGAGCTTTGCTGACACCTTAATTACAATGAGAACTAAGCAACTCATTAAAATTAACATCCTATTAGAATCAGTCATTTCAGTTACTGCTGGTGGGTACTGTGTCAATATTATCATCATTATTATTATTATTATTATTATTATTATTGCTATTATTATTATTATTATTGTTATTATTATTATTATTATTATTATTATTATTATTTCTGTGATGTGTGCTCCTCCTCCTGTTTTTAGCCATTAATATTAATGTTAATATTTCTTCTGTGGTGTGTGCTCCTTCTCCTGTTTTTAGCCATTATTGTTAATATTATTATTTATATTAATATTTCTTCTGTGGTGTGAGCTCCTTCTCCTGTTTTTTAGCCATCAGGATGGTTTGAGTTCCAGCTCCCGGTGTTATGCTGATGACATATCTGTGTGTTTTTGTTTTTTTTTTTCTTGACTACTCAAAGCCGTTTAATCTCTTTGAATTTACTTTGGATGTCAACATTTTGAAATGTCTCTATGAAAATCTGTCACTATCCTCCTAATGTTTTACTTCATTTCTTTTGCCATCTGAGCTGTCCTTCTTGAAGGCAAGGAATTGCCCCTTTTTCAGGATCACGTTACACTTTCTGTTTACCAAGTCATCTTTTCATTACTTGGAAGCATCTCACAAACCAAAGACACAAAGAGGAAGAAATTTAAAAGCTTACCTTTGTAGCACATTTTACTTTCCTCTGGATTTACCCCTGACAGAATTCAATTGCAAACAAAACACCCTTTGATTCAACTCTTAGAATATATATTATGAATAATGGGTTTCTCTCTCAACAGCACAGGTCAGATCCCTTCCTTCTTTTGCAATTTTCAATGCAATTTCCTTATGATTTAATTTTAAATTGGACCTCTCCTGAGCTAAGCAGGCTGATTTAAACTAAGAGCCTATTTTTCTGAATGCCTGAACACTCTTGGTGTCTCAATATTTCATCTGTCTCCTTGAGATCCTTGAATAATTTGGCTTCCAAAGTTTTAAGTCACAAAATTTTCTGGTCATAAAATTTTAATTGGAAGTTATCATTGGGGTGAAAAAAATGGATAGCCTTTTTTTGTGAAGAAGAAGAATCTTGTCTACTGTTCTATTAAAAATTGTTCGAATGGAAGATTTTTTTTAAGTGTAAGGGAATGTGGGGAGAGGAAATTTAAAAAGATAATGGATCCATTATCACTGGAAACAATGTCCTAAAGTGATGAGGTATAGCATTTTTTAAGAGGGATGATATATGAACTAGAAGCTGGGAATTGATGAATTTGCCTCTCACATCCAGCTCTACAAAAAGTCCATTGGAGTAACTTCTGTATTAGGCATAGCAATTTTTTGGACGAAGAAGTCTTTCAATGAAGTTTTAGATATTGTTACCTGCTGATACTTGCTTAGATCTGTTGTGGTAATGCACCTTCAAAATTTTGCTCAAGGTACCACCTACTGCCTAATTTCCATTTTCTAAGAACTCTAACAAACCAGAAACTCGACTTTTTCTCCTGTACCACTCCACTGAGTTGGTCTGTTTGACCCATTGTAGGTTATGATGTGGAAAGTGCCTTGTCATTTAGTAGATGAGATGTCCCCAGCATTTGGAAAAGAAGGAATGTTTGTATGAAATGCCCTGTGCTTCCCCATGCCATTTGATAATATTGATCACAGAAGCTTCTCTCTTGCCTCCAGGAAGCTTGAGGGGTAAACAGAAACACCCTTAAATGACTTAGACCCTTCATCTCAGATTAAAGCCAAAAATTTGACTGGGGCAAATGGTTTTCCATGTCAGCAACCATCCCTTGAGAGCCTCTTCCAGGGTTATTCCTCTTCTCCCTTTGTAAAGTATCTCTTCAATTCCACTGAAAATTGGTGCATACATAGCCTGATGATTTTAAAAGAAATCATTTATTGGCAACAACTTTTTCTCATGGGTTCAGCATTTAAAATCCTGTCCTTTTCCTTATTACCTATTTTTTGGGTTAATGAGGAAATAAGCTCTCAGAATCCATTCCTGCTGCCATCATGCAGAAAAAACACTTGAGACAAAATCTCCTGAATCCACCCCTGAAATCTCCTGTGCTCCTCACTTATATTCCTCCAGCTGTGTGATCAAGGCATGGCAGGTTTTTTGTTATGTCCACCAGTGGTTATGAGATCCTGCTTGTCCTCTCTCACGATGCTACTTCTGAACTGGTATACTGCAAGGCCGCTTCCTTTTTCTTATATTAACCACCATTTTAGTTTTCACCCCTATATTTTTGTTTTGTTTTTGTTTTTGTTTTTGTTTTTTTATTTTATCTGCAATGCCCACAGGAAATCTGTTTAAGTACTGGAACTATCTTTCACAAAGCAAACATTGCCATCAATTTCACCACAGGTTTGACTGTAAGCTTGCTCACTCATTATCTACATGAATTTCAAAAATGTGTCTAGTTGGTTAAAAGTCAATGGGACCTGCTTTTCCAAGTGACCCCAGAGCTTCTGAAAATTCATTTTCACAAGGGATGAAATCAGGAGCCAAACCTGCCTTTCACAAGTAACCACTCTCTGTGCTTCTCCTTGCTGCCTCCTCTTTCGTGGCTTGTTGGATTCCTGTTGAGTCACAATTTAATGGCTGAATTCCTGAGGTGTGCAGGACAGACACTGCAATCTCTGACCCCACCATCTCTGATGGGTCTTTTGCTCTTCCTCTTCCTCCTCCTCCTCCCCTAACCCAGCCGAATGACAGCAGTTGCCTTGCAGTCCTCCACAGTTTTTGCTTTTGTGGAGTAAAAAAATGACCCTTTCCCCATGCCTCCTGCTTGTTTGCATCAAGGTAAACATTTAAATGTCACCTAAATGTAAAAACAGGAAAGGAGGCACATTAAAGCAACTTCATCTCCACTTCACATCAACACCACTAAACACATTGTTACAGGAGTGACTAAAACTGTCTGATAATATCATCAGTGGCAACTGGTCAGTTAAAATGTTTTTTAATTGTGACTTGAATGTGTTTATCAACCTCTTTTTGTGACATTAAAAAGACAGCAAGAGAAACACATGGAGACATTGTCCTTGAGGGAAGGGATTAATCATCAGTGAGTGAGCAGGCCTAAGCAGATGGTCAGCTATGCTTTCCTGAAGTCATTCCTTCCATCCACCATTCAGTGTCACTGCCAGAAATGAGAAGAAGTGTTATCTTGACACTGAACATCTTTATAATAAAACCACTAATTGGTGCCAAATACCAAAGGCTTTATAGCTGTAAAACTGCAGCAGAGATTGCTGAGTGGTTGACTGGGTTTCATTTCAATAAATGCTGTTTTCCAAACCCTTCCTCGGTGCTGGCCACACTGTGCTGTCCCTGGGAGACCTCTCTGCTGTGGTGGTGTGTTTGTGTTAGCTTAGCTCCAAACACAGCAGCCAGGAGTGTTTTACCAACTTGATGCTGCCATTGTGCTGCTGCTTTTCCTGTATTTCATGTAAGGCTAATATTCTGCAGGAGATGTTCTTTAGGATTTAGTTCTCAGATTTATTTTTTTTTTCCTGTCTTTTTGGCAACCAGAAAGGATCTGTCATATTAAATTATCGCTTTTGGCCTTGGAAATACATTTTTATGAATGCTGAAAATGTGTCAGCATTGGACATCCATGAAATTCTCATGGTTTGTTGAGGATTTCTTTTTCTTTTATGCTTCGCATTTTAGCCAGGAGCATTTAGAGAAAATATTTCTCTCCTTAATAAACCATCCACTTTTCTTTTAAGGTGCAGTCAGTTCTGGGATGGAAAGAGTTACACATTACAGCAGTTATGGCTGCTATAATAGTAGCTATATAATTTTATATATATTAAAACCAGCTGAGTATAGCTGCTGGTTTTAATATCATTTGAACGTGTGGGTCTTGTTTCCTTCACCCACTTCTTCACTTAGCAAATCTTTCATCACATGAACAGTGAGATTTTGGCTTCTGCACAGCAGAGCCAGTCTGGAGTCATCTGGACACTCCTGGGCTGTGTTTTGGTGTGCTCAGCAGTTGCTCTCTTGAGAGGACCTTTAGTGGTGCCTGACCCCAAGGCATCCAGTGTGATGCTGCAAACTGGGCCTGACCCCACCTCCATTTCAAGCAGCTAGAAAGAATCTTGTAGGCAGTAACAGGCTCTCAAACCAGGATTTTGATTCTTCCACAGTGAAATTTGAAATTTGCAGAGAGGGTTAATGCCTGGAAAATCATATAAATATGCTATGTCATAATATTATATCTCCCAAAATATTGCTAAAGGGTGTTTTTCCCAGAGATTAGAGCATTAGTGAAAAAATAATGATTAACCTTTAAAATCAGATTGGCATTTCTTTTTTCTCCAAATGTAGAATTAATACACATTTTTTAATCATTAGTGTAATTTTCAGGATGATACTTTTGTTCTTTTGGCTGTTGAACTGTTACGGCTGCTAGTAACCCTTCAAATTGTTTGCTTCATTCAAGCATTCTTTTTTGAATAATTCATTAGGCATTATTATCCAAGCGTGGAACACCTCATTTAGCACTGGTGATCTTTTCCTTATGTGTAGCTGACAGGCAATCAAAGTTTTTATCAGTGCAGAAAATTTGCAATTCAGAAATGTAGTTGCAGCAATTAGTAGCTATCAGGTAGCATAGGAAGGACAGCTTCATAAAAAGAGAGAGTTGAATGAGCTCAACTGATGTTAGCACAAAAGTAATGGATAAAACTAACCAGCTGTTTCTAAATTTACCAAATGGAACATTCCTTTTTCCTCAGAATAGAGGCTTTAATTAACTTTGTGTTCTGTGTGGCTTCACCAAAGGAGAAGTGAATAGGTGACAGAATGTCCCTCTTTGGGTGCCCTTCACTTCATTTTGCAGCTGTGTTGAGGCATCCTGTGGATGCTCAGCTCCCTCCTCACTGCAGGACAAACCTCCAGGTTCCTCATTGCTCACCTCAGGCCCACTGGAGAGCAATAAGTTTTATTTTAATGTATGGCAATATTTTTTTTCTCTTTCTCCCTCTCACTGGTGCACAAGCATTGGTGTTTTTGTGCTTCTGCAAGAGGCTTGCTGGAGTTTGGGCAGCAGAGGTGTTTTTCAAGCACTCCCAGTGAACTCCCAGTGTGGCTCCTGCGCTGCCCTCAGTGGCAGAACTCAGGTAAATAGCTCTAGGAATAAGTTCCAGAATAAGTAGTTCTAGGAAACAAGGTGGGAGGAGAGGAGGTGGAAGCAGGAGGAAGGCATGAACTCTTGATTTCCTATTTTGCCAGTTACTCTGGTTCATTCCCATTGCAGGTCGGGTGAGTTTATGCTGGATTTAGCCCAAGGAATATTCTGGAAAGCTGAGAGAGAAGAAGAAAGCCTTTGCAGTGCTCAACTGGAGTCCTGGAGGAGATCTGGGCATTGCTCTTTTTCCTGGGATGTCTTGTGTGCTTTGCAAAGAATTTTTTTTTCAGGATTTAACTCCAAAGACTCTGGATCTGCTGAGGGGATCCCAGACCCTCACATACTGCTGAGTGCTCTACTTGGCTCGTGGCTGAATAACTCCATCAGCTTCCTCCCATCATTTTAGGAAGCAAGATTGCTCCCTGATGGTTCTCATTTGAAGGAGAAGTGTCCTGGCACTGGATTCCAGACATGTTTTGCCTCAAACAGCTCAGCTGCCCAGCCAGGGTGGCAGGTGGGAGAGGAAAGAGAGGAAAGCCCTTTCCCTGGGCCCTGCCTCCACACCTGGCAGGGAGGGAGGCTGGATCCCCCAGTCCCACCAAGCACTGCAGACAGAGGATGCTGAGGGCATTTTCTGGGGCTAGATCCCCTGGAAGCAGCCATGACAAAACTTGTGGCTCCACTGTTGCAGTGTGTTGCAATTTCCTGTTTTACTTCCCTGCCCCTTCCCAGGTGTGGCAATACCTCTCTCCCTTCCCCCTCGCCCCCTTGCTGAGTGAGTTCTCTCAATCAGGCTGAACATTCCAGCGTGTGGTTGTTCAAGTTCAAAGGATGCAATCCAGGCCTGGGGTCATTGGCTTGTCTATGTGTCCCTCGTCCCCTGAGACCCTCCTCCTCCCACCTGGCTGGTGCTCACCTGTCCCTTTCCCTCCCCCTGTGCCTGGGCTTAAATTGAGCCAGGACCATGTGCTCGGGATTCTGTTGGAGCTGTTACCAAGATTCAGATGTCTGTGCCCATGGAATAAAGCTCTGGATATAAACCCTCCGGCAGGATCCATCTCTTTTCCCTCTTCACCCTAGCCTGAAGCCTTCCCACCTGAGGTAAACTGAGTTTCTAACCTTGCCTGGACTCGTTGCAGTGCCTGCTGCCACATCCAGCCAGCCAAAAGTGTCTCTGAGGTGAAACACCACCGCTTTGGGCCCAGCAGCAAGGGTCAGACGAGCCCAGGCCCAATCTACCTGATAATATTGGGATCCTATTCCAATACTTCTTCCACACCTGGCAGGGAGGGAGGCTGGATCCCCCAGTCCCACCAAGCACTGCAGACAGAGGATGCTGAGGGCATTTTCTGGGGCCAGATCCCCTGGAAGCAGCCATGGCAAAGCTTGTGGCTCCACTCCTGTCCTGTCTGGTGGCCTTTGGTGGGTGAAGCTCCAACAACGTTCTCTTGCTCTTTAACATGTGTCCTTCAGAGTCCAAGAGGAAGGAGAATGCCCAAAGAACAGCCCAGCTGCTGCAGGAACAAGAAGTTATGTGGAGCAAGGCAATACATCAGCTACTCACATGCCATGGTAATGGAGACTGCAAAAACCGCTGGCAAACACAAGGAATCCATTGCAAGGTAATTCAGAAGCATTTAACAGTTCTGCTCTGTGTGCTTATTGTGGGTCCACAGGATTTGAATAATACTTTTAAACACCGGTACTGAGCCGCACATGGGGGCTGTAGCATTATTTTATCCACTGTGCTATATGCTTCCTTTCAGTGAGATGAAACCATGCCATGTTTCACACGCTGTTTCTCCCCCTGACAGCAGCCACAGGGCTCAGGAAGCAGCTCAGAGCAGCGTGGGCCATGCACAGCAAACTCTCCCATCTGGGGAGGCACTTGGGAGGCTGCAGAGGAGGCAGGTGTGCGGCTGCCAGCCCCCATTCCCCACAGGGAAAACTCTGCATTCCCAGCAAAAGGAACCTCCTGGCGTGCTCCCCTGTCTCAGGGGTCTGCCTGGCCTTTTGCTGACAGCAGAATTTCCTCAGGAGCTCCAGAGGCTGACATCTCTGCTCACAAACCCTTTTTTCCTGAGCAATGTTAATATCTGCTGCAGGTCTGGCAGGTGCAGCCTCCCCACGTTGTGTCTGCATGGCCAGCCCTGATTCAACATCTGAATTTCCACCTGGGCAGTGCACAGACCTCCTTTTCTCCAGGAAAGAGGGCACTGCTCACTCTGAGCCCTTGACCCAGGATCTCCAGACAAGGAGAAAAGGGAAATTGGCCTGAGCCATCCTTGTGGGAGCTCATCAGCACTCCCCATGGACCTGAATGGCATTTGCCAGTCTGAATTATGGCTCCTACCACCAAAGCTCTTTTGTGAGACCACCAAGGAGACAGCTGCCTCGAAAAGCCAAAAAGTAGTTGATATAAACTCGACTGAAGTGGCCATCTGAGGTGGGGAAAGGCAGCACAGTGGGAATCCACAGTGACCAGACACTGTGCCAGGCTGAGGGTGAGTCTGGGCTGAGGAGCTTCCCATCCCTTGGAAGGCAGTGAGGCATGCCTAACCTGGCACTGATTACTCATCCCTGGCACTCATCACCCTGCCGCAATTCGTGGCTCAGAATTAAATAAGATTTTAAGAACGCGCTCGGTTCGTAATATAGGAATAAACGTGTGATCTGCCTGTGATATCTACCCCAACTAGCCACTTAATTAAGGTGGAATTTTAAGCATAAATAGTGTATTAAAATAAAATTTAATCAACTGTTATTATATATATAATTCTATATATATTATATATACACTAGATTTGTGTCCCAGCTGGTTCTCTCCACCAGCAAATGCTGAGAGGCTTCTGAAATCCCACGTTTTTCTTGGTGTCACAAATACATTGTGACATTGGTGTATTGATTTTAACACTGGGAGGAGCTTAAGAATTTTGGGGAAGGTAAACAGCGAAAGCTCAGAATTTACAATCCTGAGATTTTTTTTTTCCCCCAAGACTTAAAATTCCCATAATTTCTGATTAAACAAGCCAGTATAGCTCATTTGGACTGTGAACTTCTGGTGCTTCTAAGACCAGAAGGAATCATCTTCTGCAGACCCTGGATTTGCTAGAGAGTGGAATTAGACCCTAAGTGCACCTTGGAATGTTTCTCCATATTTTTTTTTATTTGTTGTTTTTGAAGGTGAGGGGGTGTTGCTTTTGATGAAACCTACTTGATGTTGTAGCAAAATCAGGCTTCAATAGTGAAACACAAGGGTGAATGAGAACCTTCATCTGTGTATCTCTCCCATCCTTCCCTTTCAATTCTGTTGCTATCCGAATTCCTAGCTTGAGCACAATTAGACCCTAAATGCAGCTCCTAATGTTTCTTCATTTTTAAATTTTTTTTTTTTTTTTTTTTAAAGCGGGGTTGTTTTTAATGGAACCTACTTGGAACTCTGTTTCTGCTGCTCTCCGAATTCCCAGCTTGGGCACAAATCCTCCAGTGACATTTTTCAGAGCCCTGTAGGGCTGGTTCCAGTTCTGTGTGGCTGATGCAATCCAATATGTTGGATTTTGCCATTCCTTGTGTTTAAGCTGAGATTAAACACCCTTTTGGACCGGTCAAAGAAGCCAACACCTCATGCCCTCACTAATGAGACATGGGGTTAGAAATGAACTTGGGGTAACTCTGCTGCTCCCAATCCTACAGGAAAAGTTTTTTTGAGGCATTTTGAGGTCTGTTGCAAGCCATGTAGTCCTAAATCCATAGGCCTGAAGTGCAAGGTGCTGATAGATGGAATTGGGTTGGTTTTGTTTTCTGAGGATCCCCTTTGCTTCCTCCTTCACCAGCAGCAGAAGCGGCTGAGCACAAGCACTTACTCAACACATCTCTCCTTATTGTTGTTATTATTTTGGCAGAGGTTGGTCTGCATTCACTCCCACCTGGGTGTGGAGATGCCAGCAGGATGATTTGTCCTCTGGAACAGAACCAAACCCTCTGATAAATACCCGAGTTATGGGGAAGGACTTCCCTGGCCAGCCCAAAAGTTTTAGAGAAGCTTGACTCAGATGAGCCTATTGGCCAAGAAGGACTAATTTCCCTAATGAATTTCCCTCCTGAGCTTTTCTGGTGATTTAGAAGAGACACTGAGGTTGTGATTGAGCCAGCAGAGCAGGAGAGCAGAATCCCCCAGTGGTTGTTTCCCAAAATCTGCCGTGGAACCATTCCCACGCCCAGGACATACCGTTCCATCTGCTCCCGTGGCTTTCTCTAAGGGCGGTTTCTTTCTTTCTTTCTTCTCTAATTATTTTTTCACAAATCAAATGAAGTCATTGCACAGTCACAGAGCATTAATCACCTTATGTAACTTCTCAGTAGTGACACACAAAAAATATAAGTAATAAAAACAATGAGGGATGATGATGCATGTGTGGAAGGAACTGCAAGGCAAAGAAATTGCTGTGGATGCGTCACCACTTTCTCAGGTGTATCACAGGAGTTTAAGGAAAGTCATGTCACCCTGAGGTTGTCTGAAATGCCTGAGATGTAATCCACCTATAATCCAGCAGAAAAGCCATTTATGTATTGTTAGGAATTAATCACTTTGTAGGTATAGATACTTGAGAGGTAGGAATTAATCACTTGTAGGTATAGAAACTGAAGCACTAAAGACTATGAAATCTATTTTAAAAAGAAACATAAGAACAGCCATAAGGGCTCAGAGGAAGGCACATCCCAGCACCTTGTCTGCAGCAGTGGGCACAGCCAGTGCCTGGGGTAGGTAGGGTGTGAGCAAGGCATGCATTTATGATAATTACATACTCTCCTAGGCTCAGACTGGGTTTGATTCAAGAGCCTGCCTGAGTCTCATGCAATTTGTCTGGTTTTGTGCCCTCAGAAAATCTCTTTCAACTGCTTGTCCAGTCTCCCCTTTCCAAATCTGCATTGTCTGCTGGCAAGGAGACCATAGGGTGAGGAGCAGATTACAAGATTCTGCATCTTGCTTCCTTTCAGAAAAAGAAAATCCCAACACTCCTGGAGACCCACTGGGGTCAGCTGTCTGGAGACTTTTTTCAGTCATTTCTGAATGAAAAACTCTTTTGAAATGCTTTGATAAAATGCCTTTTAGATGACAGGAGATATTTTGAAAAGTCACATCAGGTTTCTATTGCTCATTTCAGCATTGATGTATCAGCAAATATGTGTCTTTAGGTTTTACCCTTATCTCAGTAGATACCAGGCATGGCAGTAGCTCACAAAATGTTGGTAGCACTATGAAAAAAATCAGATTACCAGGTGGTCTATGACCTCCATCCTGTCCCTTTTGGAATTGGGATTTCAGAATTATCTGGCATTTGTATGCACAGATTTTTACAAATATGCAAAGGAGGGGGAAAATGTTGTTTCACTTCTTTAATCTGAATTCCTTGGAGTTTCTTAGTGTTATGTGTTGTCCTTGTAGTGAGGGACTCAGCACAAAGTTCAGATTCGAAGCAGAACTTTCACCTGTCTTTGATTGTTATGGTCCATTCATTTTGTGTAGATCCATTCTTTTGGTGTAGGTCCATTCTTTTTGTGTAGGTCCATTCTTTTTGTGTAGGTTCTTCCCCAGAAATAGACAGGGTTTCAACAGGCATGTTGAAATAACCTTAGCATGGTTAAGGATGCATAACTGAGCAGCCCTGTGCCTCCCAAGCACTTTAGACCAAAATTTCCTTTAGCTCCACAACCAAAGTCTGCCAGGAGATGCAGACACGTGTGCTGGTGCCTCAGAGTGGTGACAGAAAATAAGATTGTTGAGTTGGTAGCCTGTGAAAAAGGAATGATGTACCATTTGGTCCAGAAGCTGGAAAAACACATACATAAAACATTTTAGGTGCTGCTAGAAAATACAGCTATCTCTGTGTCTATTTTTATATATGTGAAATGAACTGTAGACCTTTCTTATGTGGTCATACTCACCTGTGTTATCTGAGGGGCATTTTATAGTGACTAAGGAGCACAACTGTGGTTTATTGAGGCAAGTGCCTTGTCAACCAACAGCCTCATTGTTGTCTTGAGAATCAGAGAAACGTCTTGGGTGTCAGAAAAATCCCACCTATTCAAATTAATGCTGGGTTATGAAACTAGTTTACCATTTACTAGGAAATAGTATTTAAATTCCATTTTACGCATCTATTTTTTATATCTTTTTTTTTTTTGTCAAAGAATTAAACCATATATCCCTACATTATCCAAATCACCTGTCATCAATACACTTTCAATTAACCTTCCTCTGTATTTCCTACTATCAAAAACAACAATCAACCATCATCATCACTCTACAGCCACCCCCAAACACAGAATTAACCCCAGGACTGTTTGGGCTCCTGTGCAATAGCTCCTAATCCAAAAAGAGACTCTGAACCAGTACTCACACAGATAGTGTAATGGTTGCTGGACATACTAATTATTTTACCATTTACTAGGAATCAGTATTTAAATTCCATTTTACACATCTATTTTTTATATCTTGACATTTTTTTCTTTGTTTTTTTGGTCAAATAATTAAACCATGTATCCCTCCATTATCCAAATCACCTGTCATCAATACACTTTCAATTAACCTTCCTCTATATTTCCTACTATCAAAAACATCATCATCACTCTACAACCACCCCCAAACAAACATAGAATTAACCCCAGGACTGTTGGGGCTCCTGTGCAATAACTCCTATCCTAAAAGACTCTGAACCATCACTCTGCTCCTGTGCAATAGTTCCCAATCCTAAAAAGAGACTGTGAACCAGCACTCTGCACCACATCCATGCAGGAACAGCAAAAGGTGTTGCCAGCTCTGGGAAAGGAAAAAAAAAAAAAAAGGAAGGCAGCCTGTTTTCAAATCCCTGTGAATGGGTTAATGCTGTTGCTAGGAAAAGATTTGCCCTTTTCCAGATCTGAAGGGAGGTGATGTTGACAGTAAGGAGTAGGGGCCCAGCAAGGTCTGAAGTTTTTGTGTGACTTTTATTGCAGGGAAAGAAAGGGCATTGACAACAACAGCTGCCTGTAGCACAGCTTCCCCTCTTTCCCTTTTTTTTTTTTTTTTTTTTACACTTGACTTCTAATATGGATTCCAGGCATGATTCAGCAAACAGAAGGAAGATTTTTACAGACATGGACTGGCAGTATTAGAAAAAAAAAAAATGAAGCAGAAAAACCAACCCTGGAATACCATAATGGGCTTTCTTTGATACATCTAAAATTTGAATCTTAAGAATTTCACATGAGCCTTAATTTGTAGGAGTTTTAGGGGTCTCCTGCTTTAACTGCAGAGTCATTTGCTGGAAATGCAGGCTTGGTCTCGTTGCTCTGCTTGAGAGAAGGGTCCAGCTCACCTCCAGCCTCAAAATGAAAACAAAAACACTAAATTGCATTGTCTGGAGATTGGTTTTGTTCTTATTTAAGGACAGGACAAGTAGAGAATGATTCTGTGATCCAGCAAGGCCTGAAATGGTGCTGACAGCTGTGGTACTTCACTCCTCCTTCTCGAGCAAGTGCTCCCTTTCCAAATCTGGGACAACATTTTTTAAGCTTGAGCAGCAGGTTTTTAAAGACAACAGTAAACCTCAGGAGCTCCTCCAGCCTGTCCTCATGCCCCAAGAAGCAAGTTTTATATCTTTATATCTTTATATCTTTATATCTTTATATCTTTATATCTTATCTTTCTTTATATCTTTATATCTTAGAAGCAAGTGCTTCTAAACCAAATCTGTGGGCTGAAACAGGTACAAGCACAAGCTGGTCACCTTCAGGAGACACCTCTGAGCAATAAGGGCTGGCTGCATTTTAAGTTGAAATCACACTGGGCACACACAAGTACAGGAAAAGAAGAGGAGAAAAGGCTGCTGAGACAGGCAGCCACTTGATCAGAGTGGGAGTGATTGATTTTTTTTCTGATGGTTGTGAGAGTTGGTAGTTACTGTGTTTTAGCGTGTGATTAGAGCAATGTTGGGGTATTGTTGGAATCTAATGGACAGTGGATAATATTCAGCAATTTGAGTGGGAATTAAAGTGATGAATGTCTCCTTTTGTTGAAGTGGTGGCACAGTCAGGTGAGGTGGTTAAGAGAGGGAAACTTTGCACCCATTTTTTAGAAGGGGAATAAGGAGACTGTGAGCCTCACCTCTGAGTCTGGGGCGTTCATGGAGCAGATCCTCCCAGGAGCTCTGCTGAGGAACATGGAGAACAGAGATAGATGGATCCAGGACAGCCAGCATGGCAGCTCCTGCCTCAGCAGCCTGCTGGCTTTCTGGGATGGAGTGGCCACATCAGCAAAAGCTCCAAGTGTCACCTACCTGCACTTCTGTAAGGCCTTTGACATGGTGCCCCAAAATGCTTCTTACTTAACTGAGGAGACAGGGATTAGGAGAAGAGAAGGCTCTGGGGACACCTTATTGTGGCCTGTGATGGTGTTCACAGGGGTGTTAGGATGAGGGAAGAGATGAGGATTTGACTCCATGTTTCAGAAGGCTTGATTTATTATTTTATGATATCTATTACTTTAAAACTATACTAAAAGAATAGAAGAAAGGATTTCATCAGAAGGCTGGCTAAGAATAGAATAGAATGGAATGATAACAAAGGTTTGTCTCAGACTCTCTGTCCGAGCCAGCAGACTGTGATTGGCCATTAATTAAAAACATCCAACATGGGCCAATCACAGATGCACCTTTTGCATCCCACAGCAGCAGATAATCAATGTTTACATTTTGTTCCTGAGGCCTCTCAGCTTCTCAGGAGGAAAAATCCTAAAGAAAGGATTTTTCATAAAAGATGTCTGTGACAGTGGCCTTCCAAGGCTTATGAGAAATGAAGGAAAAAAGTTTTAAGCCAGGCCTGTTGAGACAGGACAAGGGATAATTGTTTAAAACAAAAAAAGGATGGATTTAGCTGGCTAGCAGGAGGACATTTTGTGCAATGAGGGTGGTGAAACACTGGTACAGATACAGAGAGGTGATAATAGCTGACCCATCCCTGGGAACATTCAGGGGCAGGCTGGATGGGAGTCTGAGCAGGCTGATGTAGTTGAAGTGAAGTTGACCTAGAACAGAGACCAGACAGAGCTAAAGAATAAAGTAGGGATTTATTAAGAGGCCTCAATGGATGCACCTTGGGCAGAACAACCCAAAATGGCCACAGAAATGGACAACCAGTCATGGGGTGTCTCTCTGGGATCAGTTCTGCTCCATTTGCACCTTGCAGTTCATTGTCCCATCCCAGCTTTAGCCCAGGCAGTCCCACCCTGCTTGTTTTTCTCTCTGCAGCCCATGGTGTTTGTGCTCTAGGGCTGAGATTGGGATCATTTGTCCTTGGTGCCCAGCTGGAGCAGGAATTGTTTTGTCTCCCTGCTCTGTGCACAGAGCTCACCATCCCTGAATGTGAAGCCCAGACCCACACACTAAAGCAGCACAGAATGGGAAAAATAGAAAAGCTAAACCTGAGGCATCACCTGCCCATGGCAGGGGGGTTGGACTCAATGACCTTAAATGTCCCTTCCTACCCAAACCATTCTTTGATTCTATGTCAGTGGTAGAAATAATTTATGCAGCTGATAAGAGCAATACTGTATTGACAGCAATGTTAGAAGGAAGCCTGTAAATTATGGATGGCAGCACAGGCTGTCATAAAGCACTTTGCAACTTTAAATCCCCAGCAGCTTGTACTGATAGTGTCCACACCTCCTCCTCCTTCTCTTCAGCAGTTGGACAGTACGCTTTTGTTAGGAAAATAGTTCTGTTTAAACTGGCAGGATTTAATTTTTATATATATATATATATATTTATTTATTTATTTATTTATTTATTAAGTATATATATAATTTTTACATATAATATATATTATATATGTATATACATAATAAAAATTATTATATATGTATATATATACATATATATGTGTGTGTGTATGTATATATAAAATTAATTCATTTCAGTTCGAGTGAATTAGAAATATATATATAATTAATTCATTTCAGTTCATATATTTTATATATATAATATATAAAATATATTATGTATACATTAAACATATGTTTTATATAGAAGAAAATAGATATTTTATTGTTTATATATATGAATATTTTTCATTGCCATGTGTGTCCTCTCTTTAGGAAATCTCAGATTTGTTGGTTCTGGGACTGGCAAAGGAACAGTAGAGGGGTGACTGGTGGAGGCTGCAGAAGGCTGTGAGTGTAGCTACCATTCCCATACTAAAGTTTTAATAATGCTTTCATTTTCTCTTAAGAATATCAGAAATTGAGCCTCATCCCTTGTGATCCCCGTGTTAATTGTGACTGTTTATGATGATAACTTCCTTGATTATTTTGGATTATTTGAGTTCTGAGACTTTTCTCCCATGTATGAGTGCATCTGCACGCTTTAAGATCTGAAAATTGCTCTGGTGTATTCCTGTTAAATTGCATGGTAATAACTATAACAATATCCCCCATAAATTATGACTGTGGAGACTTACCTACTTGTCCTTGCCTCAGCTAATTACATTTCACCCCCATCCACTTTTTTCATGCTGTCACTTCAAATGTACATTTTTTTGGCTCTCCAGCTCTCTGTGGCTCTGGTGCACTCCCTGACAGCAGGGTGGGTTACACTTACAGTGGGGATACTTGCTGCACTCAATGAACTGAAATGAAAGATATTTTAGTCTCTTGACATACAGCCATCCAGCAAAGGCATGGAAGGAGCTCATATTTTTCATGAAGGAGTATTTCTGACATGGAAGGAGCTCGTATTTTTCATGAAGGAGTGTTTCTTGACACAAATTCGAATTTAGGTCCATCTGGAAACAGTTTCAGAGCAGAAGCAGTCCAGACAGGACTCTACCACCTTTTATCTTTTTCAGGATAATACTACTGGTGTGAAGCCCAGCATGAGGAGCAGGAATTATGTGTAGGCAGGAATGGGTTGCCCAGAAGGGCAATCCCAACCTGCCTCCTGTGGTATTTTCCCCCATCGAAGGCAGGAAATGATGAATGTGACTCCATGTTCTTAGAAGGATAATTTATTATTTCATGATCTATATTATATAAAAGAATGCTGCACTAAAACTATACTGAAGAATAGGAAAACGATACAGATAGAAGGCTAAAAGGTAATAATGAAAAACTTGTGACTCTCTCCAGAGTCCCGACACAGCTGGCTGTGATTGGTCAT
>JAHXMQ010012340.1:18329294-18343108 GCA_020466415.1 Ammodramus savannarum pratensis
ATCCTGGCAAAGGGATTTTTCCAGAAAATATGACAGTGACACTGCCCCTCTTGAGGTATTACACATCTGGGAAGGCTGGGATTGTGCTTCAGTCTCTGCCCCTTGTTCTCCAGAGCTCAGCTGGCACTTCCAACATGCCCTGGCTCATGTTTCATGTTCCAGACCCTGAACATGAGTGCACTTGCCCCAGGAGTAACTGGCACATCTTCAATACCTCCCCAGCCTAAAACGATCCAAATTTTTACCCCCCAGGAGAACAACTGAACCCAAGGAGCACCCAAACTGCATCCAGCCTTCCAGCTAAACTCCTATTTATTTCTAAAATCTATTTACCCTTGAAAAGATCACTCCTGTAGCAAACATCCAACTCTTGGGTTAGTTTGGGGTTCAGAGAATATGGATGCCACACGCCACCCTTTCCCAGCTGTGCCACTTCTGCTGTGAGACTGTTCCCAGTGCAATCCACAGAATCCCATGTGCTCTCCCACCCCACAGCCCATTTCCAGTTTGTTCAGTGCTGTGTTCCAGGAAAGGTGTGAGCAAGACTGGAGCTTTGTGAGCTGCTCTTTGTCCTTGCCATAGCCATGGTGAAGCACACGTGGTGGTGAGTCAATTCAGTGATTTTTTTTCCTTGCTTTTCCCCCAAAAGTGGAGCCTGTTGTGAAGCTACAAGGTTTGAACTTGGGATCACTTACAATAGCCATGCTCATTCACTATTATTCTGTTGAAGCAATGTAAAAAGACAAGGTTTAATTTGTGAAATGGGCCATCTGTTCCTACACAAACTGCATAATAGAATGCACAACTATTTCAATTAATACAGTAAACCACCTTTAAGCAATACAGATGATTTTGTAGAATTTTTTGACTGCAGAAGATACCATCATCCTTTGCTCTAATTGTTCTTGATTTTACCTTCCCATCTTTTTATTTAAAGAAAAGGAATGACAACTTGTCTCACTGGGAGAGAAGTTTGCTCATAGATAGATCAGGAATAATTAGACCAAATGCTACTGCAAACTCCAGCAGACAAGATATCTCCATTACAGAGAGTAATGTCATTTCTTTGACCATCCTCCCATCAATCCATCCATCAACAAATTAAAGCTGGCTAAAGAGCCACTTATCTGGAATGCTTTTTATCCTGATTGCTGTCAATCTAGGTAAATAAACATTTTCCCTAGGCAGAGTTTACATATTTAACCATGTTTCAGGAGACATCCCCCTTGGTGCACATGCATCCAGCAAACCACAAATGTTTTTTGCTGTGTTTCCTGCCCCACCTCACCCACATATTGCAACTCCATTGGATAAGTCCTGCTCCCCCTGCCTCCCTTTGCCTCATCTCTGAAGATGGAATGGCTGGGATAAAGTTGCAATAAAACTTGCAGGCTGAAATATGCCTAGAAATTAATTTTATTCCCTTTTGTGTTCTTGGAAAAGCCTGGTATCCTGTGCAGGACTCACAGCAATAATGAAACCAGGCTATGAAAGAAAATTAAAAAGCAGAGCTTTGTCAGGCAGGTTGCTTTGAGGAATGTGACAATACCACTGCATCTGTCTTCCACCATTTAAACCATGACACCACAGATTACTTCAGGGCTTCATGGCGCACATAAACATGATATAAGCAGCATTTTAGTTGCTGTCTAATAAATATGCATGTGCCAGCAAATGCACTGTTGAAGATATTACTTTCTTCCTATTATTTATTTTGCACTGAATTGATAGGCAGTGTGGCTCACACTCTGCCTGCTGCCTATCAGGCAAGGGCAAAGGAACTGTGAGCAGAAGCTCTCAGTTATTGGTGTTAAAGTGGCAGCATGCTTGTTGGATCATGCTGTAGTTGCACTGGTGCCCTAAAAGGCATCAATATTAGTGGAAAGCAGTTTAGCAAAGATAAGGGTGGTTCTTCTGACAGGTTAAAGCCACAAACAACCACCAGGGCACCGCCACTGATCCCCTCCAAACACATCTCCCCTCTTTTACCCCCAGTGCAGCTGGCATTGAGCACCTCACCGGTCTTTTCTCTCTGGGATGCAGCTACAGCAGATGCAGAGGAAGGTTTGGTGTCCCCACAGGGCATGTTGCAAGCACAGAAACATCTCCAGACACTGAAACTGCAGCTGGCACACCTGAACCTGGTGCAGCCCTGCTCCAGTTTGTCATGGCAGGAGATGGCAAAGCTGTGCTCCCCACTGTGGAGAGGCCTCTCCTTGTTGGAGATGCTTTTCCCTGCCACTTTGTCAGGGCAGGAGATGGCAAAGCTGTTCTCCCTCACTGTGGAGAGGCCTCTCCCTGCTGGAGATGCTTTTCCCTGCCACTGTCATGGCAGGAGATGGCAAAGCTGTGCTCTGGAAAGCATCAGGGCTGATGTTTGGGGAGCAGAGCTCAGGGAGAACACCTTCCCCATGGACTGCAGCAGAGGTAAGTGAGTGGCATGAACCTTTCCTCACACCCATCTGTGTCCCCTCTGCCTGCTCTGAGGAGCTCCAGGCAGGAGTTTGCTGGAACAAGGTGAAAAAAGATGCCATTTTTTCACCCTTTCCATAGATATTAGGCAATTGGTGCCTTGCTTTCCTCTGCCAAAACAACTCAGCTCTTCTGTCTAAACAAATAAGGGTGACCAGATGATGGGTTTCTATTCCTCACAGAATATTATAATTTGATTATATGATGATAATTATATTCCTAATAATTTAATCAAACTCTACCTCAGATTTCCTTCCTCAAACACAGCCATAAAACTGGAGTGGATCAGTTCCTGCTGGGTTCAGCAGCTGAACCTCAAGGCTCCCTCCCACCCCAGGACCATCCATTCCTGCCCTGGCCCATGTGGGACAGGTCCTTGCACCACTGTAAAATGGCATTTTTACCATAAATATGTCTATAGGCACGAGATGGGGGTCAGACATGCAGAAGCAAAGCAGATTTGGGAGTGGGTGGGTGTGCACAGAGCTGAGGGAGTTTGGTTACAGGGGACAGTGACAAATGTGCCCAGCCATCCTGGGGATGCTCCCTGCCCTCATCCTGGAGCAGAGTCAGTGCCTCATTTTGCAATTCCCATCCTGAATGGGATTTCACTCATGGTGAGTGACAATTCACTCATGGTGAGATGTCGTGGTGCTCACACTGCCTCATTAAATCTCTGTCATGCCTTCAGCACTTCAGTCAAGTTCCTCCAATTCCAGCATGGACGGCTCCTTGACTGTCCCCAAAGATGGCTGATCCAATCAGGTAGGAGTGGCTTCCATCTTTTAGCACTTGGTTTACTTAACTCTGCACAAACACCACTCCTTTGCATTTATTTGTACTCAAGTTTAAGTGCCTGTGCAAATTATAGCACAGACAGCCAGAACAGAAATGAGGCATTTAAATGGTAAATAAACACTGCCTGTGTGTGGTGGTGCTTTTATAAATAATTTCCCCTTTTAAGCTTTATTCTCTTCCACAGAGGAACATCACTTTTCAGAACATCTGAACCCGCCAACATCACACATCAATCTCTTTATATGCTTATTTAAAGAGCATATCAAACTATTTCTGCAAGCAAAAGGACTAAATTATCCATGAATTCCAGATAACCATCCTTAACCCAGAAAATGTCAACAGTTTTCTGTAATAGTCCCAAACATGGAAGCTCCTCTTTAGGAGAGGGAAAGCCATCCATTCCTGGGGCAGGCTCACTACTGACCATGTTCTGATTGATTAGGACAATATCTTCTGTTTGTAAATTTGGTTTATAAATTTGGTCCAATATATTCTGTTTACAATTTTGGTTTTGCTTATAAATTCTGTTTATAAATGTACATAATTTTGGTCCTGCATAGCTTTTGCTGTAGCCCACTAAAATGCAAATAGGAAACCTCACATCTTTCTTTATTCTTTACCTCCTGGCCATCTGTGAGTGACCTCTGGATTGAAAGCCACCTTCCTGATGGTTTTTATTGCTATGTTTACAATGCAAACCTATTATATCTCCTAAATTCTACTTGTTAAGCTTGAAATAGTTGCTGCCCAAAGTTTCCTATTAAGCAGACATCCAGATTTGTACCTGAAACGTTTCAGTGAGGGTGCAGGTGGTTCATGCCCACAGTCCTGAGCTGGGTGCTGCATTTGCTTCAAATAGCAAATGTCCATGGTTAAATTCTGAATGATGGGAAGCACTGACCGTAGGCAGATGTGTTTCTGAGCCCCAGATTTTGGGAATGACAACACCACACTGCTGCCCACTCTTCTGGGCAGTCCAGGCACATATGGGAATGGCTGCAAGTCACCATCACGTTTTCTGAAAAGTCCTTTTGCCAGGATTTCTTCTCTTAGGAAGCCAAGAAGCCGCAGAGAAAAAAATGAAAACAATAATTATCTGATTTGCTTCTCCTGTGTTTTGCTGCTTTGGAATGTGGTTTGGACTTTGTTTACCAACTGGTCACTGTTTGATTGGTTTCATGCGAATTGTTTTGACTTAATCACCAATCAGGGTCAAGCTATGCTGGGGGTCCGGAGAGTCACAGGTTTTTCTTTAGTATCTTGTTAAACCTTTTGTAAGTATCTTTATTCTTTAGTATACTTTTAGTGTAGCATAATGTAATATAATGTAATATAATGTAATTAATGTAATGTAATATAATGTAATGTAATTAATATAATATAATATAATATAATATAATTCTATATAATATATAGAATTCTAAGAGCACGGAGTCAGATTCATCATTTCCTCCCTTCATCAGGGGACCCCAAAAATATCACAGCTGCAGGGAAAAACACCCCTGGCCCTGCTGAGGGCTGTGCCCAAGCAGTGCCCAGCTGTGGTTGCAGGGTGCCAGGCAGAAGTTTATAAATTGTAGGGCTGGTGCTCAGTCCTACAGTGCCTGTCCTGTGGCTGCAGAGCAGGAGTCACTGGCCACAGTTTGTCACCCTGCCAAGCAGTTTTAAAAAACATGATGAAAATACCAATCACAAGTTCATTTCAGTGTGTTTGGTTTTTGTTGGTTTTTTTTTTTTTTTTTTTTTTTTTTTTTTTTTTTTTTTTTTTTTTTTTTTTTTTTTTTTTTTGTCTCAGAATATGGTGGTGGAATTTATTGCTGGTGCAGTTTGGGCATTGTGCTATAAGATACAGAACTGAGAAAAAAAGGCTGAGGCAAAACACATGAGTGTTGTACAGGCTCCTCCTAATGTGGTCTCTCAGAGTGGATAATAATATAAACATCCATCCATTAGAAAAAAAACTACCCTTTACTGCCCCCCATTAAATACATTGGCAGCCCTATTAAAATACAAGTCAGATTTGTGTTTAATGATCTTGAAAGGAAAGTAATTGCTTGAGTATTACCATTCAAATGTTCTTACAGCAGCATATAATATTTACAGTCTGAGTGCCACTTGTGAGTGCTGTGTGGCACTGGAGCTGGCCCAGCCTGTTCAGAGAGAGGGTGCAGAGCTGATCCACCCTTTGGGCACCAGGGAGCCTGTGAGGAGCCCCCAAGCCATGGGCTGCATCATTTCTTTATTTTAGTTACCTTCTCAGAATCTCTGCTGCTCAGAGTGACTCTGAGATGCTTTAGAAAGTCTCTTTTCCCAGCCTGATGGTCGAAAAAGGAGTCAGAACTCTTCAGTTCTCGGTCTCAAGGTTGTTTATTGTTTCTTATCTATAAAATTATTTCTCTATCCAGCCAAGGTCCATTCAGCAGGTCAGGCAGAGGCACTCTGCCTGTCCTTGGGATGGTGCTACCTTTTTATACTAAAAACTACATGTATAATATTTACAATAACTTCCCAATACCTATCACCTATGTTAGACAGTGAGCTTCTACCTTAAACCAATCCAAAAGTGCCAACATCACAGCAGAAGCTGGAGGCCGAGAAGAAGAAGGAGAAAGGCTGGACATGCCCAGATTCCTCCATCTTGCCCCCTGAACCCCCACTCCCAAAACCCCCAAAATTTGTTTTTTCACCCTGTGACAAACTGACTATCATTCTACTTAAACTTTTGTGGCTTGCAGATCTTCATATAAGGTTGGTAATTGTTTTTTCCCAGGGCTAAATCAGTCACAGGGGTCTGGGGCTCTGTGCCAAGGTCTCTGAGCCCCCTGGGCAGGGGCTGGAGCCCTCCAGGGCAGCCAGAGGAATTTCCTGGGTTCCAATATAACCTCTTGAAAGGAAACAAAAATCTCACAAAGCCACTCCAGGTCGTGAAGGCAGGGCTTGGGCACCACCGAAGAACTCAGGTGAGGAGTTCTGCTGTGACTCAAAGGAGCTGAGCTCCTCTGCCATGTGCCAGCAGCAGCACAAACTCATGCTGAGATCTGTCATATTCTGCTCTATGTGTTTCATCCCTGACAGTGTCTTAGTCAACATCATATATATATAACATATATATATATTTTTATATATATATATAGATAGATATATATATAGATAGATATATATATGTTATATATATGTGTTATATATATATGTTTTTATATATATATATAACATATATATGTTATATATAGAGAGAGAGATTAAAAAATATAAAAACTATATCGTGTTCAATTCTTACACAGGTTTTTGTGGGAATTTCTTCACACAGAAGCTCCTTGTGATGAAGGAAGAGGGAAATGTGAATGTATTTTTTTTATATTATATTAAATTAAATTATATTATGTTATATTATATTATATTATATTATATTATATTATATTATATTATGTTATGTAATATATTGGTATATGTAATATATTATATTATATTATATTATATTATATTATATTATATAGATATAATATTATATCTTATTGTAGATAACATTATATTATCTATAATTATATGTATTATATTCTATTATTTATATTCTATTTTGTTATTATATTTATATTTACTTTATTATTTTATTTTTACTTTATTATATTTATTTTTACAAATCTACCAAGAGCAAACCAGGAGAGTATTTCATAAAGCACACAGCAAGAGTGCCACGAAGAACATCAGAACTTTTTCAGTGGGAAACAATGATGTCCAAGCCCTTTTTTCACCTCTCTTGCCTATCAGGATCTTGGTCCTTCAGGCTTCAGGAGGGATGGTGAATACTGGGCTTAGTGTCTGTGTCTCCTGGAGAGAAAAACGGCTTGGCCACGTCTGCCCCTTGCTCTGTGCTTGTCCCAGACCAGCTGTCGAGTCCCCAGCCATCACTGAGACCCCAGCTAGAAGCAGGAATAATTAAAAAACCCTAACGAGCTCCGAGCACCTCGAGCATTGCCTTTTGTTGGCCACACTAGTTGTGAGAGTGACAAAGTGACAGCCCTGCCACAGTGCATCAGCTTTTGCAGCCCCAGGTGCCACAGCAGGATGTGGTGGGAAGGGAGGAGGAGGAGGAGGAGGACGATGAGAGGCACTCAAGCACCCACACCTACCCATCAAACTGGTGCCATGGGCCAGCTATAGGTGTTAGAATCTGGGGAGGGTGTCCATAATCTCTGTATTGTTTCTGTAAAGGAGCAGGCCATGCTGCTCATCCCCAGCACCTGGCTCAGGAGGGGCTGCTCCCTGCAGAGTGTGGGCTTGGACAGAGCCCTTCCTCCATCCCAGGTGTGATCATCACAGAGTGAGGGCTGGAGCAGTCCAGACACAGTGATTCCCTTTCACACTGAGGCTTTTTTAGGTCCCTCACCACAGAAAAGGCTTGCAAGGAGGTACAAGGATAGTTCATGTTCCTGCTGGGTCTCTGGGTGAGAGGTGAGGATGTGTAGCCACATTTCTCTTCACAGAGAAAAGCAAGGCACAGCTCTTCCCAAGAATATTTCTGAGATTCACATGCTCTGAACCTCAGAGAAAGGAAAAACAATTCTTATCTCATTTGCTGTGCCTCTGTTTGTGCCAAAGTAGAGTGCAACATGGAGATAATTCACCCACAGTGATGATGTTTTGTTTCCTTGGTGTCTATGTTTCGGGACTGTGGGTGACAGCCACGAGATTCTGTGCAGGGTGTGCAGAGTTGAGTGCTTGGCAGATCCAGTTTAGATGTAATGTAATATAATATAGAATAATATAGTATAATAAAGTAATTAATTAGCCTTCTGATAAGGTGGAGCCAGATGCATCATCCTCTCCCCTCATCAGGGGCAAAAATAATACTGCAGGGATGAAACTTGAAATCTCTGCTGGTGTTGTGAAATCCCTGCACACTCTTTATGAGCAATCACGAGTGAAAGGGAAGGCAGAGAACCAGGAAAAAGGAAAATATTTGCAGTTTATGCAAACTCTACTAGCAAAGAAGAGTGGATGCACCCTTCAAGAGGTGTCCACACCTCTCTTTGAAGGTGTGCCCATCCCTGCAGAGAGGTGTGTGAGTCCCAGGGCAGAATATGTAGCTGTGTGCCAGGCAGAAGCAGCTTGGCAAGGCATTTTCCTGCCCTGAGAACTGGCAGGCAGCCCCACATCCCTCTGCAGATTAAAACACCTTTGGATCAGAATGCTCAAGGAGTCCAAATCACCAATAGTGTTTTCTCTGGATCCTCCTGAGCCTTTCACCAGTGAAGTGAAAGATATGACTGTGCTGAGTGATCTGGGATTTAGCTGAGCTCCTCATTATGGGTTTCTGATTCCCTCATTAGTGAGCTTCAAATTTCAAGCTGGAACAGATCAGGTACAATCAACAAACCCAGAAAAAAACCAATATGCACTGCTGCAATTTTAAGATTACTTTCCTCAGCTTCAGGCCAACCAAACAGCACATCTGGATGGCACAACATGTTGCTCTTGAGAGCCTGAACAAAGCTCTGGGGCTGGGTGTCATTCAGGGCTGGTGACCAACTGGTGGTGCTAATGCTTCATTGGATGGGAGGTGAGGAAGGGTTCATCACCTCTCACTAAATGTTTGTGTAATGCATTCATTAAACAAACCCTCTGCAAATCACAAAGCAGCTCTCACCAGCCTTGCAACTAAAGGAGTCAGCTTGAGTCCCAAGAGACGGTAGTAGAAAATGTGTATTCCCAAATTTCATGATATCTTCAAGGAGCTTGGGTCACCCAATATTCCGTAGTCCCTGTGAGAGACTTCTGTGTGGGTTTTGTGTCTGTAAAGTGCTCATTGCCTGGGAGGGTGATTGAAAACTGACTTGTGTGCACAGAGCTGTGGAACAGCAAAGCCTCAAGTCAGACAGGGCTGGGTTTGAGGGGGAGTTGGGCACAGCCAGAGCCAGAAAACCTGGCTGACAGAGCACAGCCCCAGCCCTGGTGGGCGTAGGAGGCTCTGGAGCCAAGTGTCACTCCGTGCTGCAGGCAGCACAGCCATCAACTGCAACAGAAACAGACTCCAAGGGCTGCAGGAGTGTGAAAATAAAAACAGAATCCTGTTACTTCCATTTATCCAAGGAAGTGATACTCCTTCTAAAAAAAGGCAAGGTGCCATTGTTCTTATTTGATGGAGGCTGTTGAGGCTCTCAGAGGTTTGTGTTTGGTGGCATTTCACAGCTCTGCACTCTGGGTGCTGTGCTGAGAGTCACCTGCTGCAAGCAGGTCAGTGACAAGCTGGGGGAAAGATTGTCCTGCAAGGAGAAGGGAGGAACTGAGTCATTTTCTGTTGCAGCAGGCACACTGTGAGAGGAAAACCCCTTTTCACACCAGCTCTGACCTGTGAGGACGCTTTCCTGGAGAGACTGAGCTCCTCAGAGTGGCAGAGAGAGTGGAAGGGGGGAACTGCAGTGAGATGTGGTGACAGATGGCTCGTGGGGGTTGCACCAGGTGATTACAGCCCTCTCTGCCCTCTGTGCCCACCCTCTCCCTTAAATAACCTCCTCTGAGAGATCCTGGGTCTTATTATATGTATATTTATATATAAATATATATAAATTTATATTTTTATATTTACATACTCTGAGAGCTCCTGAGTCTTACTATACGTATATTTATATTTAAAGATATATTAAAAAATTTTATATATTTATATACACGCATATATATATATATATATATATATACATATATATGGATAGATAGATAGATAGATAGATAGATAGGTATATACATACTTTTTAAACATGTATTTTAATATTTATATATATTAATATATGTAAATTATATTAATATATAATTTATTCTTTTCTATATTATATATAATTCTATATGATATGTTATATTTATATTTATATTTATTTATATATTTATATTTATATTTATATTTACATGCTCTGAGAGCTCCTGGGTCTTATTATATACATATTTATTATATTTACATATAATATATATTATATACATATTTATTATATTTACATATGTAAATATATTATATATTAATATATTTACATATTATATATATTATATGTTATATAATATATAATATACATATGTATATAATATATTATATACATATTTTTATATTTACATATTTAGTTTATTTGTATTTATTTACATATTTATATATTTAGTATATTTATGCATGTTTGCATATTTGTTATTTTTTATTTTTATATTTACATATTTGATATTTGCTGTGGTGTCTGGAGGATACTCACACCTGGCATTTCCAGTGAACTAGCTAGGGATCACTGTGACTGGTAAGGAGCTGGCCTTTTTTCACATTTTCTCCAGGTTTACTACTATGAAACAATCTACTGGGGAAACAAACATACTTTGGCCACTAATGCCAAACATCTCCCTGATGAGCACTGCCTTGTCTTTTGGTGGTGGTTGAATTGATGACCATTTTTTGGAGTTCAGGCGAGTACCAGGGCACTCTGTGAAGCCTTATCTCACAAAATACAGGCACAGAAACTCTTCCTCTCCTCTTGAGTAGAATGTGTGCAGGTTCCTCTGAGGCCACCCTCAGGCAGGTCTCCTCCTCCCCAGAGGAACAGGCAGCCCAAGGGATGCTGTCCCACCAGCAAAAAGCAAAAAGAGGGCCCTGAACTTCACCTGCTGATGGTCTCTGGCTATCAATTTAATCTGGCAATGGCGATTCTGAGCCTTCTCAAGGGGGCACGGTGACATCCAATAGTCATCAGTTCCAGTTTCCTCCTTTTTTTTCCCTCCTCCATTCAAAAAAATCAATTTTTTCTACTCCAAATCCTTTGCTGGTGGTTTTCTAAATTTTTTTCCCCTTCTTCTCTCCTGTCCCTTCTTTCTGAAGGAACAGCCCTGACAGAACCTCTCCATTTGGGATTATCCCCCAGCAATGTTTGCTTCCTTTCTGCCTCATCCTGCTTGTTTCCCATACCCAGGCATATTAACATTCCAGCTCTGATTGTCATTGTGCAAATATTGTGCATTGCAGTTTATGCAAACTCTACTAGCAAAGAAGAGTGGATGTTGTGGATGTTCCTTTCCGTCGCATTCAGAAAAAAGAAAAAATTTTAAAATAAAAAGTTAAACCAGTGCCATATATTTTTAAAAAATGAAGGTTTCTCCTCTATTTTTGTTGCAGGCACTTAAATCTCAGCTGCTTTGGGTTGCAGAATGTGCAGCCCCAAGAGGCACAGGCGTGTTGGGTGCTCAGGTCAGATAATTGCATGCACAAGTGTCCGGTGCCATGCACTTCTGGTGAATTCCTGAATGCATTCATGCTGCATGCCATCGCTTCAGAGCAGGGCTGTGGCTCAGGAATGCTGTGATGGAAATGCTGGGGACACAGGGCACAGAGGACAGGCTGTGCTGGTGAGTGTGGCTGCGTTTCTGCATGCAGCCCTCATCTGCTGACATTTGAAAAACGTGTTCCTTAATCTCTGCGGCGCAGGATTTGCTGTCAAGAAGCATTGTCTGGGATGAGCTGTTGGGATTCAGATCATCAACCAAACATTAATTATTCTTCCAACTAAACCCTCAACAGCTAGGCTAGGTAATACAAATGTAGAAAAAGAAATGGGGACGAATCATGTTCACTTCTTGAAACCTAGAATGCACCGTGCTGTAGGAACAAAACCAAATATTGTATGCATGTGAGTGCTGAGACACAGCAGAGCCAGACCCTCAGCTGGGGCTGGAAAATGCAGTGCTGATCCATCAAAAGATGCTCTCCCCACTGTAAGTTCTCCAGCAGTTCTGTTTATCCTGAGCATTTCCAGATAATGACAAGGTCTGTCAGGTGGCGCTGAGGAAAGCTGAAGCCAAGGGAAGAAATAAGATCTGTTAATCTTTTGTGATAGCAAACTTGCTGGTTTTTTTTTTTAGTCATGCTTATGCAAGAAACTGCTCAGACAGACAGAAGTAGTGTAGGCCCTTGGAGAAGCTGCAGCAGGTGCCTCCCTATTGGTTTGAAGGCACTTGAGACAGTAGCTCATATTTGGACTCAGGCATTTATTATTCCTTATCAGTAAAACAGCCTCACTACTGTGAGTTCAGCAGCCTTTCATTAGAAGGCATAAAGTGGCCAACAATCTCTTGTTACAAGGTCTTTTAAGACTAAACTATCCAATTAAGAACTGACACCAGGATTATTTTCCCTTTTAACCCAATAACTGATCCCACAGAGCTGCAATGTGGACTTTTCTGCCCAGTTACAGAATGCCACCCAAACCCATAAAGAAGAAGAAGCATGAAGAAGAAACCGAGGACAACACCCTGTGCCCTCCATCTTGCTTCCATCCACAGCATACTAAAAATCCCAAAACCTCAATTTCTCACCAAGTGATGCACCTACACTGCTCTCTATAATCTATTTCACACTTTTGTGGATCCTAGCCTATCAACCAGCCTTTCTCCATGAATGAGGGTCAAAGTCAGTGCTGCCCTGGGGGTCAGGGCACCCCAGAGCAGACAGAGAAATATTCCCTGTGTGCCCTGGGTTTCCACATCTCCACTTCCACCAAGCAAAGCATCAGAGCCTTTGGAAAGAGCAACCTGTGTGTTGTGCTGACCAGGCCTCCAGATCATTTACCCTGTGCCACCTCAGTACAGCTTTATATTTATAGCCCTCTCTTCCACATGTGGTTAAAATGCTTAATATCATCATGGTGTTGTCCTTGTGCTCAGCTAGGCTGGAGATTAAGTATTTACATTTCAGCATACACAACTAAATGCTTTTAAACCCGAATAAGGGGTTTAAAACCTTAGAATAGAGCCATAAAGAGCTAATGAAAAGAATAAAAAATCGTGTAGATAAAAAAATGATGTAAGGTAGGGTCTTAATTTTTTATTATTAAATTCACAGCACATTAAATATTAAGTGTTCATAAACTTTGTTTTGTGCAATGATAAATTAATAATATCTACATAGACATGTTCTTTTACAACAGGGAAGCCAAGAAACATAGTGCCAGAGGACCTTGTGTTGACAACCAAAGCTATTAGAATCGACTCCTTAATCTTCAATCATAAAAAGTAGATAATGTTATTTCTTATCACTATTAAATGCAAAGTGCCTTACTAGGAAACATATATGCCATCACTAAAAATAACTACCAGGGAATGTTTTGAGCAAGGAAGAAAAAGATGTTAGCAAATTATACCTTGAGATAAATTCAGTGAAATGTTCCCTGCTAATCTCTGCCATATGAAAATTGGTTTTTCAACTTATTCTCCTGTTAACTCATAACAGGTTGCATAAGGTTTATGCCTGAGCACCAAAACAGTCCAGGTTTTACCTGGCACGTTGTACTTTAGGTAATATCCCCAGAAGTCCCCAGCCTGCAGGCTGATGGAATACTTTCTGCACTGCTGAGAAACCTCTGCTGACCTCCTCTTGGGGAGAGGATGGTGGGTTTGTGTCTTCCACCTCACCTGCAAGCCGTGAACAAGGCTTCCTTGATTAAAGCCAGGGGACTTCTGCACCTTCTGTCCGGGACTTAGCAACATTATTTGTTGGAGAATTTTGTTCAGACATGGCTTATGGAGAGAGG
>JAHXMQ010012340.1:18343208-18354029 GCA_020466415.1 Ammodramus savannarum pratensis
ATGCTGATCAATTAGGATGGGTCAGCTCCCTTCACTTCCTCAATTATTCATTCAGGTGTTTCCTGTGGCTCATAAATATGTGAGGAGGAGGTGTCATCCAGGCCAGTCCCCTCAAAGCCAAACTCCTTGACTGCGGACCAGACTGTGGAGAAGTATTTCCAAATGAAACGCGGCCTAAATTAAGGAATTAGGGGTTTGTAACATATTTACACACGGCCTAGACAGCAAACCCCTCCACTGGTTTCTGCTGTAGCTCCCAGGGCATGGAAGCAGATGGGCTTTGAAGACCCTTTCAGCAGCACAGCTGGTAAAGAGCAGTTCCAAGTACCTAAAACCAGTAAAGGTAGGACAAGATGTTGCCTTGCATGACCACACGCAAATTTTTGAGTCCTGACACTTCAAATATTTTTTTTTTCAAACTAGAAGTGAAAAGAGACTCGTCTGATGTCACCATCAATTATTACCATCACCATCAATGGTAATGATGTTACCATCAACATTATTGGATGGATAAACCTAAACCAGTAGCCTTTGGACACACATTTGCCTTCCAGACCCTCTGCCTCTGGTTCCCCTGCACATTCCATGCCCAGGGCTGCTGCCACCCCACGGCTCCCAGCCAGCTCCTGCCCTCTTGGGGCTTTTGTTGCTCAGAGTGACCCTGAGATGTGTTAGAAAGTCTCTTTTCCCAGCCTGATGGTTGAAAAAGGAGTCAGAACCCTTCTATTCTGGTTTTCAAGGCTTTTTATTGTTTCTTAGCTATAAAATTCTTTCTCCTGGCCTGCCAAGGTCCATTCAGCAGGACAGACAGAGGCACTCTGCCTGCCCCTGGGGTGGTGTTCTTTTTATACTAAAAACTACATGTACAATATTTACAATAACTTCCCAATACCTATCACCTATGTTAGACAGTGAGCTTATACTCCAAACAATCTAAAAGTGCCACCATCACAGCAGAAGATGGAGGCCAAGAAGAAGAAGAAGAAGAAAGGCTGGACATGCCCAGATTCCTCCATCTTTCTCCCTGAACCCCCATTCTAAAAACCCAAAAAAAATCCATTTTCCACCCTGTGATAAATTCCCTATTATTCTACTTAAACTTTCAGGGCTTGTAATTCTTCATATAAGGTTGGTAATTGTTTTTTCCAAGGGCTAAACCAGAGGCACAGGGGTCTTGGGCTCTGTGCCAAGGTCTCTGAGCCCCCTGGGCAGGGGCTGGAGCCCTCCAGGGCAGCCAGAGGGATTTCCTGGGTTCTCACACTGCCCCAGTTGTTTTTTTTCTCATGATCCCAAACAAGCCAGGCTTGGGCAAGGACGAGCTGGGGCAACACGTGGCTGCCCTTGTCTGTTCCTGAGGGTCTGCCCGGGCAGCTGATGGGAACCAGGACGTGCCAGGGAGCGCATCCCGCCCAGAGCAGCAGCTGGGGCGTGGAAAACCCTGCCAGCCCCACTCTGGGCCAGCTCCCCGGACAGCCAGGCTGGTGGAGGCAGTCAGGAGAGGATGAGCTGTGCCCCAGAGTGCAGCAGCAGCTGCTGCTCGCTGCCAGGCTTCCCCAGGCCCTGCAGCACAGCCCCTTGCCGTGGCCATGATGTTTTATGAAAAATCCTTTCGGTAGGATTTTTTTCTCCTGAGAAGCCTCAGAGGAAAAGAAAAAGAATAATTATCTGCTGCTGTGGAATGCAACAGGTGCGTCTTTGATTGGTCCATGTGAGCTATTTCTAATTAATGGCCAATCACAGTCAGCTGGCTCCGACTCTCTGAGAGTCACAAGCTTTTGTTATTCATTCCATTCTTTTTCTATTCCTTTCAAGCCTTCTGATAAAATCCTTTCTTCTATTCTTTTAGTATAATTTTAATATATCATTTACTTTTAATATAATACATATATATCATAAAATAATAAATCAACCTTCTGAAACATGGAGTCAAGACTCTCATCTCTTCCCTCGTCCTGGGACCCCTGTGAACAACACCACACCTTCCCATCCCTTGCAGCTGTGGGTTCTTTTTGTTGTTTTTGTAGGGGTTTTTTGTTTGTTTGTTTGCTTGGGGTTTTTTTGCCTTGTTAAAGAACAGGGAGACAACATCCCTGAGGCAAACACTCCAATGTTCTGAACTTTCAGGTGGAAACCACTGACGTGTCAAAATTGCAACCAGGGCTGCTGGAGTTGTGCAGGCACACCCCAGTCAATGAGCAGCCTGATGCCAGCTGCCCAGCAACCTCCAAAATTTGGAAGCACAGCTCCAAAATTAGATGAGCCTGACCGTGCAGATGCCCCAGCTGCTGGACACTAGCCTCAGAAAATTAGTGCTGTCAGAAAGCACCTTCATAAAATGCTGTCGTTTTTTGGGACACCTAGAGAAAGCCCACAAAAAGGTCTCAAAGTGATAGGCATCTACGACAGGCAGGGCTTATCCAAGCACCTAATGGGGTTTAAGTGGGATAAGCCCAGGCTGACAGATCCCATGGGTCAAACACCTGGACAGAAATACCTGCACCACACAGCCCCGGTGTTATTGGCTCAGCACCGACCACAGGAGGCGTGATGCAGTCCAGTGGGATTAGACCATAGGAGCTGTGATGCAGTCCAGTGGGATTAGTGGAAAGCTCCACCTGCGAGAGTTTACGGTAAGCTCCTCAGCCTTTACTGCCAGCGTAGTTTAAATAGCTTTCTGCTTAAGGAATTGGCCCCAAAAATCCCCCTTTGTTAAGCACTTAAGTACAGGTCGGCTCTTGGGCACAGCCTCAGCCGGTGGCGCATCCCCAGAGCGCTGGAACCTCGGGATCAGTCCCAGGCTGGAGCCTCGGGATCAGTCCCAGGCTGGAGCCTCAGGGTCACTCCAGGCTGGAGCCTCGGAATTAATCCAGGCTGGAACCTTGGGGTCAGTCCCAAGTGGAAACTCAGGGTCAGTCTAGGCTGGAGCCTTAGGGTGAGTCCAGGCTGGAACCTCCAAATCAGTCCCAGCTGGAACCTTGGGGTCACTCCAGGCTGGAACCTCGGGATCAGTCCCAGCTGGAGCCTTGGGGTCACTCCAGGCTGGAACTTCGGGGTCATTCCAGGCTGGAACCTTGGGATCAGTCCCAGCTGGAGCCTTGAGGTCAGTTCCAGCTGGAGTCTCGGGATCACTCCAGGCTGGAACCTCAGGATCAGTCCATGCTGGAGCCTTGGGGTCACTCCAGGCTGGAACCTTGGGGTCAGTCCCAGCTGGAACCTTGGGGTCACTCTAGTCTGGAACTTGGGATCAGTCCAGGCTGGAACCTTGGGGTGAGTCCAGGCTGGAACTTTGGGATCAGTCCCAGGCTAGAGCCTCAGGGTCAGTCCCAGGCTGGAGCCTTGGGGTCACTCCAGGCAGGAGCCTTGGGGTCAGTCCCAGCTAGAACCTCGGGATCAGTCCCAGCTGGAGCCTCAGGGTCAGTTCCAGCTGGAACCTTGGGGTCACTCTAGTCTGGAACTTGGGATAAATCCAGGCTGGAATCTTGGGGTGAGTCCAGTCTGGAACCTCAGGGTCAGTCCAGGCTGGAACCTCGGGATTGGTCCCAGCTGGAGCTTTGGGGTCACTCTAGTCTGGAACCTTGGGATCACTCCAGGCTGGAACCTTGAGGTGAGTCCAGTCTGGAACCTCAGGATCAGTCCCAACTGAACCTCAGGGTCACTCCTGGCTGGAACCTTGGGATCACTCCAGGCTGGAAACTCAGGGTCAGTCCCAGCTGGAACCTCGGGATCAGTCCCAGCAGGAGCCTCAGGGTCACTTCTGGCTGGAGTCTCGGGATCACTCCAGTCTGGAAACTTGGGGTCAGTCGAGTCTGGAACCTTGGGATCAGTCCAGGCTGGAACCTCAGGGTCAGTACAAACTGGAGCCTCGGGATCAGTCCTGGTTGGAATCTCGGGATCAGTCCTGGTTGGAATCTTGGGGTCACTCCAGGCTGGAGCCCCTGTGCTGCTCCTGCAGCATCGCACCCCAGTGCCACAGGGGGGCTGCTGCTCCTCTGTGCTGCCTCCCTGAAGAGCTGCTGCTCACTTATACCTTTCCCTCTGGGGCTTTTTTGAAATTCCCTTTTCATTTATTTTTTTTTTTTCAGCTGCTTCAGTTTTCTGTGATGCACTTCTATGGCATCACTTTGTCATTATAGTATATTTATTTTTGTTGCAAACCTACTCTAGCTGGAGCTTTCCAAAGAAGCCCGGCTGTAGGTGACAAGCTCTTGTTTTTTATACTTGGGAGTCATTTGGTCAAGTAAAGCTGCAGTGTGTAAACGTCACATTCACTGCATAACAATTGGAGTGAAGTTTTTATGCGAAGGGCTTTTTATTTTCCAATCAGCAGCCCTGAGCTGGGGCTTTTGGGGTAAACCGGTAGCTCTGGGCAGCTTTGAAGCATCACAAGTGGAGGGTTTTGTCTCCAGAAGATTTACTAGCAGTGATCTTTTCTTCAACCGTTTTATTAGCCTCCTTTTACATATGTATAGCAGTGAGGGGGGAAACCTGTTGTTGGTGAAGTGCAGAGCCTATTTCCCCTGTGGTATTCACAGAAAAAAAAAAAAAAAAAAAAAAAGAAAGTGTGAAAAATTGTAGCCCAGGGTCTCCCCATCTCCCCAAATCTTGAAATTCAGCTTAGCACCGTGAGGTTTTCAAACCCTTCCAGCCTTCTCCACCCCCAACCCCCTTTTTTAAAGGTTGAAGCTGGGCTAACAAATTCAGCCGTGAGAATGGATGCCCTGCCCTTGGCTTCCTGGAGCTGCCAGAATAAATCTGGACCCCCTGGCCAAAAGGCTGGAAATTTTTCGCCCACTTAACACGGGTTTTATAATTTTAACTCGCAAGTTCTTGTTGAATTGAGCCCTGTTGCGTGGACAAATTGGATAAGAAAAGTTTAAATGTTACCACTTTGGCTTCTCCTCAAGTGGTGCTGAGCACAGATGTTTGAGGGGGCCTTCGTGTCCCTGTAAGAATGGGGGCTTTGTGTGCATAACCTTACAAAGGGCAGAATAGCCCTGCTTTGCTGCCAGCCACAGGATCATCCTATCTTTATGTGTTGATTTATTAGGCCAGGGATGAATGAAACCGTAATTAATATTACTGAAGCATTAGAGTCTATTTAATTTAAATGCCACTGAATATTTCACTTTCAGTTGGGAGTGACAATGTGTTCGGGGCTGTTGGTGAAAGCCTCAGCCATCTGTTACCCCTGCTAAGAAGGGAAGACAAGAGAGACACAGGGCAACAGAGAGCACTGAGCTTTGTGGCTTTTCCAAGCCTCCAGCATCATCACTCAACACAAGGGCAGCCCAGAAACATTCCTGCACACTGGACCCTATAGGGGAAAGGCCTGAAAGGGTTTGGGGACATCACAGCTCCCTGAAGGATGGAGAGAGGGGGACACAGAGACACAAAGGTGGAGATTTACAGTAAGCACATTTGGGAATGCACGCCTGAAGTGCCTCTGAGCACCTGCACCAAAGCGCCGTGGCACTGGAAAGAGGGCAGAGCAGGAAACTGCCCAACCTGCAGATGGTGTAAAAATACTTGTAAAGGGGGAAAGGGAGGGAGGAAAGAGTCAAAGCAAGGTCTGGTTTTAATTAACCTGAGCAGTGATGTTCCAATCCAGCTCCATTGCAGCAAACACTCACGCTTTGACTCGGTAGGTATCACAATTTTGGGAGCGTGAGACGTTCCCCATGAAAATCACAATTTTGGGAGCGTGAGACGTTCCCCATGAGCTGCTGCTGCTGCTTCCAAGTGGTCTCCAAGCCCCAACAAAAAAAAAAAAAAAAAAAAAAAAAAAAAAAAAAAAAAAAAAAAAAAAAAAAAAAAAAAAAAAAAGGCATGGAAGGGGGAAACAAAAAAGGCAGCAGGCTTAGGGCTGGGGAAATGCTGCGGGGCATGAAGTGAGCAGGCGGTGAAGCATCACCTTTGCTCCTGCAGCACCAGGGGCTGGGAACAGGGCTGGGAGGAGCCTGCCGGGGCTGAGGGACGCGGGTGGGAGGCTCCTTAGTAGTCCGTGGGATAGTAATTAGCACAGTGGGTTTTCTTATAATTGGGATCATTTGTTCTCCCAGTTTTTCTCCTGCGAGCTGATTTCATGCCAGAGGGAAAGCTGTGTGACTCACACCTTGCCATGCCAATTAGCTGATAAACATCAAATGTAAACAAAGATGGCCTAATTAAGGCTAGTCGCCCAACCTCTACGCGCATCTTGTCAAAATCCCACCAAGCCTTTCACATCCAGACTTATTTTCTTGTTTGCCGGGGCTAAATTAGCGGCTTTGCACATGAGCCTCTTGTCTTTGGGAGAATCTCAGAGCAGGTAATGAGGAAAATCGGGAGCTGGCCGCAGGAGCTGTGTCACTCCCTCCAGGTCAGCAGGAGCCTCTGCCAAGGCTCTGAGGGCAGGGATTTGTGTGCCACGGGGTGATGCTGGAGCTGACCCGGCAGCCGCATCCCGAGGCATTCTCTGCATTTGTCTCCCTGAGCGCTACTATCCATACGTGAAATCTGCAATGTGTGTGTGTGTCCCCTGCTGCTCTCACCTGCTGTGAAAATTCATCAGCCGGAGTCCCCGGCTTGCCGGGGGCCCGGCCCGGGGAGTTATTTGCTCTTTGGAGCGCATCCCCGCAGCAGCGTTTCACACCCACTTCTCAGCGCCGCGCAGGTGAGCTCCGGCACAGGAACAAGCCCAGGGAGGGATTTCCATTCCAGGAGGGATTTCCATTCCAGAAGGCATCCTAATGAAACCCATAGGATGGTTTCGTGGCATTATAAAAACTTTTAAAGGCACAGAAGTATCAGGAGATCATCTGGAGCATCCCTCTGCATCCAAAGATGCGCAGGGTCCCTGAGGCTGCCTCGGCCCATCCCGCAGCCTGGCCTGGCTTCTCTTTGGCCTGGCTGGCAGGGAGGACACACCTCGGGCTTGAACCGAGTCCCTTTGGCACGCACTGAACCCGCTTGGTGCAGTCCTACAGGGACGAACACAGACAGCGAGCTGTCCCCTTTGTCACTGCCTTTAATGAACTCAAAGGTTGTTATAATCCCTTCCTGCTCAGCACCTTCTCCTCTGTAATCTCAGCAGCTCCAGGTGACTGATGTGTTCTGCAATAAATCCTGTTTTCCAAGCCTTTCACAGTTTTCAGCACTCGGCTCTGAAGGTTCTTTGGGGCTGTCTGCTGCTCCTTAAGCAAAACATCCCCACGGGAGCGTGGCACAAACCTGGCTGCGCTTCACCCCATCCCTGGCCTCACCACACTTGTCCCTTGCTCCTTCCAGCCCAAAATGCTCATCCTGAACACCAACCTGTCACAGACATTGGGATTTTTCTCCCTTCTTAGAAGCTGTGGCCTCAGCAACAAGATGTAGGCAATGGTTATCTGCTGCTGTGGAATGCAACAGGTGGATCTGTGATTGGTCTCCTGTGGATGTTTGGATTTACTGACCACAGCTGGCTCTCCCTCTCTGCCAAGAGACTGATCTTTGTTATTCATTTTTTTCTATTCTATTCTTAGCTAGCCCTCAGAGAACTCTTCCTTCTATTCCTTTTAGTATAGTTGTAATGTAGTATATATATCATAAAATAATAAATCAAGCCTTCTGATCATGAAGTCAACATTCTCATCTCTCTCTTCACCTGAAAACCCTTGTGACCACACCAACCCACCTCCCTGCATGCCACTGTTCCTCCTTGCTTTGGGCCATCTGAGGCTGGGGTTGGGCAATACCTGCTCCAGGACAGGAATGACAATTCAGCAGTGGCTGGTGGCAAGGCTGGCCATGCCCCAGCCCAAACTGGCACTGTCCTGCTGTCCCTGGGGGCTGCAGGAGCTCTCCATCCAGCCCACATTGCCCAGCCTTGCTCAAGGAAGCTTCCTGAGAGGGGCTACCTTCCTGAAGTGAGAGAAAACTGGAGAGAAAACTCTTTTCTCTCATCGACAGCTTCTCTCCGCATGGCAGTGTTAACACTCAGAAACACATCATCACAGAATGATTATACGTAGGTGCTTTTATTGAAGAGCTCTGGGTGTCAGGGGTACTCAATCCAAATCTGACTCTGATATGCATTCAGGATAAACATGTTTTTATATTCTATCATTATATAACTTTCATGTTAATTATTAAACTTATATTGTTCTGTTGTGTACATAAATTTCAGCCAAGCATGGGCTCCTTGTGGCCCCCCTCAACTTCTAACATAGTTTCTCATGATTCTTCTTATGACTATACAATAATTACATTTAATTACTAAACAATCATCACATCTAACTATTATATCATTTATCACACTGCTTACGCAGGTTCAATTTCCCATGATCTGGCAGAACACAAAGCCTCACATTTTCAGAGTCTATCTTTAACATTATTCCAAGGCCCCACTATCAGCAGGACTTCCCCTGTCTCAAGCTGCATCAAGGGAAATATAGGTTGAATAGTGGGAAGTTTTTTACAGAAAAGGTGATCAAAGGAAATATAGGTTGGATATTAGGAAATTTTTTACAGAAAGGGTGAGGAAGTTCTGGAATGTTCTGCCTGGGGAGGTGGTGGAGTCACCATCCCTGGGTGTGTTTAACAAAGCCTGGATGTGGCACTGGGTGCCAGGGTTTGGTTGAGGTGTTTGGGATGGTTTGGTCTCCATGATCTTGAAGGTCTCTTCCAACCCAGTCATTCTGGGGATTTTGTGAAAATAACTTTAACACATTTTGTTCTTGACAAACCCCTGTTGGTGGCTCCCCCTGGGGTGTTTACAAATAGTTGTGTGGCTATTTGTTCCAGCACTTTCCTAGAGTGAAAACCAGGTTGGTTGCCTTATGTAAAACTCACCAGTGCCTCTCTTACTGGTGTGAAGGTCCTCAACAAGCCCTTGGTGAAAGCTGCTGATGGCTCTGAGCTCTCCTCAGGCCCTTTGCAAGCCACCCCAGGCAGCTGGAGAATAACCTCTCACACCATGACCATGACAGCAATACAGCACTTCTGATATTTCCCTGCTTCCCACTAAAGATTACGGGATATCCCTCAGGGAAATTTCCTGTTCTGCTTTAGTCTGGGAAGTAAGACTGGGTGGATCACCCTTTGTAGGGGAGGAATGGGATGTGCACATTTCCACACAACAATTAGAAGTAATTCTGACATCATTTATTCAAAGAACCCTACAGCCAAAGCTTCGAATCTTTGGAAGTTGTGTGCCTCACAAATTATACAAATGCTGGGCACTGATTCCCAGGGTAGCCAGGGAGGATGTGCTGGTACCTGGCTGGAGGAGTGAGTGGAGGAGCTTCCCACAAAACTGCTGGTGTCCCAGTTGGTGCAAACACACAGAAAATCAAGCAGAGAAATCCAGGTTGTGATGCCTTGAACAACAAGCTCTGTTCTAGGCTGGCCTAGAACAACACTAGACAGAGCTAAAGAACAAAGCAGGGATTGATTCAAAGCATCTCCTCCATGGATCCACCTTGGGCAGCACCAGAGCCCAGCCAGGGCTACACCCAAGATGACCCAAAATGGCCCCAAAATGCACGAGCGCTCCCGGGCTCTCTCCCTGGGATCAGTTCTGCTCCATTTGCACCTTGCAGTTCATTGTCCCATTCCAGCTTTAGCCCAGGCAGTCCCACCCTGCTTGTTTTTCTCTCTGCAGCCCATGGTGTTTGTGCTCTAGGGCTGAGATTGGGATCATTTGTCCTTGGTGCCCAGCTGGAGCAGGAATTGTTTTGTCTCCCTGCTCTGTGCACAGAGCTCACCATCCCTGAATGTGAAGCCCAGACACACTAAAGCAGCACAGAATGTGAAAAATAGAATAGCTGAAACCTGAGGCATCAGTTGCACGAAGTGTGGGTGTACTCACAGATCACATCCAGCTTACAGCACAGAAGTGAAGGTGTGAAATACCTCAACTGTTTTAATGGGTAAGGCATCTAATACCTACTAAAAAATCCAATTTCATGGCTGTTCAAAAGTCTGGTGGGGTTCTGGGGAAGACAATTTCAATAACATGTCAAGCAGGCCCTTGTCGGGGGTGTCAGTAGGAAGTTTTTCTATTTCATGAACTTACTATTGTCTAAAAGCGTTTTGAAAAGAGTTTACCAGCTAATCAGCAAAGTGACATAATTATGCCAGATGACAAAGCGTTCCCCACGTTTGAGTTTCTCCTCTGGCAGGGCTCAAAACAATGTGGAGCCTCATAACTGTTTAAATTCCAGTCAGATCCTGCATGCTGTCCCCACTGGCCTCCAGCTGACTCATCCTTTTTAGAATATTTCTTTTCATTCCTGTGTCTGTGGGCTGCACATCCCAGAGCTGGAACCAGACCAAGCTGGTGCTAGCCAGTGTGGTGAACCAGCATTTCTCCATGGTGGCTTCATCAGCTTCCACTGGATTTCAGCTTTTACTGAAAAGGAAAGGGGAAAAAAACAATCAAGCTGTCTAGGGAGGAGGAGGAAGCTTTGTGGATGTGGAGGACTGCTCTGGGGACAGGCTTTGGGAAGAGAAGCAGTGGGAATGTGTGACTGAACCGCTGCAGCAGTTTGTTGCCGGGCTTGCAAGGGTTGCAGGAGTGAAGAGATAGATGAGAATGTTGACTTCTTGTTCAGAAGGCTTGATTTATTATTTTATGCTATATATTACATTAATATTACATTATTACTATGCTAATAGGAATAGAGAGAAAAGGTCTCAGAAGCTTGCTAAACTAAGAATAGAAAAGGAATCAATGACAAAGTTCTGTGTCCAGGCAGAAAGCAAGAACAGCTCTGCCGTGAGTGGACAGCAAATCCAAACATTCACAGGAGACCAATGACAGATACACCTGTTGCATTCCACAGCAGCAGATAACCATTG
>JAHXMQ010012340.1:18357023-18368158 GCA_020466415.1 Ammodramus savannarum pratensis
AAAGAAAGAAAGAAAGAAAGAAAGAAAGAAGATCAAACACAAGACATGAAATAAAACTGGGGCACAGCCACCCCAAACCATGAAAACCAACCCCAGCTGCGTTACCCCAAGGAGAACCTCCTTGCTGGTGTGGGAATTGCAGCCCGGAATTCCCAGCTCAGGGATTTGCATTTCCAGGCTCTCAGCCCATGTCTGGGGAAGGGGTGCAGCCTCCCCAGCCTCCCCAGGCCCTCAGCTACACTCGCCACTGCCTGGGGCTCCTGTTCACAGCCCGCTTGCCTTTACCCTGGACATGCTCACACTTGGCGGCATTATTCGGAGCTCTGGCTCTGATGATCCCATTTTTTTATATGGCTGACACCCAGACCTGCTTGCCTATTCCTGTGGATTCCCGTGAAGTGCTGTCATGGCTTATTACCTGTCTATCTGCCTTCAAGCCTGGGTGACTTTTAATTTTTTTTGAAGCTTAATGCTGGGAAAACAGAATCGTTTCAGGTTGGTTCGGTTCACCTCCTTGAATGTGGGGATTTGTGGTGTATCATGTTGTAGCACACACAGCTTAGGAGCTGGTTTCACAGCAAGGCTCTTCAAAATGGGCTTATTTTATCTGAAATAAACCTTTCCAGGAGGTGAAAAGGTATCAGCAAGGGGGGAGAAGAGAGAATATCCTCCCGGGATTTCGGAAACTTCCGCAGCCTCTGCTCCGTGTTGTTTTCCAGGCTGAGCATGCCTTGTTCATGCCTCAGTCTAATCCAGAGTTGTGTACTGGAGCTCGGTGATAATTGGAAACTCTTCTCACTCCAGCATTTTCAGCTGTTGTAAAAGTCTGCAGCTAATGTCATAACAAGAATTAAACTGTCTCATCGTATTACGCCCGTCTTGGCTGACTTGGCTGGCTATTAAGGTGACAGCGTATTGATTTAAAATTTGCGTTAATTGTTTACCCCTTCTTGCAGAGGCTTTCTTGGGGGTTTTGTAGCAACCTGCAGGCCTAGCTGTAGCTGGAGATTATCTCTGTGTTCAGCATTAGATGGACTTAGAAAAATGTCCTTTGTCTGGATCACACCACCTAATACCCCAGCCCGTGGATTTCTTTGGCATTATATTCCCTGCATGGGCCACTTCTAAAAATAAGGTGGTCAAGAGGGCATGGCTGGCCTTGATCTTACAAGACTTTTAAGAGGATTTTTCCCCCCTTCTCTGATATTTATTTATATTTGCTGTTTTCCATTTTTATCCATTTCCTGCCTACTAATAGCAAGGCTGGGGTTTTTAGGATAAAGGTATCACTCTGCCTGCAAAACTTTTCACCTTATTTTAACAGAGAAACCACTACCCACCAAAACAACCCATCATCCTCAAGCCTCCACTTTTGAGTTGAATTAATCAATCCCCATGTAAGTCCGAGGTAACAAAGTTTTTATCTAGAATGAAATTTGCTTTGTTCCATGTGCTGTCTCTCTGGCACAAAATGAACACCACCTCAGCTGGAATTTGGTATGCTCTGTGATTGCAAGACTGGGAAATATGAGACATTCTCTTTCTTTTCTATGATCTAGTTCTTCAAATCTACAATCAGTGTATTTCTCCACAGGTATTTGAAAAAGAGTCATCTTTATTTTCCTCCAAGACTGTGGGGTGAAAAAACAGTCACTGCAGGCTGAAACATTTCGGAATTTCTGTTCCCCTTTGTTGTTGTTTTCTGTCACTGCACTGGAGCAGCTGCTGAATGGGAAATGGGAAGATCTAAACTTGCCTTAACAGAAAACAAGAAAAATTTTGTTATTTAAGGGGAAAAGTAATTGAGTAAATAATAAATATTTTGTTCTGAGATCAAAATGCCATTGACATCACCAATTGTTTTTTGTCCCAGGTGTCAGGCACTTTGGAACAGACCTCGAGCTCATTCTTGGAACGTGGTTTTAGCTAATGGACATCTTCCTAAGGAGACACACTCTGTCTTCCCCTGGCAAAAAGTGCTAATCTCAGAACCAGCCCTGCCCTCACCCCATCTCCCACTGGGTCTTTTTGTGCTTTTTAGTAAAAAAAAAAAAAAAAAAAAAAAAAAAAAAAAAAAAAAAAAAAAAAAAAAAAAAAAAAAAAAAAAAAAAAAAAAAAAATAAAAAGAGCTTGTGCATGAGCCGCAACCAGAATTCACATTTCTCCCGGGGCCGGCGCATTTTGCACGGTTTGTACCTTGTTAACACAACTGCGAGTTGCAAAACTGTTCCCGGTTTATTTGAGTTCCAGCGTTTATTCCTGGGGAAAACCGAAGCCCTCCCAGCTGCCATTAGCCAGCCCTTCATTAGCGAGCAGCATTCAGTATTTATATTTGCTCCTATGAATAAAGGATGCGCCGGGAGCGGGGCAGGGATGCGCTCCAGCATCTCCCGCAACAAGTGCGGGCTCGGAGCAGCCTCGCCGGGCCGGGATGTGCCCACCGCCAACCTTTCCGCCCCAGCCTCCAAAGCCCTTTGTTTCACCCCTGTTTTGATGAACTCCTCTCCCTTTTGATGTTCATCGGGAGTTTAACAGCGATAAAAGGCGCACAATGGCGAGATTGTGGAAGGGGAAAAGGTGCTGCGAGAGCACAATGCGCTGCATTATCCCCCCGGCTCCCCTGCGCCGCTGGCTTGGCAGGCGGCAGCGGGAGCGAGCCAGGGTGACAGCCTGGGATCTGTCCCGGGCCAGGGTGACAGCCTGGGCTCTGTCCTGCAGCAGGGTGACAGCCTGGACTCCATTCTGGATCAGAGTGACATCCTGGGCTCTGTCCTGCAGCAGGGTGACAGCCTGGGCTCTATCCTGGGTCAGGGTGACTGCCTGGGCTCCATTCTGTATCAGGGTGACAACCTGGGCTCTATCCCGGGACAGGGTGACAGCCTGGGCTCTATCCTGAATCAGGGTGACAGCTTGGGCTCTGTCCTGCAGCAGGGTGACAGCCTGGGCTCTGTCCTGGCTCAGGGTGACAGCCTGGCCTCTGTCCCAGAGTGACATCTTCCCAAGGGGCAGGTGATGCTCGCTGCACTTTGGGGTCCGGCTCCTCTGTGGGCTTTCCTTCAGACATCCATTTCCAGTGCGTCCTACTGGAAAGGAAGCCCCCAAAAGTGGGGGCAGAGGGAACCCCTAAAAGTGCTATTTTTACTGTCTTTACACAATTTTGTGAAGGGCACAGGTGAACCATTTCAGAAGGCAGGATGGGGCAGCAGGGCCAGCACTTGTGACAGTGTCATGTCCCCAGTCCAGTGCCCATTTCCCCTTGCCCATTTCCCTTGCCCATTTCCCCCTGCTCATTTCCCCCTGCCCATTTCCCCTGCCCATTTCCCCCTGCTCATTTCCCCCTGCCCATTTCCCCCTGTCAATTTCCCCCTGCCCTTTTCCCCCTTCCCAGACCCTCTGCACGTTCCCATCAGCAGCCCCACCGCCTAAGCCTCTTTACAAATTATCTGTGCACATAGATTCCTGGCACCACCCTCCTGTTCCCCACCTGGTGCCACCTGCTCAGATGTCACCTTGCAGCGCCCATCAACTCCCAAAGGGAAAGTTCCAGGCTGCACCCCTGCAGGGGCTGGCAGGCCGAGGTGACCTGGGGACACTTCGATGGCTCTGGGGACACCTCAGTGACTCTGGGGACACCTCAATGGCTCTGGGGACACCTCAGTGACTCTGGGGACACCTCGATGGCTCTGGGGACACCTCAGTGACTCTGGTGTGGCTCCTTCCCCCTGCCAGCCCCAGCCCTGCCCCTGGGCAGCTCCTGCTGCTCCCAGCCCTGCCATGGCACATGCCAGCCTTGGGCACATCCTGGCACATGCCAGCCCTGGGCACACCCTGTCCCCGAGGCTGTGACTTCTGTCCCCTCCCAGGCTGTGACTTCTGTCCCCTCCCAGCCTGGGCACATCCCCAGAGCCACCTTGCACCCCACAGCCCACCTCGGTTGCCCTGGCTTTGGGGTTTTTGGGCTCTTTCTGTGCAGCACCAGCACAGAAAACCCCTTTCTGTGGAGCCCCATCCTGAACCAGACCCTTTTCCCCGGGATGCCTGGGGTGGCTCCTGCTGTTCCAGAGCAGATCTGCAGCTCGGGGTGGATTCCAGGGACAGGAGTCTGTCCTGCCCGAGCTGTCCCTCTGTCTGCACACCTCTGCAAAACCAGCACAGGGCCCTGCTGAACTCGTGTGCAATCCAATTTCTCCTCAGACTGCCTCTGCCACCAGCAGCTGTCCCTGAGTTAGTGTTTTGTAAAGAAAACTGTACACAGATCTTCTGAAAATATAATTTCTCACCTTAGAACTGGTTTGAGGGGTTTTTAATATCCTTTGAGTCGCTGAGTTTGGGGATAGCTCATTCCCTGTATTTTTGCTTAGATTTTTAACCATGTCTTATGGTATCTGCATTCACTGCTGGTCTGACCTACTTAGTGAAGTCAAAGATCCTGGAGATTAAGCTGAACAATCCACTTCAATGCATACTTATAATTTCAGGATCCTGCCAGAATACATTAGTTTCTAATAATAATTTCTTGTTGTTCAAACACTAGTCGAAAATTTGCAATAAAACCAAAAAAACCCTTATCTGCAAAATAAAATATTTTTTCTTGCCTGAGAAAGCAAAATCTGTGAGCTCAAATAACTAAACTGCACCTGAAATGTGCTAAAGGATTTTTAACAGCACTGCTTACTCACCCACACTAAATATCTACCAGTGTGTACCATGGTGTGCCAGCCCATCTAAAATTTAGTTTAACTGCAGTGAAAAAAAAATTATTTTTTAAAGAATGCTTTGCACTGCATCCCCATTTCAAACCCAGAAAGCAAACATGTTGTAGCAGACTTTCTCTTGCAAAATGAATTTTTCAAGCTCTCTGCATTTTGCTGAAGTGTAAGAAACTCAAATAAAAGTGATCCTAAAGTTAAGAACCTGATTTCAGGGCAGAGACTGGTGGAGATTTCTGTGCTTACATTGACTCCTCCTGAAGTTGGAAGTGTGGGTAGATTTTCTTGTTGTCAGAGGAAATCACGAATCTAAGGTCCCAAAGACTGATTCCCTCTCTATTGCGCAGTGCAGCTCATATTTGGATAACATTCTGCAGATGCAAGTGGAAATAGGAAATCACTTGCAATTTTCAGACAGCACTTGAGCTCTTCCTTTTCTCCATTACATTTTTATAAATGTTTTATATTTTTATATATATAAATATATAAATATATATAATCTATAAATATATAATTATAAATATAACTATAAATATAAATATTAATGTAAATATAAAATATATCCCTATATAAATATATAAATATATAAATACATAAATATATAAATATATGAATATATAAATATATAGATGTATTTATATATAAATATATAAATATATATATATGTCAAGCTTTCACAGCAAATGAAAATTGCCAGTGCTTAGCAGCTTGCAAGAGCAAGCAGACCCTGACCCAGAGCCTCTTCTCATGCTGGCACAGAAAATCTCTGAAAATTTGGCACGAGAATTCCAAACAGCTCCTGGATACTGAATGCCCTTGCCTTGATAAAAAAAAAAAAAAAAAAAAAAAAAAAAAAAAAAAAAAAAAAAAAAAAAAAAAAAAAAAAAAAAAAAAAAAAAAAAAAAAAAAAAAAAAAGCTTGGAGTGTAATGTTGTATTTTCCTGTGTTTGATGCCTTGGTGTATGCTTGGGAGAGTACAGCTGTGCTGTTTAACACTGCACTTTTCCAGCTTTTAACCCATATTTTGAAGCCACAGCCAAAGAGCCTTTCAGAACCACTGTGGCCGTGGTGTTAATGGCTGGGAAGCAGCTGCTGCCAGAGGAATATTTTTCTGTATTTTTGACCATTTATGCACGAGCTGGAAGAGGTTTTTTCCTCTGAAGCAGCCTGAATGAGCTGCTGTTATCACCCAGCTTCTGCCTGCATGTCCAGTTTCAGTGACCCACAGGTGCAGACCTGCTCTCAATATACCTGAGGATATCTCTGGATATAGATGCCTTGCTGGGCAATAAAATGTAATTTTAAAAATGTGCAAAATAAGTGGGTTTTGCAGTGTTTTATTGCTGCAGGCAAAACCCACTTAGCAAAACTTCAGTGTTGTACTGTGTGAGAGCTTTGTGCTCAGAAATGCATTTCTGCAGATTTTTCAATGAATTTCCTCAGGTGATTGATTTAGAGGTGGCTGAATAGTGGTAAAATACAGAGTGCACACAATCAACACAGAACACTAGCATTAAGCAAATGCCAGATACTCAGAGAATCTTTATTGCTTTGGAGTATCTCATATCAGTAAAATAAAATTGTTTTGTGCAACACAAGACCAAAGCCATTTGCAAAACAGCATGTCAACCCTAACCAGCTCAGGTTAGGCCAATTTAGATTATGTCCAATTTATTTCTAAGCTCTCTAATGCAAGAGCTGTGTTGCTCTGTTATTGCCATAACCATATATTCATTATTTTTTTCCTTAATCAAGAATCAGTTCCACTCCTGGATGTTGCTTTAAAATTAAGCCCAGACCCCTGAACCTGCAAAGCAGGGAAATGCAGAATCTCAGGAAATCCCTTGCAGAAGCAGAAGAGGAATATTTCGAGGAGCAGAATTTGTTGAAGGCCCCCTCAAGGACCATGGGCACACTCCAGAAACACTGTCTGCACCAGGGACAAATGACCCTAAAGCCTGGCTGAGCCATCCTTGAAAATTGGGGTTTGGTGCCACAACCTGAGGCAATCAGAAGGAGCCAATCTGGATTTTGGGACCCCTGAGGAATTTCCAGTCTGGAGGGCTGAATGTGGCTCAGAGCCCATGGGTGGCTCTGCTTTTATCCCCTCTGTGTCCTTCCCCCTCGAGGATTTGGGGCTCTGGAAAGTTTTCCACGTTTCAGAGAGCTTCCCTTGCCCTGTAGGGAAGGGCAGATCACACAAAGTGGAGCTGGCTCCCGTGGCTGCTCCCTCCTGCTAAACAGCATATTTCTGTCTGTGTTTGACTGCGTTTTTCTAGCCCATCTCCTTCTGCTCTACATGATCTGTCAATATTGGGTTTCTTCTCATTGCACTTTACTCTCCCTTAACGTCTATTCTTCCTCACTGATGGTTCCTCCCTTCACCACGGCTTTTCCCACTGGTTTGACTCAAAGTGAAACAGCCAGAGTGGTATTTAAAAGTGGTTCATTTGGTTCTATTTGCTATAAAGCACATTATTTGTATCAGCTTCACTCTTTGGGTATTTTTAAGGGGAATGCAATATTCCCTTAACTTTAACTCCTTTTTTTTTAATCTTGCTTCAGGCACAGGCTCCAAGAGATGTGCATGCAGCACAGATGCTTAATTCACTCCTCCAAATATGCAAAGAACATGGCTATGTGCAGTAAACATCACTAAGAGCATGGCTGAAGATCAGGGGAACAAAACCCAATAAAACTGCTGTAAATTCCTTATTATCTAAGAATTTCAACACCTACTGATACATCTGGTCTTCCACTGCACCCTCACGAATTTAACACACTTATTTATGGATGCAAGCTGTGTGTGTGTGTGTGTGTGTGTGTGTGTGTGTGCACAAACAGTGCAGCAGATTCTGAAACAACCATCTGAGGATGTTATGGCTGTTAGTCAAAATCAGGCAGCAAAAGGGAGATTTTTGTTTGAATAGGGGGATTCAGAATGTGACTCATGGACAAATCACGCGGGATGCAGGGACTTCATGGAAAAAAAAAATAAAAAACCTTAGAAAAACACACTATTGTCTGTAAAACCTGGACGTGCAAGTGCAGAATCTGCAATATCTGAGTGCTATCCCTCCCCTGTTACCTGCAGCCTGTGGGTGGAAGAAGTGACATCTGCAGAAAAGCTGTGGACGGGAAAGGGAAGGGCAGTGGGTGAACTTCCATCGGCCTCGGGGACACTGAGCTTTCTCCTGCACGTCTTTGGTCTCTGATTTCCACATCTAGGGGGAAATCTGGCTTCAAGTTTTATGTAACTTCACTTCTGCCAGACATGGTCAGTAATAATCACATATTATTAAATCAATACAGCTCTGTGTTTGATGCGTGTAGCTCTGCACTTAACTCTCTTTAATTAACAATATCTGATCCACAAGAAATTTGCACCCTTTACTCCCAACCTCCTACTGTTACTGGTAAGGTCCTACAGCTCATAAAATGCAACACAAAATATCAGAGTTCTGATTTTTTAATGTCCTAATAGTGCCATTAATCTAACTATTCAGGGGATGTTTCACATCCCGCTGTTTAGTAATAGCTGGGGATGTGAACCTGGAGATTTGGGTGGTGTAAAAGCAGCACCAAATACTTGAAATGCACATCTCCAGAGAAGACCATCTCCCTGTCTCCACACACACACACACACACTGTCTCTCACATATGTTGTACACGTCCCTGCATGCCAGTGCTTGAATCAGCAATGCATTGTGGCTATCACAAAAATGTGGAGCACAGCAATATTTTAATCAAATGTATGCTCAGACATGTGCCAGGAGGCAGCAGCAATTCACAGCCCATCAAATGCCGTGGCTTTGGCTTCCTTAAGAAGCTGTTTCTCACACCAGAAAATGCAATTACTGCTCCACTGTGCCTCCCCACATGGAGATCCAAAATGCTTCAGGAAATGAAGCAAGCTATCAATACTTTATCTATTGCAGATGAGACATCTACAGATAAGGATCAGGGTAATCCAGCCATTGATTCTAGGATTGTCAGTCCTCCAAGGACTGTGGCAAATCTATACATTGTCCCTGAGTGGCGGGGTTTGCTTTTGGATTTGTGATTTCATTGGGGAAGCCATGTAAGAGTCAATGCAAGCAGAGGGAGCTTTGCTGCTGCCCAGCTGGGCAGGCTCAGCTCCATGTGTGGGTCCTTCCAAACCCAACTGTGGTGCACACCACTAATTAGCAGCCAGACAATTGCAGACACACCAACATTTTCATTTATTTTTTTTTCCCTAAGATGAGAAAAGGCAAACAGTTTCAATATTTGCCAGCTTTGCTCCAAATTTTCCTTGTTTTGGAATCTACTTGCATTGCTCCTGGTGGGGCTTGGTGACCTGAGGATGTGAAGGAAGCATTTGGCTCTCAGTGCCAATCAGGAAATCTTGTTTGTAAGAATGGACATACAGAAAAATTCCTGTCCTGCTGGATCTTTATCTGGAATTCACATGTGTGCCTTATCCCTTTGACATGCTCGCCCCAGAGCGGGTTATAAACAGATAAATGTGCCCTTGTGACAAAAAGGGAGATTCTGTTTCTGAGAGGGACAGAAAGCTGAGGGGCCATGGCTGTAGGTGTGTGAATGCACACATTTAGGGTCCTTCAAATGCTACAGTGTTTTATGTAACTCCACTTCAATGCACTGCAAATGTTTACCAGCAAAGGTTTGCCACTCACTGGCTAAGAACAACTGGGTTATTTGCTGAAGAAAATAGGGAGAAATTCCTAATAATAATTCCAACTTCTCATTTTTTAACCAATCAGGAGGAAAAAAAAATAGGAGAACAAAGAAATGTTTATATTTCATCTGGTCTATAAGGTTTCATGCACCCACAGACCAGGGAGGTATTTGGGTATTACATGGAAAACCATGTAATAGATATGACCTGGTATTACTGGGAATTCCCAGAAAAACCCTGATTATTGTCATCAGGGGCTATTTCTGCCATCCCAAATGACACAACAGCTTTTTCCCCACTTATTGTAAGAAGAATGAATCAGCATATATTCCTCTTTTACCTAAGCTTTCCCATTTATTGCAAGAAGACTGTTTCAGTATATATTCTTCTTTTACCCAAATTTTCATCTGTTCCCAAACCCAGCTGGGAATAACCTGCTGGTAGAGGTGCAGAACGGGGCAGATTTCCAGTCTCCAAGTAAAGCCTGTGGAATCTGACCCACCACTGATGAATCTGCTACCACAGAGCAAGTTGTGCTCTGAACACAATGTGACTTCCTTGGACATCTAACAGGGGCTGAACTACAAAATATTACACCTTAAAAACGTGGCATCACCATGCCCAGGAAAGTAATTGTCAGTGCTTTTTGGAAGTGTTAAATTTGCTTCTGTTCTGCTTGGAGTGAGTGTTTTCTCCCCCTTTGTTTGCAAGGACAATATGTAATCGAGACAGTCTGCCTCTAAAACCATAGAAAAACCACAACATTCCATCCAGACACATTTTGAAAACGTGGCTTCACGTGGCAGACCTTACAGGAGGATTTTCTGGTCCCTTAGACCGACCTGCAGGGCTGGGCTTGGCTGCTGAGACTCACACAGACATTCCCAACTCATGGCTCTCCACATGCAGCATCAGCTCAGAGAAACTCCGAGAAATAAGCTCCAAAAACATGATTGCATCTACTCCACACCTCTGGAGCTGTGAGTTTATGCTCCATCAGTGCTGCATGAGACAGGATTCTCACATGGATAAGGAGAGGCGCTGTTAAAGACACAGAACCCGCACACACTTCAGCTGCTCTCTGCCTCCAGCCCCTACCCAATGCACCAGAAACACAGCATTAATTCAGTAAACTGCCCATTCTCTGCACCAAACACCCGCAAGGACTCTCATTTTTCAAGAAATATTTTAGGCCATAACAGGGAGAAAAAAGTGCTTAGTACGGATGGCAAAAGAAGAACAGGAAGAAAAGCCGTGGTGCTCAGTTGTTGACACAAACGTCACCATGCACTATGTGAGCTGTGGTTCCAGCCACATCACGTGGAGCTGGGAATTTGTCCATCCCATCAGCAAGCCTTGGATCAGACCTGTGAAAGCCAGGGCTGGATGTATGGCTTTAGCTTTAGATCTGGCAAGCCTGGCAGCTCAGGGTAAAGCACGCCTCACTTGCTCGCTCGCTGTGTAAACAAGTGCAGACCACGTCACCAAAAAGGCTCTGAGATTTACCCAGCAGATCAGGGAAACATCTGTAGTCTTTCACATATTTCACAAAGAAACATTTGTTTGGTAACATATTGCATCCTTTCTGAATGGAGACACATGGGGCCATGGGCAGAGCGATTAAATCCCACAGAAATCATTACCAAAAAAATCTAGATTCTATTTTTTGCACTGTCTGTAGAGCATATAAATATGCTCTGGATTTAGGTTTATTTAAATATATATATACATATATATATATATAT
>JAHXMQ010012340.1:18382415-18419915 GCA_020466415.1 Ammodramus savannarum pratensis
AAAAAAAAAAAAAAAAAAAGAAAAAAAAAAGAAAAAAGAAAACAAAATAAGAGAGAGAGATAAAAGAACCCCCTTCAAAGCCACGCCGTTGTAGCCCGGAATCTGTCCTTACGGACATTCCCGCAGTCCGGCGCAGTTTAGGGGTGTTTTGTAAATGTGGTCTTGAAAAACCCTTCACTCACCCCTTCCCCCTCAAGTCCTTTGGTTAAGAGCAGTGAGAAGGATGGAGACTAGTCTGGTTTACCTATTGTTCGCATTTAAGGCATATTTTAACCTTGATACTAAGAGAATTACGTTTTGACCAGATGATTTTTTTTTTCCTTCCAAATGTTTTTAAAGTATCACTTTTGTAGAGGGTAGGGCCACGAATGTAATTTTTTTTTAAGAAAAAAAAAAAAACTATCTAAGTAAGTTCTCATACCATTTAAGGTATATTTTTGTGTTATAGACCCATGCAGATGCAAAAGTCCAAGTGCTGGACAATCAAAACGTAAGCTTGTCATTGTTTAATGCATACTTAAACAATTTTATTTTTGTCTTGAAATAATTAATAATGTGATTTTCTGTCCGCTTCCCTATCCAGGTGTCGAATGGATGTGTGAGTAAAATTTTGGGCAGGTATTACGAAACTGGCTCCATCAGACCCAGGGCAATCGGAGGTAGTAAACCGAGAGTAGCGACTCCAGAAGTTGTAAGCAAAATAGCGCAGTATAAACGAGAGTGCCCCTCCATCTTTGCGTGGGAGATTCGAGACAGATTACTATCAGAGGGGGTCTGTACCAACGATAATATACCCAGTGTAAGTTCATGAAAAAAACCTTCCTGTGTGCCGTGTACAATGCTGGGTAGCCGTAGCGAGCCTCTGCTTCCTTTGTTTTGGTATCAGAAGAGAGGATAGCAGGTTCACATCATTTGCATGTGGCAGGGTCAGACGCATTTTTTCATACAGAATCTGACAAATGCCTTTAAGGAGGGGAAAAAAAAAACAACCAAAAAAACAAAAACAAACCCAATATGCGGGTCACCCCTGTGCCTGGCGCCTCAGGACTGCAAGCATCAGTCGGAGCCATCACTCTGGTTTTGCAGGGTTGGGTTTGGGGCGCTTTTTTTTTTTTTTGTTTCCCTTTGCTTTTTTTTTTTTTTTTTTCCCTTCTTCCCCCCCTCCCCCGCGGTTTGTTTGTTTGTTTGCACCGCCACCACCAGCAGTGAGCGAGCCGGGGCGGCAGGGACGGCTCAGGGAAGCCTTGACTTGCGCCCAGCTCGAGCCGCCCGCTGCGCGGGGGAACGCGGGGGTTGCGCGGGTGCCTGGCGGGGAGCGCGCTACCGCACTACCATTGCCTTTCCTGTCCTTTGCCTTCCAGGTGTCGTCGATAAACAGAGTCCTACGCAACCTGGCTAGCGAAAAGCAACAGATGGGTGCCGACGGGATGTACGACAAGCTAAGGATGCTGAACGGGCAGACGGGGACCTGGGGCACCCGGCCCGGCTGGTATCCCGGCACCTCGGTACCCGGGCAGCCCGCTCAAGGTAAGGCACAGCGCGGCGGCCGCTCCCCAGCCCGGGGCGGCTCGGTTCGGCTCGGTTCGGCGGAGATGTGTCCGCCTCGCCCCTTCCCCGGTGGGTGCGGAGCGGTGGGCGTCCCTCGGTGGGCAGGGGGAGCGCAGCAGCATCCGCGGTGCCGGCAGCCCTGGCGGGATGCGGGGCTGAGCCTGAACCTCGCCCATCGCCCGCTAATTGGGGCTGCCGCTCCCTGCCCGGGCCGGGGTCTCTCCTCAAAGCCGGGGCCATCGGGAGCTATCTTCGTAGGGCTGATTGTAATTCCTCCTCAATGGACCCGAAACAACTTTGTAAATATAGGAAACTGTTTATCCTGAAGATTAATAGGTATTTGTTGTAGGAATGACAAGGGGATAATATGAAGGATAATGGGATGTTACGTTACATACTTAAGATGGTTAATGGCTTCTCTTTGAATGCGGGCTCTGTTGAGGCTCGGCTCTCCCCGGGTCTGGTCATTCCTTTAGAAGAGGTGTCTATATACAACAACCTGCTTTTTGTTTTCACCCCCCAAGGAAAAAAAATCGGTAACAGTGTGCGGAATATCTGGTACAAAGGATGTTTCTGTCACACGCAAGAATTTGTTATGGGAACAATTCTGTCGCTATGTAATTGCTCATTAGAGATCGTTTTGTTTCTCATTAAGGCGACATGAATAAGCGTCTAGTTGAAGGAGACAGCTGTAGAAATGTTCCACAGGAGACCTCTGGACACGATATGGCACCGCTTGCCAATTAGACATGTCAGTTTTAAGAGAAGAAAACAGTCTATGAAGGACACTAGAAAGATAGAGCGGCGCCCTCGCTTCCCCCCACCCCCGCTTCGGTGTTTTTTTGTTGTTCGGTTTCGGGGTTTTCTTTTGCCATTTTGTGGCGTGCCCGATGTCCGCCCCAGGAGCCGGGGCCGCCCTGGCCTCGCCCTTACCTGCGGGGCCCGGCCGTGCCCGGGCGCTCCCGGCGCCGCAGCCGCGCTGCGGAGCGGGGCAGCGCTCCCTCCCTCCGCCGCTCCCGGCCGGCCAGCGAGCTCTTGGGCGTTTCTATTTATTTATTTGCCCTTAGGAAAGGCGTTCAGAAGGAGAAACGTCGGGCTCCCCACCGCAGAGCGCTGCGCGGGTGCGGAGCGGGTACACCTGGGCGGCAGAGCCCGCTGTGCGCGGGGTGGGACCTGCGGGGACCGGGGGCTCTTTGGGGACCCTTCCGTGGCGCGGGGAGCAGCGCAATTTCCGCGGGAGACCGCGGGAGCCCTGTCCGAAACCCGCACATGAGGCAGGGCAGGGCTCGGTGTGCGAGGGGGAGGCAGGCAGGCACTTAAAACATCCGCATGGCGAAATTAAAATTAATAAAATGGATTTCCTCTGGAATATTCATGCTCCCTCTAATGTTTTTCCCTAGCCAGGGGTATGTTGCTGGATTTTAAGAGTCCATTACTCAAAAAGCATAAGGCGAGGTTAGGTCTCAGAGGGGTACAAATATGGTCTCAATCTGATAAACGCCATGCAGCAGTGAATAAAATAATGGATACATGAGGGCTGACAGAACAAAAAGAGACATCTCTATCCGGGAGAAATTCTCCAGTGATTTAGTGGTTTTAGGGATCACCGAGACACTGTTTCTTATCTTTTTTTCTCCCCTCCCTCTCTTATAAGACTAAAGCCTTCTATAGGATTTAGACACTTTCTCTTTCAACAGATGCTACAATGTTTTGATCCCGGCTCTATAGCTGAGAGGTGCTGCAATTGGTTTGCTATCTTTTTTTGCTTGTTTTCCGCCTCACTGATTAAGACACTAAGAAACTAAGGAATGATTTTATTTCCCAGCGTCTTTTTTTTTTTTTTTTTTTTTTTTTTTTTTTTTTTTTTTTTTTTTTTTTTTTTTTTTTTTTTTTTTCCAGGAAACAAATCCTATACCCAGCGTCAGATGGTCTGGCTATAGGATAATAGGGATGGACATTCACTTGCTTTCTTACGGATTAGGTCTGGAAGGTGGAACAGCCCTATTGAGATAGCTTCTTTTAGGGGCTTTAAAAAAAAACCCAAACAACCAAAACTCAAAGGGAAAAAAAAAAAAAAAAAAAAAAAAGAAAGAAAAGAAGGGGTGTGTGTCTAAAAAGAAGATATCTTAATTGTCCGGGACGGGGTTGGAAATGACCATAAACGAGTTTAGGTGAGACTTTAGGTTGGCCAGAAAATTTTGGGGGGGATGGGGTTGGAAATGACCATAAGTGAGTTTAGATGAAACCTTAGGTTGGCAGGAAAATTTTTGTGGGGATGGCGCTGGAAATGACCATTAGCGAGTTTAGGTGAAACCTTAGGTTGGCAGGAAAATTTTTGGGGAGACTGGGAAATGACCATTAGCAAGTTTAGGTGAGACTTTAGGTTGACCAAAAGATTTTTGGGGAGACAGGGTTGGAAATGACCATAAGTGAGTTTAGGTGAAACTTTACATTGGCAGAATGATTTTTGGGGGGACGGGAGGATTGGAAATGACCATAAGCTGGTTTAGGTGAAACATTAGATTGGCTGAATGGGTTGGAAATTACCATAATCGAGTTTACATGAAACCTTAGGTTGGCTGAAAGATTTTTGGGGGGACGGGGTTGGAAATGACCATAAGCTTGTTTAGGTGAAACCTTAGGTTGGCTGAAAGATTTTGTGGGGGACAGGATTGGAAATGACCATAAGCTTGTTTAGGTGAAACGTTAGATTGGCTGAAAGGGTCGGAAATGCGAGTTTAGGTGAAACCTTAGGTTGGCCGAAAGATTTTTTTGGGAGAAGGGGTTGGAAATGACCATAAGCTGGTTTAGGTGAAACTTTAGGTTGCCCAAAAGGCTTTGGGGAGTCGGGGAGCGCAAAGAGACGGGGTGGTGAATACGCACAGCCTCAAAATTTTGTACCGGGGCCGCCCGTTTCAGGGGCTGCCCGGTGGGCTCCCCCTGTCCCCCTCCCGGCTCGGGGGGCCGCGTCCATCCCCCCGGGCGCCCCCCCGGCCCCGGGCGCTGCGGGCGCGGCCCGAGCGGACAGTGATGGATGAGGGCGATGGCGGAGGTGAGCGTGGCCCCTCCGCGGGCGGGCGCGGCCCCCGGCGCTGCCACCCGCGCTTGGCAGGGCGCTGCCCCGCCGCGGCGGCCGTCCCCGGGCCCGGGGCTTTGTGTGCCCTGAAAAGCGGCTCCCCCCGCCCCCCCGCTATTCACCCGCCGCCGGCCGCCTCAATGGGGCTGCGGCCGCCCATATGGTGACCACGGCCGCTGAATCCCTGTGTTTAAATGGAGGAGAAAGTTCGGGTTTTAAAACATTTCAAAGTGGTTGAAAGGGTCCCACCAGATCCTGTCACAATTCCCCCCGAGCTTTGAAGACCGGGGCCATTGTTCGCCGATTATAAATGATATTACTTTAAAGTTGATTTCCCACAATATTTAAAGGATGTCGCGGGAGTGTCGCTATTTATTTTTGGCGTAACTTTTCAAGGGAATTAGCATAAGTAGCCCATGCGTCCCTCACTCCGGCTCCCTCTTTATGCGACATCAAAACGCTTCGAAAAAATATGCTTTGAAAGGAGAGGGAGAGCTCATTTAGGACAAGGACTTCTCTGCCTCGCCGGCAGCCTCCGTCCCTCCGGCCCCGGCGTTCAGGGGTGCCCGCCGAGCCCCCCAAGAGCAGACGGCCCCGGGCCGCCGCCGCCCCTGCCCGGGAGCCGAGCACAATGAAACTTTCCCCTGTTTAATGACAGAAATTGCATTAAAAGTGGTGGAAATGCCCTAATTAAAAATGTACCACTTAAATGATATGCCAAGCGTTCAGCTGCAGAACGGCGTATTTAGCTAGTTAGTGAACTCGCTACTATTTCTTTTAAAATTATATGTTAAAATTTTAAAAGAAATCTTACTTTTCTCTGGTGCAACACATTACAAAGAATGGACAGTCCTTTTATCTAAATATAAAATTCCATTTTCAGCAATTATAGCCTGTTCTTGGTGATGATATAATTACAGCTGTGCTCAGTAATAGGTGTCAAGGCAATGCACACTCATACAATAGTTGAATAAAACTGCAGAACAATGCAGGCACTTCTAAATTCACAACCTTTAAAATGAAATTGACTGTGCAGAATTCAAATAAAAACTGGATAAATATTTTTTTAAAAAGATTACAAGCTTGGTTTGGTTTCTTAATAGCATTTTCTGCAAACCTATCAACATCTAATTGATTAGATAGGAATTACTGATTATAGATAATCTGAAATACTGAACATCACTATTTTAAATATAGCAATAGGTAAATAAATGCAGCAGACGAAGGAGACCGCCATGGCACTCCAGCAGGGATTCATGGAAAGAATCACTTTCAGGGGAAAGTATTTTTATGCAGGTTTTATTCCAGAGGGAAAACAAAATGAAATTAAGACCAGGTGATGGTAATTCCTCATCTCCGATGTTTACGTAAGGCTGGAAACAGAAATGTTTCCGTGTTACCTGTGCCATTAGCGCCGCGTTGCTTTGATACCCGAGACATTTTCAAGGGAGGGTGTCAGCAAACATGGCTGAACTCGTTTCCAGTTGCATTATTTCCCTGATAGGGATCTTCAAACACGAGTACCTGCATTTCACTTTCCGACTCTCTCGGTTCCACAGATGGCTGTCCGCAACAGGAGGGAGGAGGGGAAAACACTAACTCCATCAGCTCTAATGGAGAAGACTCAGACGAGGCCCAAATGAGACTCCAGCTGAAAAGGAAGCTGCAGAGAAATAGGACATCCTTTACCCAAGAGCAAATCGAAGCCCTTGAGAAAGGTGAGTGACATTTTCCTATGGCTGAAGCAGGAGAGAAAACAAAATGTGCCCCGACTACATTACCAGCAGAATGTTACCACACCATTCCTGTGCCTTATATATATGTATATATTTAAGCTGTGGGGCTCCCTCCGTGCTCTTTTATTCACAAATATTCATTGCTGGCTGTGGTGTGCCCTGTTAAAATGGTTTTCAAAGGCGAGGTGTTCAGGGCAGGCATCACACCGATGCTGCACCCCGGGATTCTCTCAGGGGGATGACTCTCCTCTCATCCACTGTGCTGCCTTGCTGGGGAGGCAAGGGCTGGCAGAGTCCTCCACACCTGCCCCCACCTCACTGCCCATCCCCAGAGCCCGGGGCTGGGAGCAGGTGCCCTTTTCCCTGGCTGGTCTGGGCGCACCTCGCCCCTGACCCGCTGGGGAGCTTTGTCCTGGTTTTGCGCTGCTATCCGGCAACGTGCCATTTTGCTTCTTGGTGACAGGGTCACAGCTGCCTTGGGGACCCCCTCGGTGGAGGCAGAAGCCCTGGCTGCTTCTTGAGAGATGCAGCAGTGCACCCAAGCCTGCCCATCCCCATGGCAATGCTCCCCAGCAGGCAAGGCATCCTCCTCGCTAGCGCACAGGCAGAAAGCTCAGCTTCGCCCTTACAGTGATGCTGTTTAGGAGCATTCAGAGCACAGGCAGTGCAGGAACAGCTCTGGTTTTACAGTCAGCCACATCAGCTCTGCAGCTAATGCAAGAATATTTCCTTCTGCAGAATTTGAGAGGACCCACTATCCTGATGTGTTTGCAAGAGAGAGACTAGCTGCTAAAATAGACCTGCCTGAAGCAAGGATACAGGTACTGATTTGCTCTGCAATTGTGACTATTATTATTTTTACTATTACTACTCTGATTTTGTTACTCCTGGCTTCTCAAAGCATGGGGCAACCCATATTTATGATCAGATATTTGCCCTCTTTCAGGAATATAGCAGCAGCTGGCTTTGCTTTCCCCCGCTGCTTTGCTCTTGGGCTGCGTGGGGGAGGCCCCGTGCCTCTAGACCTTGTAAGGTCATTCACATCTCTCAAATGCTGTGTTTCCAGGTGTGGTTTTCCAACAGAAGGGCCAAGTGGAGAAGGGAAGAGAAGCTGAGGAACCAGCGAAGACAAGCCAGCAACACTCCCAGCCACATTCCCATCAGTAGTAGTTTCAGCACAAGCGTTTACCAGCCGATCCCACAACCAACCACCCCCGGTAATGCCCCCAACACACTCATCTCCATCCATCCATCTATCCTCTGGGCCAAATGAGACTCTGAGGCTGTGCTGCCAGTTGTAATTGTGGTTAAACTAATGTGTCCATCTATCTGTCTATTCTATTATAGTTTCCTCTTTCACATCAGGTTCCATGTTGGGCAGGACGGACACGGCGCTCACGAACACGTACAGCGCACTGCCGCCCATGCCCAGCTTCACCATGGCCAACAACCTGCCTATGCAAGTGAGTCCAGTGCCACGCCAGGGCACAGCACTCCCTGGGCACTCAGCAGCCCCTGGGCTGTGTGGGAGTGTGGGTGGGGACCCTTCCTCCGTGCCACGAGGGATTACAGACCCAAACCGTGCTGCAGGGAAAGCTGCACCCAGCAACTCCCTTGGCATCTTTTCAGATGCTCTATTTGGGGGAATCAGAAAGGAAAAGGGCACTGAAAGATGTGGTGCTCAACAAGCACTTTTCTCAGGTTTCCAAAGAGAAAAGTCCTCAGATTTGCAAGGCAACAAATCTGGGATTTAAAAAAAATGCTGTTTGGGGAAAAAAAAAAGTGGTTAACCTCTGGAACTTGTTGATGCCATATTGTGGGAATTGCTGCCTGAATAAGCTGCTGGGGGGATCTGACCTTCTGGATGTAGGTAACGTGGCAGAGGCACATTAGGAACACCTGAGAGAGGGAAGGATGTGATTAGCATCAGTGGTTATGCCAGCTAAGCCAGAATTGCAAGAGCTGTCAATCCTCATGCCTGAAAGCATTAGCTGATCACCAGCTGGGTTAGGAAGAAATCTATTCCTTTGGGGTCTGTTTCTATAGACCTTTCAGATGCAAAATTCCTCCTTTTTTAATGGTGGGGTTGGCCTAGGAAGGTGCTGGCCAATTATGGGAGTTTTACAGCTTTGTCTGAGGCGCACAGCATTGACCACTGCTAGAGACAGGCGAGCAGATTAGAGAGCCTGACTCCTTCGCTGCGGCAATTACCATGTTACTAATTGCTGAACCAAAATTAACCAAATAAAGTTAGAGTCTTGCAAGTCTGTGGAAAGAAGCGGCACTGGCCGGGCCGCTGCTCCGTGAGGCGCGAGGCCTGTGGCGCCGTCCCCGGCAGCAGGGCTGGGAGCAGATGACAAAAGATCAAAAGGCTGATCCAGGAGAGGACCCTTGGGAAAGCAGGAGGCCCCTGATCCACCACTGGGCACCTGGGCAGGGACACAGCACGTGTGAGGCTGGCTGGAAAATGCTGCCGGCGTGGTCAGCATGGCAGGGCAGCCAGGCGGGTCGGAGGATCTCTCTGTGGGTGCACAGAGCGTTGTGTGCTCTCCCAGAGCAAATGGGGCTCTCAGTGAGTGCTGCTGGCCTGTGGCAGGGGTGTGCAGGCAGGAAATGTGTGCAGATGTGTTGGGTCTGCTGTGCTCAGGGTGGGAATTACTCATCCTGCTTCCCATTCCCTGGCTGCACTGGTCAGCACTCACCCAGCGGCCAGGAGCAGGAGAAGCTCTGCTTGGTCCCTCTCCAGCACTGTGCCATCCCTCAGCCCCTGCTCCAGCTGCTGTCCCCCCTGGCACATTGGGTTTTAGGGCTTGGAGTTGAGGTAAATACAGATATCTGTTCTGGGATGCTGCTGGCACAGGTTTGGGGTGGCGGATGGGGATCAATGATGGGGATCGATGCACATGTGTGTGTTGGGTTGGGGGATCCCCCTGCACAGCCTTGGTCCCCCCAGCCCCACACATGGTGTGTGTGTATGTGCCCCATGCTGGCAGACACAGGACCAGCCTCTGAGCCTCAGTGGAGTGGCTTCAGTTACAGCACCAAGTGTGAGGTGACTAAAATGTTAATTACGTTTTATTTACAGCACCAAGTGTGAGGTAACTAAAATATTAGTTTTGTTTTAGTTACAGCACCAAGTAGGAGGTAAGATGCTGGCCCTGTCTCTGGCTGCAAGTGGTAGGAGACATTTTCCAAAAGGAAGATGGGTATAAAGGAGGGCAGCACTCAGGCTTAGGGATGTAACACCTCCATCAGCATCTGGATGTAGGGATGTGCTTGCCAAGCACATCTGAAAAAGCACCAGTAGCTGTCCATATTGGTTTTCAGCCCAAAAGCCTCCATGAAGGGCCTGCTTTGTTTGTCTCCTAAATAGGTCTTTACACTGGGGTGCCTGAATCTGAAATGTGAAGCTGATTTTTTGCTGTCTGAGGGCTGGCACGTCCATGCCCAAGGGTGTGATGCTGTCCTCAGCTGCAGGGCTACTCACCACGTTGTGCTTTGCCCCCACAGCCCCCAGTCCCCAGCCAGACCTCCTCCTACTCCTGCATGCTGCCCACCAGTCCATCGGTGAATGGACGGAGCTATGATACCTACACCCCTCCTCACATGCAGACACACATGAACAGCCAGCCCATGGGCACCTCTGGCACCACTTCCACAGGTGAGTGACCCCCTGCTCCCCCTGCCTCCCTGCCAGCCTGCCTTGTCTGTTCCAGCCATCAGTATTCACTGCATTGGCTGTGAGACATCTCTCCCCATCGCTTGGGGAGCTCTCTCTGCTGGGATTTGTTGCTGCCACACCAGGCAGAAGATGAAAATATATAACCTTGCAAACTAGGGCAAAAAAAAAAAATTCTGATTTTTAAGCTTCTTCTTGGAGGGCTAGATGGAAAGAAAGCTGATTAGCAGAGGTGGTGTAGAAATAGCAGGACAGAGGCAAGCTCTTCAGTGAGCCCCCCCATCCCTCAAAATCTTCCCTGTATAATTAAATCCTAAATCAGCATTTATTTCAGCATTGAATTTCAGCAGAGGTATCCACAGTGGTGAGGTTAAGTGTATGTGAAACTGTTTGCAGTACTGGGCGCATTTTTACCGTGTCTGTGTCTGATGTTATTTATTGCTAAAGGTTTGAAGTTATCAAAGAGGCAGGGAACCTGTAGAAATATTAGCCCATGCATAAAAAAGGCAAATCAGGGTAAAAAAGGGCAAGTGTTAAAAGAAACAGGAGCAATCCAGGCACTTTTTAAAAGAATAGAACTGCTCTGTGTATTTTGGACTGAATTCTCAACTGATACAAATGAGCCGAGGCTCTGGCATTTATCTCAAAGTGTGAAAGTTTATTTATAACAACAATCAGTGAGATGTGCATAATTTCTAAAATATATACACCCCCAGCCCCCGGTTCCACAGGCTGGTAGATGGTGAGATTTGATGTTTGCTGGAATAATTTGATGTTTACTGGAATGCAAGCTCAAATCTGTGAAACCGTGAAGCAAAAATCGTGCTATGTACAGAAAAAACTAAAATATCCATTTTCCCCTCTCAATTTTCAGGTCTCATTTCCCCTGGAGTGTCAGTTCCAGTTCAAGTTCCTGGCAGTGAACCTGATATGTCTCAATACTGGCCAAGATTACAGTAAAACATGTGTTAATTCCGTAAATGACTATATGGACAACAGTTGGATGTTCAGCAGTATTTTATAAAGGAAGAATGGCTCTCAGAGTACTTCTGTACTGCAACTGTGCCCTATGCTGTAACACATGGAAAAGACTTTCACATGGACCTTTGTACACTGAAGGCATTATATCAGTTGGAACAAATCTTCATTTTGGTATCCAAACTTTTATTCATTTTGGTGTATTATTTGTAAATGGGCATTTGTATGTTATAATGAAAAAACAAAAAAAGAACAATGTAGACTGGATGGATGTTTGATCTGTGTTGGTCATGAAGTTGTTTTAAAAAAAAAAAAGAAAAGGAAAAAAAAAAAAAGAAGCCATGATCAACAAGCTTTGCCACGAATTTAAGAGTTTTATCAAGATATATCGAATACTTCTACCAATCTGTTCATAGATTATGGATTGACGTTCCAAGTTTGTATCATTCCATTGCATATAACTGAACCTGGAACAACACGCACTAGATTTATGTAAGAAAAATATCTGTTGGTATTTCCAAAGGTTGTTAACGGCTGAAGCTATGTGCAAACAGGGGTTAAGAGAGAGCTGCCATGAAGAAAAGAGTTTGATAGATAAAAGGTAGATTGTGTCTTCGATATAATCCGATTTGTTTTATGTTGAAATGTAAGTATTTGTCTTCCCTAGAAATCTCCCAGAATGATTTCTATAATAAAGTTAATTTCATTTATATTTGACAAGAATATTCTATAGATGTTTTATACACATTTTCATGCATCATACGTTTCTTTTTTGGTCGGCAAGAGTTAATTGTTCTTAGATATAGTTGTACTACTGTTCACAGTCCAATCATCTTTGTGCATCTAGAATTCATTCCTAATCAATTAAAAGTGCTTGCAAGAGTTTTAAACTTAAGTGTTTTGAAGTTGTTCACAACTACATATCAAGATTAACCATTGTTGATTGTAAAAACCATGCCAAAGCCTTTGTATTTCCTTTATTATACTATTTTCTTTTTAACCTTATGGTGTGGTGTTGCAAATTTTGTTATTGTGCTAGGTTAATCTCATTAAGCTTTATTTTGATTTTATTTTCAGTTTTCAGTAAGGAGGGGCTCTTAAGGAACGCTTTATAGAGTTTCAGCCCTTCCACCAGCCTGTAATTTGGGCTAACAAAAAGAAGATAACCTTAAGTTTAATTTTGATTTTATTTTCAGTAAGGAGAAGTTCTGAAGGAACACCTTTACAGACTTCCACCAGCCTGTAACTTGGGCTAACAAAAAGATAGGTTCACGTATCTAACTGTTTATTTAGCTGGGGTTTCTGGGGATGCTCTAAATGAACTCCAGAACCCAGCAGAATTTCCAGAGGGGATTTGCACCGTGCCAGGCCTGTGTTTGTCTGTCCCCGTTGTACCTAAAGGACGCACGGACACACGTACACCCAGATATACACCCCCCACTCCTAAAAATTGGTTTTGTTAGAATGCTTGAAAGGGGGAAAAAAACAACCCAGCTGCGTTTTTAACAGGCTCTTTGGGAGAGTGAATGCCATCCCTTTATATTGCCACACAGCACAATCTTAGTGTAATTTTCCATTGAACTTGTAACCTGGTTAATACCTCAATGCGCTTTGTGTGAGGGTTGTTAGTGTGGGCGTGGGTGGAGAGCTGCATGTCAAGGAATAATGAGAGAAGACAAATCAACAGGCAACAACAATGCAAGCTGGGACTGGCTAGTGAAAGCTAAAGGCCTTTAGTCACTGGCAGGGAAATCTAAACATTCCCATATCTATGAATCTGGCTCATTGTGCTGCGGTTGTTACTCTCGATGCTGTGCTGAAAAAGGGGATCTCATGATTAAAAAGCCAATGTGAGGGGAGTTTTGAGTCAAAGCACAGGCATCACAAGCAGCCTTTGTAAAGCAGAGGTACCATCCAGGCTGGTTATGTTCTCCTTTTGGCATATTTGATAGCACTTCACTGGAGATTGGGGTACCAGGGCTGTGCTGCTGAGGTGGCTGCAGTGCTGCAGATGAGATTAAATGCACGTAAACTCAGGATCCTTTGGGGAAAAAGAACAGCTTTGCTCAAAGCATGAGATGATGGTTATTAAAATGAAGAGCTTAAAGCAAGCAAAAATGTGCTTTGATTTGGATACTGGTCAGTTTTAAGTATATTTTAAGTTTTAAAGGCATCCATTCACAAATGTCAAGGGAACAACAGTTTTAAATTTTTTTTGTACATTTAGTACATTTAATACATTTTTTAGTACATTTAGTAAATTTTTATCAGACCTGCATGTTACATATTTATAAGCAAGAGATAAATTGCATTAAACACCACAACAGGCAGGTCCCTCCTCACACAGCTAACTTGAATCGGGGAACAATTAATTACAGGTACAAACCCAGCACTTCTACAGCTAATTACCGTGTTTATACCCACTAATGCAGCTTGTTATGGAAACGCCAACTTCTGCTCAACCAGGAACGGAAAAAGATCTTCCCATCCCTTCCTCCCCCGACAGCTTCTGCGCACTGCTCCCGCAGGTGCCGATGCGCAGCCAGGGGCAGCTCCCCATGGCTCTTCCCGGCTTTTCCCGGCCTTGCCCGTGCTCCAGCGGCCTCCATGGTGCAGTGCCAGCCCTTCCATGGCGCATCCCCAGCCCTTCCCAAGGTTTTCCCAGCTGCGCTGCGCCGGGCGGGGGCTGTGCGACAAAGTCGCGGGACGTGCGCGGCTGGACCTTGGGATGATTCCAGTGACAGCCCTGCTGGCCGTGGCGGAGAGGGGACATTTCTGGCTGGCTGGCTCCATGCCGTGCCCTGTGGAAGGGGAGAAGTGCCCGCCTGGCTGGCTGCACATCGGGAGAAGCCGGGATGCACTCGGTGCCCGCAGCCGCTGCCGGGCGCTCCGCAGGGCACGGGCAGCCTTGCCCTGCTGCCAGCCCAGCCAAGGGGCATCGCCCCGGGTGGCATTGGCCTGCTGGATCTGCTGCATCCCCGGGGCAGCCCGGGAGCGCAGCTGGGAGCGGGCAGGGAATGGATGGATGGATGGATGGATGGATGGATGGAGCGTGGCTCTGTGGGGACGTGCTGCCTCGCCAGGCACCGCAGCCAGCAGCAGGAAAATCTTCAGCATGTTCTAATATCCATCTTCTAATGTCCATCTTCACCCCCTTTTTTTCTTCCAGGGTTGTGTTACTTGTGAAGACTGAAATGCGCTGTGATGTATTTGCTCGGTGTAACACAGCAATTTCCAAGGGTCTCTCCTCTTTTCACCGCTGAAATTAGTGGGAGTTTTGCTATTGATTTCAATAGGAACGAGACATTTCTGTGCATTTGGTTAAAATGTATTTCATAATAACACCTTATACTTTATTTATAAGCCCCTCCTAAGGCATTTCACAAATTATAGTCACACAAGAATTGATGTGTGAGTGCTGTCTTAATAACACCGTATTTTGTGTTTCAAATATTGTGTTCTAGATACAATATTTACATTTACAAGTGAAAAGGCTGCTAACCTAACAGTTATTGTTCAGAGCAGACAGATGATGAGCCATACACGCTGATGGCGAAGCAGACACGCATGGGTGACACACGTGCCGGAGCCGCCTCGCACCGAGCGCACGCTGCCCTTAATTCCTTTTAAAAGGTAAGCACCAGCCAGCATGTGCCCTGCCACAGGGGCCAGGCAGAGCTGCTTTCCCACCCAGGGTGCAGCGCTGAAATGGGGGTTCCCCTCTTCTTTTTATTTTCTTTTTACAGCGAGCAAAATGCCCCCATGGGCTGGTTCACTTTAGGCAGCCCAACACGGGATTTATTTGTAGGGGCAAGATTACAGTAGCAGACAACGACCCAGGACTGATAACACATTGCTTCCACCAGGCTTTCCAGCCATTTGGGAGTCCCATTTCACTCATGTTCAATGGCCAAAGGTGTCTGGCTTTTTTTATTTTTAACATTGATTTTTTTCTGGTATTACCGACTAAAAAATATTTTCTCACTTTCTCTGCTTAATTAATATGTGCAGCTTAGAGTTATGCTAAGGAATAAATTTGTTCCACTTTTCAATGGTAAAAACAGCACTACAAAAACTGAAAATGTGAGGTTCTTTAAATTTTTTTTCTCCCCCAGTCCATTTCTGTTTGCTCTTGTCCTCAGTTTCAGCAGTTGAGCTTTGTGCATCTGATAAGAGTTCTCCACTCTGGGAATGGTGTAGGGTCTTCTTTTAAAATAACTCTTCTTTTGCAGCCCTGTTTTTGGGTCAGAGTGTGATTGGCACCTACAGACACCCCAGAAAACACCCTCCTCAATTGGAAACAGGGCAGGGAATTGGAATTACAGGTGTGGGAAGGGGGTCTGGGGTGGCTGCTTGGTCCCATTCCGAGGGAGAGAAGGCACTGTGGGAGTGTTTTTCTGGCTGAAGAGTGCAGGAAACCCCTAAAGCTCAGTGGCAGAGCCATTTTCCTCCTCTTTGGGTGGAAAACAAAGCACAGAATGCAGCTCCTTTTGGAGCTGGAGAATGGTGTTAGGGAAGTCTCCCACATTATCATTCATCATATGTTATCATTCAGTATTTCTTTGAGAAAACAGAGGCTGGAGGAAGCTGCACGAGGTGCACGGTAGTAAAAGGAGAGCACAGTTTGGATAGGAGCCAGCTTGGCAGGTTCTTGCTTAAATTAATTCCTCCCCCAACATTCTCTTCTTAGCTGTGAAGAAAGAAAACCCCTGTGCATCAGCAGACAGTTAGGGTGGCTTACCCCAGGTAATTCACTATCCTGAGGTGGTTTGCCAAAGTGATCATGTGGAAGATGAGGGTGTTTTCATAGGATCTGCAGAAATGAAAGCCCAAAGCAGTGAAGGCATTTGATCACTCTGGTAATGTGTGCTGCTGATGTGCTGTAGATTTCCATGAGTCCCCCAGCTGCCAGAAGTCCTGCTGTTTCTTTGGAAGGTGGTGGAAATCTCCAAGAAACATGCTTTCCTTCGAGTTTTGACCTCTGCTGACTGTCTTTCAGCACACTGAGAATTTCAGGGCCTTCTGTGCTGCTCCCTTTCCCCATCCTGGTTGTATCCCTGGTGAGAGGATGATGATTTTGAAAATGTGTGTCTGATGCTGGTGGGCTGTGTTCTGGGGCTACTGTGCCCCCACAAAGGACTGTGATACTGGTTTTGTTGGGCTGGTAGAGGTCTCTGGTGCTGGAGCCTCACTGTTGCAGACATCTTTTATGAAAAATCTTTCCTTTAGGAGTTTTCCTTCTGAGAAGCTGAGAGGTTTCAAGAACAAAATGTAAATATTGATTATCTGCTGCTGCGGGATGCAACAGGTGGATCTGTGATTGGTCCATGTTTGATGTTTCTAATTAATGGCCAACCACAGCTTAGCTGGTTCAGACAGGGAGTCTGAGACAGAGCTTTTGTCTTTATTTTTTCTTATTATATTCTCAGCTAGCTTTCTGATAAAATCCTTTCTTCTATTCTTTTAGTATAGTTTTAATGTAATATATAGCATAAAATAATAAATCAAGCCTTCTGAAACATGGAGTCAGATCCTCATCTCTTCCCTCAACCAAAACCCCTGTGAACACCATCACACCTCACCACCTGGGCTGGACTGTAGGTGGGTCAGATGGTGAGCAGGAGTTCTGTGGGTGCCCCAGGAGCATCCCTGCTGCCTTCAGGTGCCTGACAGGAGCTGGAAGTCTCCTGGAATCTTCCAGCAGAGGTTGCAGTTGCCTCCAGGCACCTGACAGAGCTCACGTACTCCGCGGCAGCTAAAATTGGTGAGGGCTGCAAATTGCAGCTCTTCCTCTCCTGGGACATACAAGCTTTTCCAGCTGCACCAGAGAAGTTTGTAGATTCGCAGATAACCTCCTTCAGGTCAGGCCTGCACCAATGGGTTTTGAGGAGTTTATGAACAGCTATTCCACAGAAATTGCCTATAGGGCAACAGAAGGGCTCTGATTTACAGGGAACTGCATGCAGCAGATAAACACGTTCCTCTTGTTACAATAAATATGTTCATTTGTAATGAGTGAAGAAAACCCTTAAGATTTTTCTTGGCAAAGGTGGATTCATAATCAGTCTGTATTCTGCAGCTTTGTGCTTCAAATACTGCAGGGGAGGGTTTATTTATTTTTAAAACTCCCCCTGTCAGACTGGATTAAGTAAAAACCCCACCATTTAAATTTTATACTTTTTTTTTTGCTTTCAAAGAAGCAAGTTGTCCACTTTGATTTCTCTGATCTTAAGTCAACACTGCTACTTTGCAAAGTAGATATTCAAACCCTTAAATTCTTTTATAAACTTTATTTTAAATTTAAATTTTATACTTCTTTAAATTTTATACTTTTTTTTTTCTTTTAAAGAAGCAAGTTGTCCACTTAGATGTCTCTGAATTTAAGTCAACACTGCTACTTTGCAAAGCAGATATTCAAACCCTTAAATTCTTATTTAAACTTAGTTTTTGTTGGTTCTGATGATTTCCTGAATTATGTTTCAATTCCTTTCTGTGAACTGCTGCTGGTTTGCACCTGTTTGGGCTAGTGTGTATTTAAAACTTCATTGAGACTTTTACAGTCAAAGACAGCAAAATAACTTCCCTGAAGTAATTGTGGCTCCATCTACCCTGCCTATGCTTTAATCCCTTCCCCCTCTGTTTTGCTGGGACAAGTTCTATTTGCTTGTGTGAAGTTCACAATGATGTTTGAAGCTCCTCAGCCATGAACCTTGGTGATTTGGGATGAATCTCCTGGTTTTGAGACGGCTCCTGGGATGACTCCCACACAGATGGACTTACTGCTCCACTGTCTCCATGAGTGTGCTGTCAAAATCTTCTTTGTGCTGTCAAAATCCTTCTCGCTCCAGTAATTTTCCAAAATTATCCTGGACACAGGCTGGGAAGAACCACAAATGGGAATTTCATCGTGCTGGAGAATTGTTCCAGGTGCTTTCTGGCCCCATCGGGCCTATCTGGCCTTGGCTGAGGTTTATTTATCAGTGCTGTGCCCAGCTCGGGGCTCCTCAGACAGGGAGCAGATCCAGGAGAGGGTAACAAAGATGAGGAAGGGATGGAGCATCTCTTGTGAGGGTGAACTGAGGGAGCTGGGCCTGCCCAGCCCCAGCAGAGATGGCTGAGAGGTGAGAACCCTGCCAGTGTGTGCCAGGATTTGAAGGGAGCTGTTTTCCGTGAGCAACAGCGCACAAGGCAATGGGCAGAAATTGGAATGTGCAGGAAACTCCAGCTGGACATGAGGGAGAACTTCCCCCCTGCCTGGGGGATGAACACTGGAACAGGCTGCGCAGAGAGGCTGTGGAGTGTCCCTAAGTGAGGCATTCCAGCTGGACACGGCCTAGTGCTCAGGGATGGCCCTGCTGGACAGGGCCCAGTGCTCAGGGATGGCCCTGCTGTCCCCTCCAGCCTGACCCACCCTGTGTTCCTGTGGTCAGCTCACCTTTCCCAGGTGTCAGGCCTTGCTGCTGGAATTTCATCCCACACCTGAGGAACCTCTGGGTCTGACAAGCTCACCTGCTGGCTCCACGGAGATGCTGAACGTGCCCAGGAAGGAAAGGGATGCTCTGACACTTCCCTGCTCAGGAATGAAGAGATGCAGCTCCCAGCTGTGAGCTGGAGACAGTGGAGCTGGAACTGGTGTCAAGCCCTGCTAGAAGAATCCCTGTCCTGACCTTTAAAACAGGTCAGGAAGCCAAATTTGATTTGAAGTCATGCAGGTTCCATGATGCCCTGCACAATCAGCCCTGGCCTACGAGTGGAAGCTCTGACTTGACTTGCATTAAATAAATGCATTCTGAGAAATGTTGAGAAGTTTCATCCAAGCAATGCATTTTAAACAGCTTTCTCCACACAATATATCAAAATCTCAAAATGCAGGCACTGAAAACTGCTTGATTTCATACCTACACCAGATCCATTCGCCCTTTCTGTTCTTCTCTGAGTCCAGCCCTGTGAAATTCCAGCAAGGGTTTTCTTTAGTGCACCTGCATCAACCTGACTTCAAAAGAAATATCTGAAAGTGCACCAAAATTCACCATTTTCAGGACTTTTATGAGAATACCTCTGACACTCTGAGTGCTGAGAAGATTCTGAGGCTATGAACATTCAGACTCAAACTCTGCCAGCATAAAGACTTCTTTTTTGTTTTTTTTTAAATCTTACTATATTTTGGGTTTTGCATTTATCTTCAATGCCAGAAGACATTAAAATAATATTTTAAAAATATATAGTGGAATATGCAGTTAAAAATTTTCTAGATCTATCCTCTGGACCTTACCCTACCATGTTGCTCCTGGTCCAAACTATCACTGACTTCTCTGGGAGACTTTTCAGATTAAGTTCTGCAGGTCTATAAAATCCTCATGCAATAAAATGCTGAAAACATAAAAAGTATCTTTGTTTTGATATGAACAGGAGGTCTGCAAATCAGTTTGATGTGGCTGATAACTTTTATAATTGTTTAAAGGCAGAGTTTAAATAAGCAGCCAAATTTTCAGCAGATGCTCTGGGATGCTTGATGCCCAACAGTCCTGAAAGATCCATCTACTCAGGTGCTGAAATACATTTTTTTTTCTCTTTTTATTTTTTATTTTTTGGAAAAGAGAAAGATTCCAACATTTCCTTATATTAAATAGAACCTGAAAAAAAAAAAAGCATGCTGGAATTTCTGCTTTCTTACCCCCTCGCCATTTTTTCCCTAAGAAGAAGAAGATTCACTTTCATTCTTTTCTTCTACAGGTACATTTATTATTGAACAAGCACTATCATGTGCTTAGTGTGATTAAAAAAAGAAATGCAGGCAGGTCCTGCACTCATGTAGCTCACAAGAGAAATTAGAAATCCCAAGAGATGGCATGGGGGGAATTGGACTTGCTTCCACCATCTCTTAAAGGCATAAAAGCATCCTCTTTCCTATTTCTGTTGTACTCTGTTGCTATGATGTTTCTCCAGCACAGGCAAAAGAAGAAGAACACTTTAAATTTCTAATAGATGATCCTGGAGAAATACTTGTTTAATATATGTGGGTGTGTGTTTGAGTTTAGCTCTTGTAGTCCAGCCACATTTTTAATGGGATGTGTTACACCCTTGTGGTTTCAGAGAAACTTGATTAGCAGCTCACCTTCCAATGCTGGCATGGTGAAAGGTTATTTCATTATTTAAGGCTTTTGCACTTTCCCAAAAGCTGTGTTTGGAACAGCATCACTACTTAATATTAAATTTAAATATTAAACCAGTTGTGTACTACCACAAAGGTATCAAATCTGGAGTAGCTGAATGCCCATTTCCAGGTGCTTGTAGCTACTGTTACACAAAATTGAATTCAGCTGCACCCTGGAAATTGCTTTTGAAATGTCTTTACAAACAGAGAAAAAGACTTCCCTACGATAATATTCTTCTCATGCTCCAAACACTTATATTTTGAAAACCTCAACACAACAGGAATTATAGAAAGAATTCTTATTTGACATATTAAAGGCACAATGTTTTAAATTTCATTACTGCTTTCTTGACTGTGTGTCACAATTTTTGTAAAGATCAGGTTCTTGTGCTGAATTGGGAACGTCTTCCCTGGGATGAATCCATTGTTTCCCTGCTGAGTTCGGTGGTTTCAGTTTGCAGCCTGCTAAAAAGTAGGAAGTTCTGCTTAAAAAAATCTGCAATAAACAAAACCCCCTCATCCTGCAATCTCTGAGCAGGAGTGAGGATGGCACAGATTTCCCTCCAAGCCAGCAAGGGGCCTCTGGAGATGCCAAAAGGAGCTGGGAGCACATTGGCACCGCCTGGCAGGGGAGGCTGTGCCCATTCTTCGATTACCTAAGCTGCTCCCCTTGCTTAAATATTTGCCTTCAAGTCAAGGGAAGACAGACCTGAAAAAGGATGGTTTGTACACAGGAGCTTGACAGGCACAGAGTGGCCATGGGCAAAAGGCACAGAAAATCACCAGGTGAACATTTCTCTGGATTCCCAAGTCAAAACTGCTGCTGCTGCGACGACTGAAATCTGCATTTTATCCACACTCTATCCACAATTTACCTACACTTTATTTACCCTCTACCTACACTTTATCTACCCTCTATCTACCCCATATTTACCCTCTGTCTACCCCATATTTACCCTCTATATACCCCATATCTACCCCAAATCTGCCCTCTCTCTGCCTGCTATCAGGCAGCACACCCAAAGCTCTGTCTCGCCTCTCATCTTGCTGGATTAGCCAAGTCACTCCCATGTGTAGTTGTAACTGATAAAGGAGGTTTTGGGAGAAAAGAAGAGAGATTTTGCTCCATTGTGAGGAATGGACTTGTAGAAGATTTTAAAAAGTTGATTGGAAGTTTATATGGTTTTGAATATCTGTATATAAATACTGAGATGAAGTGTATTAAGACAATACAATAGAGATGATATTGTGAAGAGAGATTACATCTCTTATATCTCACCCTTCTATGAGACTAATAATAGAATAAAATCTTTTCAAACACCTCTCAGCTACCCCATCTTTATAAAACTAAAAATCTTCCAACACTCCATGCCTTTGGTAAATGACACTGCATTCTCTAACACTTTACAAAGCACATTTAGTGACTCAGAAAAAAACCCAAACTAATGCAGGTTTGTAGAAGGAGTTCCTTTTATTACTCAAACTGTTTGTCAGCTTTAATATTATCCTGCTGAAGTTTTGGAAACTGAAGCCTTGTAGATGCACAGGGCACACATATAGGCAGATGCACACTAACAATTATCAGGTAATAGCTAGAAATGGGACTGTGACTTTAATGATATTTTCTCCTCTGTATGTTAAGTCAATGACCTATTTAAATATGTTGGCAGCAATTTATATGCCTTGTGACTTTATATTCCACAAAGAATATAAAGTGTGTTTTGTGTTATTTACATTAAAAAGACGTACAATGTAAAACTTCACCTTTGTTAAAAATCACTTTATCCTAAGTATTTAAATTATCTCATGCTTTCAAAAGGCACAATTACTTATCTAATGAGAACTTCCATTCAGTGTTACACATAATACAAGAAGAGAAAAAATGTTTGAGACATCAATGATAATATTTTAAATATGTTGGCACAGGAAAGCAGATGTCTTTTTTCTTCACCAAACTGACAGTTCAGTTCTGAAACTTTATTTTGAAAAGATTTAAAAAGGATTTGTGTCTTTTGAAATAAAAAATATAACAGGCATATCTGAAAAATATAGAAGAGAAAACCTGATTGTTACTACTAATGAAATAGCTGATGACAAAATAGTAGTCTTTTTGATTTTGATCACAAAAAATAAACTGGTAGTGACAGGATATGATGGATAGATTTGACATCCTGGCAAATCACTGTCATTGATTCAATTATTCTAATTCAGAATAAAAGCTGTATACAGTATGTGTTTATGCTACAGTGGAGTTTTTTAAGTGATTGACATTCATCATATTAGTTAGACAGTTTTAAAAGCTATGTCTTTGTTTTACACAGCGTTGTCAAGAAAAAAAATAAAGAAGAACCTGGATTGCAGAGGGGAAAAAAAAAAAAAAAAAAAAGCAGCAAACCACTTCCCAAGTCTTGGTTTTCCAAACCCATCAAAATATGTTACCATTATTGCATCCTATTAACACATTCTTTGAAGACTCAATTTCACTCCAGCCATGTAATACACTATTATAAAGACTAAATTTTGAAACTGTAATGCAATCTTACAGCTGGGTGGCTTGGAAGTTCTGCAGAGAAGAAGATATTACCTTTCAAAATGGAAGTCAGCCTCAGAAGAAAGAATGCAAACCACTTTAATTCCCAGGTCAGCTTTGCTTCACTGTTCCTTTGTTTGATGAGAGAGACACGGGGATACACAGAGAACAGTTAGGAGCTCACAAATTGTATATCTGAGGGTACAAAAGGCTGAATTACTTGTGTATTCTGCCCTGCTTTAGACCAGCTCTCTGTGACATCCTTCCCCCAGCTCCAATGCACTTTTCTGGTTTCCCAGCATTAATGTAGCTGTCGGTTTGAATTTCCATCTTGAATTATGTCTGTTGACATAATTTCATAGTACTGACTTCAATTGTTTAGGATTACTGTTTTGAACTACATAAGGAAATCAATTCTTTCCTCTCTGGTTAGGAAATTCCATTCAAGTGCATTTTAATCCATGTAGTAAGCCATAAGGCAAAGTAATTATCTATAATATATTCTGATTTAAATACCCCCATCCTCAAGTACAGGCCTATTAGAATAAAAACTATCCTATGTATTATAAATTTATTATTACATATTTAATAAAATGAGGTAGGGATTTCCTGAAATTTAAGAATGGTGTTTCAATTACAGAAATGCATGTTTTTAAAAACATGTAGTTTGCTGTTTGAATAACACATGACAACAAATTGCTCAGTTCCATTCCTTTATTTCAATAAGTTCCATTCCTTTATTTCAATAAACCCATTATTCATACAAAATATTATATGTAACTATATAAAAAAATTCTTTCGGGAAAAACATCCCTTTATTTTTAATGTTAAAAAAAAAAAATTGAAAGGGTAATTGCGATTTTTGTATTTTAAGTAAAGGAACAAAATACTACCTGCTTCCAATGGAGCAGAACAGAACAGAAGATTTAACAAAAAGCAAAACCCAAATAAGACCAAATTTAGTACAAAGAAAGAGAACACACACACACACACACACACACACACACACACACAAAAAAAAAAGGAAAAAAAAAAAAGGAAGGCATCATACGATAACACATATTTTTAAAGACTGCTGGGTCAAATCATTAAGAAAAATATTTATATAAGTCATTAACACTCCTAATGAGGGTGTCAGCTGAACGTGAGCGAGGCTGCTAAGCAGAAATCACTAGAAGTCCAGGTGCTTCTTGCCGATGGCCATGGCGCCACATCCTGAGCTCAGCAGTTTGGCGGATCCTGCCAGATCCTGTTTGCTCGCGCGGCTCACTGTGTCTGACAAGTCTGGAGGCAAATGCAGCCGCTGTGGCAGGAGGGTTTCAGGAGGGGAGGGAGAGGGAGGAAAGAGAGGAAAACATGGAGAGAAAAAAATAAAAAAAAAAAAAGAAAAAAAAAGAGATGAATTCGCTCTGCATGGCGCATTTGGAAATGCCGTCTTTTTTCCCCGGCTGATCCGTGTTTACTCACACAAATAAAGCACTTCCCCGACACTCTTCTAGACTTATTTACCATAATATTATTCTCATGTTCCAAAATACTTCTATTTTGAAAGCCTCAGCGCAACAGGAATGATATGAAGAATTTATATTTGATATGTTAAAGGCGCAACGTCTTAAATCTCATTGCTGCTTTCTTGACTGTGTGTCACAGTTTCTGTAAAGACCAGGTTCGTGTTTTCAATACACTGGATTCTCTACATTGGAATGGATTTTTTTCCTTGTGAAAATTTCCTAAACAAAACACACATTTGCTCAAGGTATTTAAATACATCTATGGGCATTTTCCCCTTTAAAAACCAGTGGTTCGTCTGCATGTCAACCTCTACACCAAGTTATATTTCCTAAACAAAACACAATTTTTCTCAAGGTATTTAAGTACATCTATGGACATTTTCCCCTTTAAAAACCAGTGGTTCATCAGCATGTCAACCCTACACCAAATTATTTGATTTCTATAGCACTGCAGTGTAAGTAGTTTTATTTTTAATATGCACACATGGTGACAAGAGTCTGAAAATAAATTATATGATGGTCAAAAGATGCAGAGGGCTCACCCTGGTTGCACATTATTCTGCTGCATGTTTCCCCCTCATATTCTACTGATAGTGGCTAATAAAACCAAGCAGTGACAGTAGTTGCATTTGTAGAAGGCAATCATACATGTTAATCAAAGCCTGCCCTCCCCAGTGAGTTGTAGGAACATTAAATCCAGTTTACAGATGGGAAAACAGAGACAGAGGTCACATGGCTGCCCACAAGCACATGGTCCTCACACAATAAACCTTATTTTTCAGCTATGACAAAAATATTTCCAACCTGCCTCTGAGGGAGATGTATAAAAGACATGACATTAACATTTAGCTTTTGTAAAGTGAGGTGAAAATTAATGTAAAACTGAGGCTTTACTTGCTTAATGACTGGCTTGCTTTTTGACCCAGGCTGGGTCAGATGAGAGAGTTGAGCATCTTCTGCACAGTGCAATAATTTATGAAACTGGTATCATGGGAGGAGCATATTTCTTGAAAGATTTAGTAGGCAAAGGCTAAACTGGGTGGTTCCTTTAAAATGCACTTGCCTCTGAAAGGAACAGGACAACAGCAGTGGCTGCAAAACTGAATTAGGAGGCTCTGTGGACTATCCTTATTCTCAGCTTTGCCACATTTTTGCTTTCATCACACCTAAACACAGTTTCTATTTCTTCAATATTTCTGGAACTTCTGTAACATAAGAATTAGATTAAAAAGCATAGGAAATCTTTGAATTTTCAGTGAGCTGACTGTAGCACTCCTCGCTGGCTCTGAGACTGTGCAGCTGTAACCTGAGAGATGTTCCCAAGGGCTTCCCACCACGGGCCACTCCTGGCCATGGGCAGCACTGGGAGAAGAACTGTGCTGTTATTTTCTCCAAGGGAAGGAAATGCAGAAAATAACACATGAGGAGCAGGAAAGCCTGTGTGCAGGATGAGATGCCACAGCCCAGTGCTGGAATAGCAGAGAGGTGTGCATTTACTGGCAGCATTTTGCCTGAGAAGCACAACCCACACACCTGTAAATACCACACAGCTACTGCAGCTCTGAATTTCAGCTGCATTAAACCAGTGCTGTGGCAGAGAATCCTTCACCCACAGCTCTCCCCTTACTCCAAGGCAGGTTAAACCTGGCTGTGGCTGATGGTGCTACCTCATTTCTGCCTCAACACATCACACACAGGGCACCAGCCTTTCTCCTCTGGCTGCTGAGCAAAAGGTGTGCTGGGAAGTACAGAGGAGCACTTGGCAGATCTCTCCATCATATTTTCTCTCTAAAAAAGTGCACAGTACTTTGCTGTGGGCAGGGGGATGTGGTGGGTGGAGAGACAAGTGAAGGAATCCAACCTTCCTCCATTCCCTGCTGGCATCTCTGTGACGAGGAGCAAACAGAGCCAAGGCCCAGCAAACTCATCTCACTCAGACACTAAATATCCCTGACTAAATATCACAGACAGGGAACCACTGCAAAACCTGCCATGCTGCCCTGGACTTCAAAGTGGGGCAGAAAACAAAAAAATCTCTCATGTCAACGCTGTGTTCATTTGCTACATCTATTCTAAAATAAATATACCATTTTAGAACAGATGCTACTATACTTTAAATATAAATAAATATATACTTTTAGAATATATACTACTGTAATAGTGTATGTATACCATTATTATAATATATATAATGCATATAACTAGACATACAATAATAATATAATATATTATATATTATATATTATATATACATTATATATTATATAATATATATTATATATTATCTATACAATATAATATATAGCATATAGCATACAGTATATAATATATAATATATAATATATAATATATAATATATAATATATAATATAATAATATATACAATATATGTAATTATATATATGTATAATTATTAAATTATTTATATATATACTTTTAGAATATATACTGCTATAATAGTGTGTGTGTATATATATATCATTATAATAATATATAATGAATATAATTATATTTATTATATACAATATATGTAATTATATATATTTTATATATATACACTTTCACAATATATACTACTATAATAGTATATATATAAAAGTATACTTTAAAAATATATACTTGTATAATACTATATTTTCAATATAAATAAATGTAAATAAATAAATATTTACTTTCAGAATATATACTGCTATAATACTGTCTATTTTAGAAAACAGACAGAAGAATGTCTGCAAATTCGCAAAGATTTAGATGGGAAAAGTAAAAAAGATCTAAGCTTAGATTGGATGTTGGGAGTGAGTTTTTTACAGGTGTATTTGTTATGATACAGAATTTCATTACACAGGCCTTATTCTCTCCTTCCTCATCTTCTTCAGTGAGGAGGATGCACAGTGCTCATTTAGGGACTGGCTATTCCTTTAGTGACTGGCTAGCCAGTATTTTATTTTCTTGTCACTGTTTACTCTGAGCTTTTCTGACATATTTATTGTGCACTATCCAAACCTTGTTCTGCAGACAGAATGGCTTTTAAATAGCACATGTCAGTATATAGCACTTGAATGCTTCACAAATACCAACTGTGTTATTTTCCTGATATTCTTGGGAGAGAAGGCAGCAAAGTTACCTCCATTTTAGAGGCAGGGAATTGAGGACATGAAACACATGGCAAAAGGTATCTACTAATTTCAGAAACAGAATCTCAGTTAGGACTTGCTTTCCCAGAATGTTTAGCAGTTTACAGAATTCCACATGTTCAAATGCTAACTTCATTTGCAGCTGGGTGCTCAGTATTTCTCCAAGAATTCCCAAGTCAGGCACTCAGAAAGCAAGAGACACAAAATAAAAGTATTGAAACAAAAATGCTGTGTTGAAGCAACATGACCACACAGAAGTTCAGTGCTATTGGCACTGAACACACACCATACCTTCCATGTTTTAATTATGATACCATTCCTCCTGTAATCCTTTCCTCTACAATCCATCCCTCTACAATCCTAACTTCCAAACATTATTAAAAAAAAATGCTGGTTCTCCAGGAAACACATTTCACTGCATACACCATATTCATCCTTAGAGCAGACCTATTCTGAGCAACAAACCACAGCAGAGTCCTTTGAAAACAGCTGAATATTATCTTGTCTTTAAGATCAGAATCACTGGACACACACATGTTCTCTGTGAACAAAGCCTGCACAGGTATTTCAAAATATCATTCCTTAAGTTTTCTGTGTGGAGAAGTTTTCTGTGTGGATAAATTTTCTGTGCAGAGGAATTTTCTATGTGGAGAAATTTTTTGTATGCCCATATACAGGGCTGAAAACAATCCTAATATATTAACAGCATTTAAAAATATTCTAAATGTTAAGCCACAGACAAAGAGGAAATTCATTCACAAAGAGGAAACACCAACTGTGTTATTTTTCTAATATTCTTGGGAGAGAAGGCAGTAAAGTTGCCTCCATTTCAGAGACAGGGAGTTGAGGCACATGAAACACATGGCAAAAGGTATCTCCCAATTTCAGAAACAGAAATCTGAGGTTGTTAGGACTTGCTTTTCCAGATTTAACAATTTTTAATTTAATTTGTTTAGCAAATTTAATTTAATTTGTTTAACAATCCCCTGGTTTGTTCTCCTCCTCCTTTTCTCACCCATTCTGGATGTGTCCTCCCCATTCCTGCTCCCTGCCCCTCTCCCCAGCCCAAAATGTGGGCACAGCTCCCCTGCTCCTAAAAGCAGATAAAGAGTCAATTCTTATGCACTGACTGTGCCAAACAGGTGGGTTTTCACAGGACAGCAAAAACCCATTCAATGGCATAAATGCTAAACATAAAATTAGTTTAAACAATTTAACATTTTTTCTGAAATGTTCCAGAACCACAAAACTTTCTGTAGTTGAGAGCAAGCTGGCAGGGCAACAGTTATTTTAAGGCAAAATGTCATAATGTAAAAGCCAAAGTAAATGTGCAAGTGAAAATAGGATCCTACAATCAATCTCCTTGGAATAACTTAGAAAGAAAGGTAAAGGAAAGTGAAATACTAGGGTATTTATCAGTTTATCAAATGAAAGGAAAGTTTATGAGTGAAATATTAGGGTATTTATCAATTTATCAAAGGAACAAAAGTTTAAGAGTGAAATATTAGGGTATTTATCAGTTTATCAATGAAATACTAGGGTATTTATCAGTTTATCAAAGGAAAGTAGAGTTTATCAATGAAATACTATTTATCAGTTTATCAAAGGAAAGGAAAGTTTATGAGTGAAATACAAGGGTATATATCAGTTTATCAAAGGAAAGTTTATCAGTGAAATATTAGGATATTTATCAGTTTATAAAAGGAAAATAAAGTTTCTCAATGAAATACTAGGGTATTTATCAGTTTATCAAAGGGAAGTAAAGTTTATCAGTGAAATACTGGGGTATTTATCAGTTTATCAAAAGAAGGCAAAGTTTATCAATAAAATACTAGGGTGTTTATCAATTTATCAAAGGAAAGTTTATCAATAAAATGCTAGGGTATTTATCAGTTTATAAATGGAAAGGAAAGTTTATCAGTGAAATATTCGGGAATGCTGGAGTAAACTTCCTTTGTGCAAAGTTAATTGTGTACCTGCATTCTTGCACCATGTTCTGTTACATGATCACACAATATTTTCACCCACAGAGGCTGTCAGGAAGGTTTAAACTCGGCATCTTCAGAATCAGACTCTAAGTTTTCCTTCAGTGGCTGAAGAAAAAGGAAAAGAAGGAGCAGGGCACAGCTGGGGAAGGGGCTTGGTGGGAGTTTGGTGCTGTTTTGGGCACTCAGGAAGGCTTTGCAGGGTAGGAACAATTACACTGAAGCCAGCTAAGCACACAGCTTTAGGGCATGCATTACCTAAGGAAAACAGTTTAGACAAAACTTATGACATACTTTGTGTCTGCTCCTCCCTCTGCCTAAAGAAAACTTCTAATTACTTTATTTGTTCTCAACAGGGGGAAAAAAAAAGGCAGAAGTAGAAGATGAGATGATGTTAAAGGACAGCTCAGAAGGGACACAATGAGTCCAGTACCAGTACAGAGGACCAAATACTCACTGATGGTTTTCTGGGATGCAAAGATTCACATAATGGCTATTCAAGGAACTTCCAGTGGGCTGCTATGTTTGGATTATTTATTAATTAAATAGTATTTATTATTTGTTATTTATTTTATTGTTAAATTATTAATTAAATTATTATTTATTTAAGAATTATTATTTATTGAATAATAAATAACTTTAATTTATTAAAATATTTGTATATAATAGAAATAATTTATAATTTATAATTTATAATGTATACTATATAATATAGTATATCTTATATACAATATATAGAATATATAATGCATATAAGATAATGTATAATGTATAATGTATAGTGTATAATGTATAATGTATATACTATATAATATATAATATACAATATGCAATATACAATGTATAATGTATATACGATATACAATATACGATATACGATATACGATATACTATATACTATATAATATACTATAATATATATCATATATAATATATAATATACAATATGTAACATGCAATATACCATATATAATAAATATATTTACAAGATATTTATTATATAATAATATTTAGGTAATTAATTTAAGCAATAATTTTATTAATGTAATTTTATTTTAAATATTATTTATTAAATAATATTTATTTATAATAAAAAACCTCCTATTATACAAAAATACCAGTGGGTGGTTTTGCCAGTGTATCCTACTTTTATCAAGGGGATTGTTTTAGGGAGGACTACAAAAATCACATATTCTGTAAAATGCTTTAAGCAATGGAGAATACAACAATTTTTTAGCAACAATGTGATAAGCAGATATATGTGATAAGCAGACATATGTGTATTAGCACAAATCTAAACCCCAATAATTCTGTATATTACTCTAAAACCATTACTATATTTTCATACCTATTTTAAGTGTAATACTGTAGCAAAAAACCCCCCAAAAGTTGCAAAATCAGTTGCAAAATCACTGAATCTCATTAAAAACGAGGTGATGGCTTGTCCTTAATTTGATTCATATTGAAGTAATTTCACTGTAGTCAACCTCGTGACTCTGTTAACAGTTACACAAAGCTTTAACAGCTGGGCCCAAACTTCCCAAAAATCTTTAGAATTCATTTAGTTGGATCTTTGACCAAAAAAAAAAAAAAAGAAAAAAAAAAAAAAAAAAAAAAGAAAAAAAGAAGAGCAGCTTATTAGTGCAGTATGGCTGCAGCCCTGCCTTGGGGCAGGAGATGGGTTAATGACCTCTCCAGATCCCTTCCACTCCCATTTGCTACAACTCCATGAAGACTGGAGTCACCAAAGCTGAAGGGATTTGGTTCAGGGGGAAGAGGGGGGTGGGGAGAAGAATTTTAGGAATGCTGGGAAAATGAAAGATGCAGACTCTTAGTTGGGGAGTTTTGCATCCTACTTACTTCTCTTTGAAGCAGAGCTCTCCCCATCCCACAAAGCCCCCACAAGAGAGATGTTTTACATGATGTTTTCCCCCTTCACGTCTATTTTTTGTCACCTAACTTTTAATTAGCAGTAGTAATTTCTACCTTTGGGCTTAATGTAAACACAAAGGTGTGCAGGTACAAGATTAAATTTCTTCTAGAGAGAAAGGTTTTTCTCAGGTATTTGACATGGAGGTTACTGCAAGTTTTGACTTCTTCTCTTGCCAAGCTTGAGGGGCACCAGATATTTGTATTCTGATGAAATTAATTCTCTTTTATATGATATGCGGTTTACTGGAGTGATATACCACTTATATTACTTATATATCACTTATATTGACATAACTTTGTAATTACTTACATGCCAAAACATTGTAATGAAAATATACCAAAATTTCATTATAACTTCTAAGTTACTGGAAGTTCACTTCTCAAAAATGACTGAACAATAAGCAGTTGGCCACTGAAGACATTAACAGGAACAGAAAAGTCATTCCAACTGGCCTAGGCCTGTGTCAGGCAGAAATCATATGGCTGCTGTCAAATTTGGCTCACAAATAATGAGGGGGTCTCACAACCAACAACATTTATCTTGTGGAGAGAGTGGAGCCAAACTATTCTCTCATAGCTGCATTTCAGTGAATCTTTCAGGTTCACGTTACAATTGGCTCAGTGTTTTAACAAATTCAGGAGATAAAACAGTTGGTAACTATTTTTCTGTATAATGGACACGAACTCAGCTTCTTCCTGTTCTGCTACATTCATTGACACTACATCACCATTTTTGGATCACAGGAACTTTCTAAACTACATTTTCTAAATTTGCATTTCTACACTTTCTAAACTGGCCTTGAAGAACATGAGACTTGACTTTTAGAAAGAGCATTCTAAAATTTTTCTACATTTTAGGTAACTGTGCTTGGCTTATAATTAACAACTATATCAATTAATGTTAAAACTCATGTTAAAATAACATCTACCACATGCAAGTCCTATTTATTTAATTTTTTTTAGGTTGCAGCACAACCCAAGCCATCATGGTGTTAACTATTGCTAACAGCAGGTGTTGAGAGAAGGCTTCCAGTAAGAATAACTGAGAAATAAACTTCTACTTGTATAAGTCTGTCTGCTAAAGGATAGATAGCACTACTGAGAACATTTCAACACAATTCTAAAACTCCTGTTTTCCCCACCTAGAGAATGTAAAATAAAACCAGGACAAGTCTGACTTTCACATCATTTACAGAACACTGATGTTTTATGGTGAGTTTCCAATAGCTCAAACAGATTGTTTGAACAGCATTTTTAAGGACATGTGGCAAAATTAAAAGCCATTAATAAACCTACTTCCTTTAATTATAGATTTTGCAAAAATCCGTTTAACATTTCAGAACACTGATACACTTCTCAGTGTATCTTCTTTACAGAAGGGATATGATAATATCCAGGAGAATTCACTTCAAACTCTGCTGACTTGTTTGGATGTGCCACATGGTCCTGTTTCTGTTTTCTGACCAGAAATCTGGATTCGTGAGTCTGAATTTAAAGCTTGGTTTTATAACACTGGCTGCTGTTTTTAGAGATATTTGTACCAATACAATTCAATTCTGTACATGTTTGTGTAAAAATGCATCCCTGGGGTATTTTGGGTGGCTGAAGAAGTTCCAGTTGCAGACTGGGTAGAAATTAGTGGATTTATGGATGTGCAGCTCCAGCCATTATTTTCAGTGTCAGGAAAGTGAAGCACAGACAATGAGTCCAAACAAACTAATTCCAAAGAAAAATTCCAACATGTGGATTTTTCACATGTGAAGGGACCCAAGTGGAAGATAAAAATACAGCTCCTTTATGTTCTAGCTGTGGTCTCTGGATCATGAAGGAGCTTACAAGAAGGGCTGGATCCATCAGGAATGGTTATAGGCTGCCCAAGGACTGCAGGTGTTCAACTGCTTGTCTGATCCAAAATTCAGAGAAACCTGTGGTAATCTCACAAGCAGAACTGGACTAAATACCCACACAGCACACTATAGTAATATTGATACAGCTCTCATCAGGCACAAATGGAAAGAATGTCTCTGTCTTGAAGAGTTTATGGTCTGAATGCACAAAAGCGGTAAAAAGGAAAACAAAAAAATGTCAAGGCAGAAGGAAAAATGTAATGATTTATAAATATTGTATTAATGCTTTATTAAAGGGTTTTTTTTTTTCCTTCTAACTGAAAAAGCAATGTTCAGAAAGCTGAGTGAAAGAGATCAGCCATAGGGAAAGAAATGAAGTGACAAAGATGGAGTGAAGAAAGTGAAAGATGGAAGGCAGGAGTTGATATAATCTAGTTACATAATCTAGGCATGAGATTGAGAATATATTGTTGAGATTGGAATATACTGTCTAAATCCTGAAAGGAAACACTGTTCTAAATTCAAGCAGTAGCTCATGAGTCTGATGGCATCATCTGTGTCCAAAGCAAGGGCATTTCTCCCGCGGATGTGTTCCTTTTGCTGAATCTCTCCTCCCTGCGCTTACGTAAGAGCAGTGATGCAAGGCTGGGTGATTCCAGGGCTCTCAGGACAGCCTGAACATGCTGATGTTCATGTCACATCCTCTTCCCTGATGGGTTCATTCAACCTAATTGCAGCTGTCTACAAGTCAGCCACTCAGCCTAACTCACATCATAAACCAGGGAGGGATGAATCCTCCTTGCAAGCGCTTGTCCATATCTGCTGATTATTCAGGAAACCTGATGACTCCCTCAAACCAAACTCTTACCTCCCAGCCTAAAAGGTCAAGGGGAGGAATTTAGTCCCACAACTCTGTGAAGCTCCTCATTGAATCAGTGCCTGCAGTGTGTCTGCTCCCTCTCTGAATGGCACTGCAGCCTGCCACGGAGCACAGATTTCCTATCACACCACAGATGGCTCACTGGAAATGCTCCAGAGCTGCTGGTGATGCCCACGATGCTCTACAGCAACTTGAGGCTCTCTACTGGGAAAGCTTGAGGAGTGTTCAAGGCACTGTGTGTACAAACAAAAGCTGTGGATGTGGAGATGAGGGAGAAACAGCATTCGGAGCAGAAGCATCTGTTCCTCTGTTCCAGGATTACAGTGTTAATGTCACCCTCAGAAATTTCAGCTAAATTGAAAACCTCCGCAAATGTTTGAGTTTGCATCCAAAACTATCTGGTAAAGTTCACTGTAATTTACCACGTTTCAGAAAACTCATTGACACCCTTGTGCAACTGTACCAAATAACTGATCAAATGTATTCTGCCTCTTGATAAAATCTCCCAGCTCACAGAAACCCTTCACAGAAAGGTTCTGCTCCAAGACAGCCAAACCACACTGGCAACTCTCCACTGCAAGTGCACTTCAATGATGCTTTGCCAACTCAAAAAGCAAATGTTAGCTGGGGAGGGGCAGGGGGGGTGGTTATTGTTTTATAGCAGGAACAGCCCTGTGCTGTGTATTTACTTTTTAAAGTCAGCTGGAATTACAAGTTTTCCCTTGCTAGGCAGCCCAGCAGGGCTGGGAAGCATTTCTGGGCACTCAGACCTGGAGCACAGGCTGCCCACAGGGAGGATTCCCTGCCCTGCTCCCTCCTCCAGACACCAGGGCTTGCTCCTCAGCTTGCTGCAGAAACATATTGCACCACCAGAACACAACAATTATCACATTTGTAAAGCTTCAGGGATAGGAACAATTTAATAGCTTTTTGAAGCAGGCTAATTTTCTGGAGCTTTTTTCTTTTTTTTTTTTTTTTTTTTTTCCCATTATTTTGCTTTTCATGCATGGACAAGCTCTTCTTTGCTACAGGTATTTTTCTGGGTCTGCTTTGCAGGATTATTATGTGTGGAGGAACAGAAATTATTCAATCACTTTAAAACAGTGAGAGAGAAGTGAAAAAGGCTGTGTAAGTGCAAACTACTGCTACTAACCTCTGTTTTAAAAAGATAAGAATACATTTAGAAAGCAATACATTAGAAAGATAAATGTATTGCTGGTTTACAAAACTCTGCGCACTTGCAAACGGATGACCAGTTTATTTGTGCAGATTTTCATAAGATAGAAACTTCAGCTCTGCAGTGGCAAATGCCACGGGGAGATACTTCATGCAGTGGCAAAAAGCAGGCCAGAAGAGGAGAAAAAAAAGGTATTTCTGCTATCATGGAACTGCCACTGAATTATGTTCAGTTCCTGTAACTCCCAGGCAAGGATGCAGACATTACATAATTCATATTGCAATATCTCTGCAGCACTAATCCCCCGTGACTCAGAGCTACACTTACAAACTCCAGGTAACAAAGCCTTTTGTGGTGTTACTTCCAAATAATCTTTGCACTTCAGAAACCCCTGAAGTGTAATTTGATCTCTGTAATATTGGCTCAACCCGTTTTTGCTAGGAAAAATCACGTTTTTATTCAGTGATTGATATTACTTATTAAAAGGAGAGAAAAATTGCATTGGTGAGCAAGCAGTCATTCTGCCCACCATTTGGGAAACTCATGCCTTTAAGGAACTTTAAACACAGAATGGGAAGGGGAAAGGTTAAAAGACAGGTCACACTAATTTCTTTTTAAACAACTCTGCTTCAGACAGTAGGTTCTCAGTGTGAATGAAAACAAATATATTAAATATGAATGACAGGAATTAAATGCAAGACTTCTGTGACTAATTTTTGATTAAAATAAACATTGCTATTTATCAGAAAGTTAGGGGGAGGGTTGAACATTTGAGCTGATTCCTACATCAAAAATGTGTTTTGTAAAGAAACTATATGTCAAATTATAGCTGTTTGCTTTCAGCTCTCAGTTATTTCGTTTTGTACTTTTCATGTGCCAGTATTTTTTTCATTTCGCCTCTTTATTCTGTACTACAAGTAAGTCTCTTTAGAGCAATAAGATCTTTAAAATCCCTTTAGTGTTTAGAAATGTCAACAACTCAGTAGATTATACTTGATGAATAGGCCAGATAGAAAAAACCTGCCTCTGGTTTTTATCTCAAGTGAAGTAAGGTGCTTTGAAGAGCACTTGATTTGAGATTCAGAAGCCTGCCACTATTCAGTCAGACACTCTTGAGAGCTGTTAAGTCCTGACCCATAGCATGAAAACAGGTTGCAGGGAGGGAAGAAACACCAGTAAGAAATATAATTTCGTACTCCCTGTGTAATTATTTCTCCTAAATACCATTTAAACATTTCTTCCAATAAAGGAGTAAAAACCTAAGAGACAAGGCAACCTTATCAGACCATCTTATCTGAGTATTTTAAATGCAGCTGGAACTTGCCAGGGGGAACAGCTACAGCACTGGAAAAAGATGAGGCTCTAAAGGAGGAAAAAAAATATCTAAATGGTTCTTTCCATTTGAATAGACTACACTGACATAGTAAAGCTTCGTATTTTTGACAAGAGACATAGAAAACAAAGAGGTTTTCACTTCAAAACGTGCAGTGGAAGCACAGGAGTGGTTTGGTTTGCTATAACTATAGAAAAATATTTTTTTCATCCTTCGCTATCACTTCTACAGTCTAAAACCAATCTCAATACCAGACTACAATGAATTCATTCAGCATAACAAAGCCATCGGTTTGAGATATCTGCACAGCAATAATAATAATATCAGATGAAAAGTAATGCAAGCTGTAAGTCACCCCTTTTGGAGGAATATCTGCTCTTAACAGTTTATTGTGCTTGTGCACAGGCTCTCTCCCTCAACACCATGGCTTTGTAACTGGTTCCTTGAATCAGAACTTGGTTAATAGCTAATATTATAGTAAATAGAATAGTAAATAAAGAATATAGTAAATAGTTAATAACCTAACAGCAGTTGACCGCATCATTTGGGCAAATGTCTCTTCAGTCTCTCCTGCCCTACTTTCTGCATCTCTGAGTTTCATAGAGATATAAAAGAAAAGGCAAAACTAGGTCATTCCTGGGCTGAACAAAAGAATTTTTGTAGTAGTATAAATTACTGACCTTTCTAATAAGTCTGTCCTTCCCAGCAAACCAGGTCATCCAATCCAACTCAACTAATTAATGGTATCCTCCAATAACCAACAATAACTGAAGCACACAACCCAGGGAGCTTGGGAGGAATATTTCTATGGCTTTCCTAAAGCCACAGAAACACTCTCCTAAATGAGAGTAAATTTTGGGGATTGTGTTCAATTATTTTTGTAGTTACTATTGCTGTAGCTGTCCCCTACTCATGGACAAACATCACTGTACCTGAGCTTATCTGGGATTCTATAGGGTCCTTTTTACCTGGGGTTATTCACCCCTTAAATCATCACCTG
>JAHXMQ010012340.1:18424915-18432627 GCA_020466415.1 Ammodramus savannarum pratensis
AATCAGGAGCAAGTGAAGCAAGATTGATTCCTGAGTGGGACAAAACCGCTGCCATGGTAGAGATGCTCAGGATCCGTGAGGCTCAGCTCCTCGTGTGCTCAGAACTGCTCCCATCCTCTGGAATATTCAAAGGTCAGTCCATGAATGTCATTGCCAGCACTGCCTCTGCTTCTCCAGCACCAAACCGGATTAACCCATAAGTGATGAGACTCTATCAATCATGCAACATGCTCAAATATTTGCTGGATGAAAGAATTATCAAGCGTCCTAGAAGGAATACTCTCAAACTCTGAGGAGAGGATAAAATAAAACAAAGTGAAGAACTGCTGTCAATGATGCCAGTTTGGGGAAAGAAAAAAAAAGTAATTTCAAACCCACCGGGCATCAGAACCAAACAGGGAAAAGTGGGTTGCAAAAAACACTGAGAACATGACAGTTTTTGCAATAATGGATATATCTAAATCAAAGGGAATAGTAGATGTTACAATGGTGGAAATGACAGTTTTGTGTTAGTTCACTTTACAGATAAATTCTACAGCACAAAAGGCTAAATTCAGCAATTATGATTTAAGAAAAATTATGTAAAGGATTCAGTGTAGCAGCCATACAAATCTCTTGGAGTAAAAAGAATTTCAGATAATAAAAAACTCGCCAAATTTGATTTAATATCTCTTCATCCTTGCCAAAGGTGCAGGTTACTAAACAAGTAAAATCTTGTATAACATGAGCAGCACAACACTTTTATTTGGATCCCTTACAAAAAGTTTCAGCTGACATTTAGTCATCAAGTCAAACAAAGTCAGACTGACATGGTTGTGACCAGAGAAAAGGAATATTTAAATGTGAAATGTAGAAATGTCTCTCACTGGCACAAGAACAAGGATATGGAAAAATATGGGCAGGATGTGAAGTAATTCAGCTAGAATTGTCAGCATTGTGGGGGAAATTGCATGTGGCTTTTTAAAAGAGCTTACTGCTGGGAAAGCAGGTACATTGCTTCTCTGGGTTTCTGTAATGTGAGTGGAAGTGATTGTTACCAGCAGAATACCTTTCCTTTTGTCAGACCTTCTGATCCACGCTCAGCAAAGGGCAGGAAAGGCCACTGAAATAACTTGGTCTTACTTATCAGTGGGTTAATCCCATGTTCATTTGTGGGATAATGTGTTTTCTGGGAGGAAGTTGGCTGCCAATTTCATTAGAAGCAAGAACTAGATTTTGTTATAGCAGCAGAGAACTAAAAGTCTTGAAACAAGCTCATGGACCAACTCCTCTCTTCAGCCGCAAGAATAAATGAAGGAAACGGTTTTTCTCCCTCTGCGTTTGAAAAATGATGTGTTTTTTGCTTGATTGCTGGTGCATAGTATTTGTCAGGTTTTCTCCAGAGGTGTAAAAGAAATCAATCTACTGCATTTTGCTTTCATGAGCTACACTCCGTGGCTACTGGGCTAGGCCTCAGCTTTTTATTTCTAATTATCTGTTTCTGCTGATTCTTCAACAGTTTCCTTAGCTCTAATGGAGTGCTTTCCCCAAGAACAGGAGTGATGATCTGTTCTTTTCACTGTAATGCTCAATTCTGTATGTACCTCTTTCATACCAATTATTAACCTCTTAGTCCTCCAGCACTCCCTTTTTTTAACGTATTACTGGTTTATCTCACTTGATGCTACATTCTCCTTAAAATATTCTTCAAGACACAGAAGGGTATTTTCGAGCCAACTATTTCTGTTGCTGGCTGCTCTACAGCCAACTATTTCTGTTCCCCAGCCTCTGCACAGGGGGAGGGATGAGGAAGAGAGCACCAAGTTTCTGCACTGTCTTTATCTATCAGGGGAAAAAAAAATCCCACCAGTGAAGGACGCCTGTATGTCCCAAGTTCAAAATCCTAATAAACTGAGTATCTCTGATGCCTTGTGCAGGCTCTCCTAGAGCAGAGGCTGGGCAGAGCTACAGAATAAAGCAGGGATTGATTCAAAGCATCTCCTCCATGGATCCACCTTGGGCAGCACCAGAGCCCAGCCAGGGCTGCACCCAAGATGAACCAAAATGGCCCCAAAATGCACGTGCGCTCCTGGGCTCTCTCCCTGGGATCAGTTCTGCTCCATTTGCACCTTGCAGTTCATTGTCCCGTTCCAGCTTTAGCCCAGGCAGTCCCACCCTGCTTGTTTTTCTCTCTGCAGCCCACAGTGTTTGTGCTCTGGGGCTGAGATTGGGATCATTTGTCCTTGGTGCCCAGCTGGAGCAGGAATTGTTTTGTCTCCCTGCTCTGTGCACAGAGCTCACCATCCCTGAATGTGAAGCCCAGACCCACACACTAAAGCAGCACAGAATGTGGAAAATAGAAAAGCTAAACCCTGAGACTTCACCTCCATAAATAATGGAGAGTCTTGAGCAATTCCAGCTTTGCCTCTTCCTCCTCTGCTGCATTTCTTCCTCCCATTCCAGGACCAGTGAGAGTCACAATTGTTGGGTGGGAAGGATGGATCCTCATTCCCACAGAGCTGTGGCCATGGCAGGGTTTTCTCCCAGGACAGGACTTGGTGTAAGATCAGAGATGTCAGAGATGTCCTGTGGTGTCACTCACTGGTGGTTCTGAGCACTCCTGGCAGCTCCAACCATTTTCCATCCCTTGAATCTGAGTGCAGCCCTCCCCAGAGCAGTCAGGCTCCTCCTGAGCACCACCAGCACCTCTCCAACCTGCCTTGTGTGCCAAGGATATGAGATAAAGGGGGAAAACCCCCCCTAGAGAGAGATCAGCACCCCAAAAGTGCCTTTACTAAAGGGGCAACACGCTGCATGCAAAGCCTGTGAGGTGAAGGCATCTCCACAGGAGTAAAACACCCAAATAAAGCAAATCCACAACCATAACCTGTCCCTGGAAAACCACAAAGCACAGTGACAATACATTTCAGCATTAAACATGACTCTTATAGCATGTGTCTCTAAACAGATAGCACAGCAGCTCTTCAGCAAACAGAGGTCCAAAAAGGAAAAGACAGTTACAGTCAATGCTTGTTTTATAAAATTTTACCTAAGGGAGTTCCCACTACTCATGAACTGAGAAAGCACAGATTTAAGAACCAAGATCTGCTATTAAAATCTTCACTTCTGTGTGTTTCTTTATTCCATACAACTGTAATTGTGTACATGCAGGATGGCAAACAGGAGGGCAACTAGCATTTTTTAAGAAGGAAAATGTGAGTATCTAAACTAATTCAATGTTCTCTTAAACCCCAGTATTTTTAATTAAAAGAAGAAGGAAAGTGAATGAAAAACTTTTTGATGTTGTTGTATTAATAAAGTTGGATTTTTAACCACACCAATTATTTCTAAGAAACACATCATTACACACTTTAAATTAATTTCTACTTAACAACATTGGGTGATTAAGTCTTAAGCATATCTCACATCAGAAGCAGGGCAAAATGACAGTTCGATATGTTACATAATATGACACAGATGACACAGGCTTCTCGTTACTTAAGACTTTTATAATTTTTTTTTTTCCTTACTTAAAAAAATTCCACTGTTCTTGCCACCATATCCTTAATGAGACTCCAAATTACAGCCATTTACTCAGAAGTGCTCCAGTCTGAGGTGAGGTCTTGCACAACATCCAGTGGCACATCCTGCCTGACAGGACTTGTGTGGGATAGCAGCTGCCAAAGCCCACAACTTTCCAGGTTGTCAACTTCCAGCCACAGATATTTACCAACTAATTAAATGGTCCTTTCACATTCTTGTCTAATTGAAGCTTGATGTCAGCTAACCACAGCACAATTACAGTGCACAACACCGTTTTGGTAAGATCCTAAAGGTCTGTGTGCAACCTCATGTGCATGTGCAGTTCAACTCAAACTCTGCCAGAATTCCAGCACATATTTCTATTCTCTGTGCAACTCTACAAGAACCTGCTTGGGGAATGCCAAGACCTAAATTTTATAGCTTTATTTTTAATAATTTATTTTTATTTAATTATTTTATATTTTTAAAAATTTATATTTTTAAAGGTAGCTCTGTAAGTTCTATGAAGCCATTTAATATCACAAGCTGGATGAATTACTCTGGGAAAATAAAGCTTGCACCCAAAGGTAAACTAGGAAAATACCTTTGCTGGAAGGATTGGACTTCATTCAAGAATATATCAACTCCAGTATAATATAAACAGTACAGAAGAATATTTTCACGGGCACCACATAGTTATTGAGAGCCTGATTTTGGAATCTAACCCAGTCTTAGTGAAGCAATAGCTTGTTTATTTCATTTGAGTTTATTAGAGGTGCCTACTTCTGAAAGAATCATTCCTTCTCTGTTACAATTACATGTTCTGGCCTCAGAAAAACCATGGAGCTGCCAAAAATCTGCCATTTAAAAAACAACAGCCAGGTAAAATACAGAGTATCAGGTTAAAAAGTGAACCTTCCAAGCAAGCATCAGAAACCCAGTCCATCCCCCATCTTCCTGCTCCGCATTCCAGACCCAAACTTCCTTACAAGCCTTGGCACATTAAATAGCTGAGTTCAGGTAAGAAATTCCAACCTACTAAAAGCAATTCTGCTAGTCAGGGTATGGACACCAGTATTATGCAGAGCTTTCCCATCAGGAACTGAAATAAAGTAGAATTGGAGTGGCTTCTGCAAAAAGAACATTCTTTTTAATAGAAGTTAAGTGAACTGGACATTAAAAAGGAAGTCCCTTGCTCTGCCTATGTCATCTGAGGGGAAGTACTTGCATTTAGCATGCAGGTAAAATTATTAAACAGAACTTTTCACTTAGTACATGAATAAAATTATTAATCAAGTAAACAGAACTAATTATGTCAGACTTTTTCTCCCTCTCGGTAGAACATAAATATCTGAAGCTTTGAAAAAGTGAGTAGTGAGTCATGAAGAGCCTAAAACAATCTTATCACACAGACAGTGAGACATTGCTAAGTAGGGCATGCACTGCCAAATGCTGGAGATTCTACCCTGAGAAGTATTCCCATGTTTATCTTGGACCATCATTTTTCCTTTTTCTCCACTCTGTTAAGGATAGAAGAACTTCCAAAGACCCCAGTCCAAATTATGGACAACACATTATGAAACTAATCATTGCAAAAATACTCAATTATTGCTTAGCTAGCCAAAAAAACCCTCCCAGGTGTACTACAGACTTAATTCTTTTAAATTAGTCAATACAATATTTTTTAAATTAGTCAATACAATATTTTGATCAAACATCTCATTCTTGACCTACACTTATACAGGAGTCATAAGAAATGCAAGGAAAAAAGAAAAGCAAAGTAATTATGCTCAAGAGTTGTGTATTTCCATTAACAGCAAACAATTATACAGTAATTTTCATATTAGGCACTCTTCTTAGTTTGCATTTTCAAGGTCAGTGACTAACTCAGTGATGGCAATGAACACTCATTTAAAAACAGACACTGACACTGGATAGCTTTTAAATTTTAGATCCCTAATGAAAAAAATAAATCATTGATTCCAGGAGAAAGCCACTGACTGCACTGAAGGAGATCTACAAGATGAGAAGCTGTGCTTGGCCATGTCAGTGCCATGTTGGGAGCTCAAGGATTATTTTGATGTGTCAATGGGCATCTACAGGATGTGACAGGGAACAAGAAGGCTGACAGTTCAAAGAGTCTTCTTTCTCCAAGAAAATCTACCTTCACAGAACACCTGAAAACACAAAAATATCTGGAGATGTTGGGATTTTAGGGGAGAAAAGGAAACTACCACGAAGAGGCAAAAAGGGAAAATAAGCAACAATCATTTAAAAAAAAGCTGAAATCAGCACCTATGGCTCTCCCCGAGCTCAGATAAGCCTTTTAAAGGCATTTAAAATATATTATTATGCTTGGATCGCAAATTTATCTGTTCTCACATATAAACTTATTAAGTAACATGGAGTTTATTTTAAGAGGTGGAACTGCTTGGGAAGATGATTGTTGCGCATTAATGTACCAGAAATTTATTTCTCTGCAAATGCTCAGGAAAAGACAAAAGCTTTGGAGGGAAAGTTGTTCCTCTCCTTGGAATAAACAAAGAATTTTTGTTTTTCTTTTGTCCCAAGCCTTGTCCTCTGTGCACTGGCACAGCCCCATGGGATCCACCACCAAAATGGTATCTGTGTATTTCCATGTGCAGTGACATATAAAAAAATTTGATACTGAATCATGAAAACACATCTCCTGCTAAAAAAGGTACCTTAAAAATGTTAAGAAGAAAAAGGAACTCACAAGTTTTCCCTTTTTTTGCCTCTTTCAGCCAAAAAGGACAGGCAGTCACTCTTTATCCCTAAACAAGAGGCAGGAAGACAAATCCTCCATCTACAGCAAAAGCATCTGAGCCTGAAGGCCAAATATACACTTTGGAAAGTGAAATAGAAATTTCTGAGCTGTTCTTTGCTCCTTTTCACCCCCATCCAGGTTAATACTATTTTGTAAGGCATGATTCTCTCAACAGCTGCCTTCAGGTACCCTTTATCCCTGAGGCTTTCCTTGGAAGCTGAACTGGCAGCCCAGGTTTTCTGGACCAACCTTCCACTGATTTCTTTTCTTTCAAGGTAAAGAAGCCTCTCAGGATCATGTTGGGAGATCCTGCACAGAAATTTGAGCACAGAAAACAGAATTATTCCACTCCACAGATAACCAAAGCAAGGAAACAGAACAAAGTCTACCAGGTAGGTAGGTTACTTCACCAAGTTATTTTTTTATTTGTTCAAACAAGAAAGGCAAAAAAAGAAGGATTTGGAGCTTAGATAAAGGGTAGTGAAATTAAGAAATCTGTCTCATTAAAAGTAGACATAAACACCTGATTTGTCTCTCTAAAACAAAATGAAGAACAACATAAATGATAATATGGTCTCTGTTGCTAATCAAAATGACTTTAGCATTATTTTGTCCAATTGAATGTCTTTCATGTCCATGCATTAAAATATGTGTTTTTATAAACCAGGAAACTACCCACAAAATAAAGATAAATAAGATAAATGCCCACAAAATAAAGATAAATGAAGATTTATCTCTCTTTTTCCAGGAACCATCTAATCTGTGTGACAGAAAGTCAGCTTGTGGCCTTCACCCTGCACATAAATTTCTGCCAAGCAATTACTTGAAAATCACCTTAATGGAGGGAGGAAGTTATTAATTTCTAATATTTATCAGCAAGTCAGAACAATAACACCCATTTATGCTGGAGGTAAGAGCTTGGTTGCATTTGCTTTTTTTTTCAAGTATGACATGTGAGAAAAAATAAAAGATGGACATGATTAAAACAATTAACAGGAAATTTGAGGAACAATTCCATGGGTTATTTTATGGCCTGTGTATCAAATCAGGTCATTACTTTAATTGTTTTTTGATACTAAAGAGTGTAGAAAATACTTTCTGTGTAAGAAACCACTTTGAGGTACCACTTCTCTAAGACTGTGAACACCAATGGTATTATTTAAGAATATTTTCCTTCTTATGATTTAATTATTGTTAAATAACTCTGTTTTATTTGCAGAATTTCAAGATATTTTTGAGGAGGTTTAAACTAGATGAAAGCTCTGCAAGCAGACAATTTCAGTATTGCATATGTAGAAGTTGAATTTATGGTGTGCTTTCTTTTTGTTTGTAAACTGTTACTCTGAAAATAAAATGCAAACTATTGGAAAATACTTATAAGTCTTACTACACTGCAAATAAAATCCAAATTATTTGAAAATAC
>JAHXMQ010012340.1:18434050-18446550 GCA_020466415.1 Ammodramus savannarum pratensis
AGGTGCAAATGGAGCAGAACTTATAAAAATGTGAGATCTCATCACCAAGCCCTATTTTGCTTCCATCTTGGAGCCATCCAGGCAGAGCCATGGCTGTGGCCCAGGCACTGCCAGGGTGTGGCCTTTGAAGACTCTTCAATAAATATCCACTTTATTCCCCTTAACTCCATCCAGCCTCTGTTCCAGCTCCTTAAGGCATCACTTAGACCAAGCTCATTGAATAAAATATTCATTAAATAACACTCCCCTTTACAGGGTAAGCATGTAGATAGGTGGGTGCTCTCAATGTGCAGCCCCGAGAAGTAATGAGCAAAAAATTCAGGTGTTCCTTTGGTGCAAACCAAGCCCAGTGTATTCAGAAAGAAGGCACAGCTTCTTTCTTTTTTCCTCTGGAAAGCAGAATTAAAGTAGATACCATGTCATTTTGTAATCAATGAAATAAGACTATTGAGGAACTCTTGACTTCTTTACTGACTTTCCCTCTTAGCTGCTTTGGTTAATCACAGAGAAAGTGAAAACTTTCAACTACAAGAAGAAACTGATGCCTAGGTGATTAATAGATTTTGTTTGATGCCAAATGTCAAATGAAAACCTGCTTATATGAAATTATGGGGCCACTATATAACATTAAAATGTGTGTTTCTCCAGGTCTTCAGTGCTTTACAATGGAAAGTCACAAGCAGAACTTCATCTGTGTTGAAAAGGAATTGCTCTTCACTGACCTTCAAACTCTCCACTACTGCCACTTGTCTGAAAGCTATCAAGCAGTTCTACAACACTGGTTTTTAACATATTCAATAAATATCTGCTCTCTGTATAGGGTTGAGCAAATCAATCATTAAGGATTTTTAACTCATTAGTGATAACATAGCGTTTAACTGTGGGAAAAAATTAAGGAATATACAGAAATCATTGCCTACTTGATTTTTGTTATTTCTCATTTTCTTCTTCTTCAGCATATCATCCAAATTATTTCACAGAGAAGATTTTGCCTTAAAAACGTTTACAAATTGTCTCACATTTTTAAAGAAAGTAGATAAACAAGCTGCAATAGACCTAAAACTGAATGATTTAGAGTAGCCAGTCTTTTTACTGCAAAGGTTGTAAAACAGTTTCTATATCTCTTATTTATATATAACAGTTTTTATTTATTTATTTATTTATTTAATTGTATATTATATACACAGATATATTTTATATATATATCTGTTTGCATCGTGTAGGTGCAGCACTGCAATGCCATCATTAGATAATATGTGACTAAATACATCCAGCCAAATTTAGCAAGCTAAGCTGACTGACTAAACTTTGCTCTTGGCCTATGACAAGAAAGAATAATTTTTAAAAAGAGGCAACTTTCAGTCTGTTTTTCTAACTTAGAAATTTTTTTTTTTCTCAATTAATCCTTGAGACATTATAAATTGGTCATGGGCACCCAAAAGAAGGAGCATTTTTATGGTCCTATGAGCATATGCTTTATGTCAAGAAAAGTATATTTTTGTACATAATACAGCCCCATAAAAAGATTACACTGAAAATAGCCCTAAGACAGAACAAATCATGAAGAAGTTAGTGCATGTGTTAAGCCTGTAGAACCAAAGCACAAAAATAATATTCTTCTGACATTGTGAATGAATGTCACTTTCATATTTTTGTGGGAAAATTTACATGGACACTTTGAAGGCAATTTGTATGTGGTTGCCATTCTTCTGTTTCTTAGTATATTTATAGAACTTGGTAAAGATAGTTTTGGCTGTTCAAATGGGATTTGTTCAAATGGCATTACCTTGGCATATTGATATTATTTTGAGAGAATGTTTCTGCTCAGTTGGAAAAAACCTGCTCCATCTTTTGCCATTAAAAATATTTTATTGGATACTATGTGACTAAACCAAAGAATAAAACAATTTTGAGAAGTATTTGCTATAGCATGATAGTTTGACTTTTTTCAGTAGAGTTTTAACTCTCAGAGCCAATCATTGTAGGCACATGGATAGCTGACCAAATCTGGATCAGATCTCACTATCACTGCAAACAAATAATTGACAAGAAGGGAACTTGTTTATTTAAAAAAAAAATCATAGTGTCATCTAAAAAAAAGACCTAAAAATGATGTCAGCTTTGGTACTTTCTGTATTATTTGTCATGGTAAATGTAAAAGGTTTTGCCATTAAAACATACTAGAAATTTATATCAAACTGATTGTACTTATAAAATCAACTTCAGCCTATCTGAACCAGAAGGAAGGCTTTCAGAGACGACACACAGTTTCATTTCCCCTGAAAAAACATTAGGCATTCTATCTAAGCTATAAATAACACTGTATTTTATGACTGGCTAAATCATTAATCAAGGTAAGTATGGGAAAGCCAAGGGATCTCAGTTTACCTGGTGGCTGATTGCCCAGCAACCACTGCCTAGAATTGTTTTTAGCAGCAGCAACTCGATGTTCCTGCAGCCTGTGGGCTCTCAGGATGTTCTTTTCCTGCAGCAGGGCAGGGAAAATGAAAGGATCCAAAGCAAACACTTGCAGGCACATTTCAGACATGGCCAGGCTCAGTTTCACTGGCTGCAGCTCCATCACAGTCACTTGGAGAAGCCAAAGATGCCTGCAAGTGGGAATCTGCATCTTGGGAGCACAAATCTGGGCTCTGGACTCAGGGAAGGAGATCTACTTGATGAATCAAGTGCTAAAAATAAGTTTTCAAAAAGTAATTACTTGACTTTTTATTTATGAAGCTATTTTATATAATGGTGAGAACTAGGGGATTAATAGATATTTACATTTAATTCAACCTTGTAAAACAGCACAGAAATGATCCAGACCAAGGAAATCTAACAGTTTATTCCTAACATAATTCCTGCTGTTCACAATCTGCCTTTCCACTTCAAAACCATTAACTTCATTATATTCTCTGTTTCTTACTTCTCTACTTACATCCTCTACTTACACCTCAGGCTCAACTCAGACACCTTCACTTTTTATTATTTTAATACATTTATTTTCCTGGTTTGGCTCCTAGTCACCATCACCCTGTTCACTTTTCTCACATACCCACATTGCTCTCCAATAAATCCAGCCCATGCATTACCCCAATAGAGAGTGGCCCAATAACTGAGGCTCTCAGCCACAATTCAGAAACTCCATTTTCCCCAGTGCTGTGATTTAAGGTCTCCAGGATGCTCCTATCAAAACATTGGCAGAAATCCAGACAAAGAAAACCAGATTTCTGCCCAGTCTAACTTGACCTGATTTTTGGCAAAATGGATGATAAAGCTAAAACCATCCAGAATTTTAGCTACTGGTGACATGCTTGAGGTCTGGAGTGTAACAGTTGTAGGTCTGTCTTCACTGAAGTCACCTTCTACAGTTCAATCTTTTAAAACTTTTTACATTTCAAAAAAGTAAATATAAAAAATACAAAAATATAAAATAGAATATTCTTTTATATATAAGTATAAAAAGGAATATCCTGCTTTAAAACAGAATATTCTGGAAGCCAAGATCCCAATCAAAGTTAGCACAGAGGAAGGGTGGCTGTACAATTCTGCAATAGATTTTGTCAGAAAGAAAAGAGCTCACAAAAATTTACCAGGTTAAATAGAAAAGCCACTTTAACATGTTGTTAACTGTATGAAATATCCCTGATTTACAGGGCTAAAAGCAGCTGAAGGAATTAATTTAATGCCAGATTTGCCTTGTCATGATATTTTCAGTATGGAAGAAGAATGGAAAGTTAGGTACAGCCTCCATCAAAATTCAGCTGTAATTTTAACACAGCAGTAAATAAATGATTCATTGCCAAATAAATCCCCAGGGTAACAAGTCTAATCCTCAGTGCATTTGATACTCTCCCATTTCACTTTCACTAGACATGACAGACACAATTTTGGGTACAGAGCCCACACTGAATTCTTTGGTGTATGGAGAGCTCTGGAGACTGCAAACCAAGCAGAGATGAGGTAATGCTTCCCACCCACACCCCAAAAAATATATAAATAAATAGATAGATAAATATAAATATATTTATATAATATATATTTAATAATAACATATTTAATGTATTAAAGTCTAAATATATTCAGAGTTGCAAAGCCTTTATCAGAAATGAGAAACTGGATTTTAGCTGAAGCAGCCAAAACAGAGATTCTTTTTTCTAGACTCACATAAGTGCACATCACACCCAAGAGGAGAGCAAAAAGGGAACAAATTAGCCAGACTGAGCTAGACGCCAGCAGAAGCAGCCAAAGGGGGAGATTCAAACAAGAAGAAAACTTCCAATAAGTTTGGCCAGGATTTCTCTGCCTTGTGCAGTTTGTTCCAGCCTTCTCTCTTTCTCAGTCTCCACCTCGTTTTCATTCCCACCTATGTGACCCTCCCTGTTATCCCACTTCCAACATCTTCTGGTGCTCAGCTTCCTGGTTTTGTCTTTGTATTTTAAGTTCCTCTTCCTCCAAACAAAAAATAAACAAAAAAATAAACCAAACAAAACATAAACAATGGCATTAATATGGCATTTGGGGTTGAGTGCATTCTTTTTGCACCTGAGTGTTATGTGTTCATTCTCTGCCATCAAAGAGCAAAGATTATCTGCTTGTTGTATTTGTGTACTTATGGGTGCTTGCTGTATTTGTGTATTTATGGGTGCTTGTTGTATTTGTGTATTTATGGGTGCTTGTTGTATTTATGTATTTATGGGTGCTTGCTGTATTTGTGTCTTTATGGGTGCTTGCTGTATTTGTGTATTTATGGGTGCTTGCTGTATTTGTGTATTTATGGGTGCTGTCACCAGCCCCTGGCTGCCCACACCATGAGAGCCACCATCACACACACAAAAACCAGCATGATGGTGAAATATCTGAGTGCAGAGAGATCCTGCACGTGGCTCCCTGCAAAGCCCTAGCACTGAATTACTCCTGGAGAGATCACATTTAGGACACTCACACACACCATATTTTCCATTTCTGCTGCAGCCATTTAGCCCCATTGCTAAATCCAGGTTTGCATCTACAGACACCAAGGCTGTCAGAAGCACTGGCAGTATCCTGACATTAACTGAGAGCAGGTGTGCTCACAAAGTTTAGCACAAGGGAGAAAATCCAGTGGAAAATGGAATATTGGCTGCTTTTGGTAGTTAGGGGGTCAGGTTATCTGTCCTGCTGTGGGATCTTTTAGATGAGAGACAAGATTTGGAGTTCAGCTGTCACAAGGAATCAGAGTCTGTTTTTGAAGATGTCAGCTGTGAACCCTGACCTAGCAAAATCCTGCCCCTGATAAATAATTAATCTTTGCCTAATTTAACGATGACACGTATTCTATTGGGATAAAATGTTTTTTAATATTTTTCCAAAGTAAACTTTCAGTTCTGAGGGCTTGGGCAGCTATGGTGTTTTATTCCTGCAAGCATGGTGCAGTGAAATAAAACACGGATGATCTCCTGCATAAACACAATTGTTCAAGTTCTTTGGGATGTCTCAGGCATGGAACCAGTCCCTACATGCACAGCAGGATTCCCCAGGATTTCGGAATGGGAGCTTAAACCACTGATCTAAAACAGCAAATATCTTTAAAATATCAGTGTGGGGTCACTGTCATTTCAAGCAATTCTTAAACCTGACAAAATTGACTTACCCTAATTATGATTAAATTTTTCAGCCTAAAATCATCACTGGTTAGTGACTCAACTAATGAGTGTTTTTATGATTTATTAGGTAAAGCAGAAGATTATGAGTTTAAATTCTACTCCTGATTAACTACATTGGAAATTTTATACATGACTTGTCATTTTAAAATAATGGTATCTTAGAGTTTAATTAAGACATGCAAGAATTCTGAGTAACTTGAGTTGTAGGATTCAACGTTATTATTACAAATTATAAGGAAAATACCTCACAGTATTGCTATTATTAATGTTATGAGATTTAGGATAAGGTGGCAGCTTAAACCAATCAAACTCAGAACAAGATGTGGCCCACTGATAAAGAATTTATCTGCCCTAGTGCAGGGATTACTGTGCAAAGTATCATGACCTGCATTGCACAGGGGGTCAGATTAAGTACCCACAATAGTTCCTGCACTCTAAAATCCTGTAATATTTCAGGCTGAAAAGAAGTTAAATACAAAGCTCTACTCGCTTCTTTCTTCTGAGTATAAACTATATGAGTGCCATTCAAGGATATAAACACATTCATTAGGTTTTCAGTAGGCTTCCTTTCTAAGGAAAGAAATTACATACTTTTGAGCTCTTGAGTGAACTACAGTGTTTTATGCCTTTAATTCAACACTCTTAGGGCTTACAGTTCATTGAAATTCAAAATCATGGGTACAAACTGTGTTCACAAAGAAAATGTTGACCTTCCTATATAGCAAATGCCTTTTCAGTCTCCTTTTTTTTTGTTTTTTATTTTAATAAAGAAACACTAATGAAGCTGAAGGAGGTAAAAGATTTGACCTTCCTATTAAAATAACAAATGTAATATAATTCACATATTACAGCATGTTGGCTACTGCTCATGAAATAAAATACTGCAACAGAAAGAGCATATTGTTTCCACACATCGAAAACATGCAAATTAGACAAGTATTCAATATTCACTTGAAAGCGAGAAAATGTACCAGACTACCAATGGTATTTAGGAAAGCAAACTGGTTGAACATGATTATTTGAATTTAAAAAATGGGTATGGGATTCCCCTCTCTTTGCTTCTTGCCATATATGGTGTCTGTGGAATATCCACAGGGCAAATTATTCACTACCTTTTTTTTCCAAGATGAAAAGCTACTGATTGGCATCAGACATCAAGAGGGATTTTGGCATTAGAATAGATTTACACTTGATGACATGTCAAAGGCTTGAAACAAAAACTACAGAATTTACTCATGAATGCCGAAGGCAAGGCACTTATTCAATGGTAGCTCAATGCACATCTTTCCAAGGATGGCATTCAACCACCCCAAGAACAAAATACAGCAAACAAAACATGGTTATACTTGGAAATGAATGTGCTTGACTGGGCTGAACAAAATAACAGCCAGCATTACCTGTTGCCAGCTGTCAGTGAAGAATAAAGAACTGTAACATCCTTGTAAGAAAGAGGGAAACAGAATCCAAGCTCATAGTGAAAATACAGCAGTTGGAGGGATGAAGTGGGATCAGCAGCACTATGTGTGGGCATGACAACTCCCTGCTGGCCCTTTAGGAGTGTGTCCTCACTCCTCTTCTCCCACTAACACTTGAAAATAAAGAAAAACTGATCAGGAGAGTGGGCACAAAGGGCCCTGCACATAGGTGTAAGGATATATGACGCATTGCCAAATTTTGCCATTTCTTCTTTAGCCTCTGCTGTGGTTATTTTCAAAATAATTTAATTATTAGCATTACAGCAAAGGGCTTGTAAAATATAGTTAGAAGTGTTGACAACATCACAATTATTTTGGCACAGCCAGTTTAGTGACCAGTGCTTATCTCAATGGAATAAAAATGCAGGTATCTCATTTCCATGCTGGATGTGTGGGAAACACCATCCAAAATAGGTTTGGCACCTGTGAGCAATGAAAAGAATGTGTACAGTGGAAGCCAGAAATAGAAGGAAATATGAGAAGCACAAAGGGACACCCACTCACCTATGGAAACTAGAGATTGCTCCAGCTCACTTTGCATTATTTTGTACCTCTGTCCTTACAGGCATCAATTCATGTCACATCTGATATAAAAAGTTAAAGGACTGCTTTGTGCAGATAAGGTTATCCAAAGTGAGGAGCAGAGTTTACCTGAAGGACCTGCAACTTCAAGTAAATGCAAAGAGTAAGTTGCATAAAATCAGAAAAACATAAGGAAAGTTTGTATTTGGCTTTTCCTTACCACAGCAGATTCAAAGTAGAGGACAACATTTTTTAAAAATAATTATATTTCAAAGTCACTTTACATACAAAGCAAATTCATTAGGAAGAGTTTGCTATTTTAAAATAATATAAAGAGTTATTTTGGCTTTTCTTTTGATAACACTGTGTTAAGAAGGACACCACATGCTCCTAAAACAACTATTCAATTTTCTAATGGATTTTCAAATACATAGTTACTGTTTATTTAAAACACCATCAATGGCTGAACATGCTGTAAGTTACACCAAAAATTAAAATTCACCTGCTAGTCAGGATCTGCTAGAGAGACCTAATGTTCACAGGAGATGATTATCAACTTATCTAATGAAGGTATTGAAAAAATGGGAGTATGAAGTAGCCATCATATTTCATTGCTTTTAAGATACTCAGCACTTGTAAATACAAACAGTTCCTTTAGATGTGTACAAATCACTGATGAACTCCTTGGAAATTTGGTACAACTTGTAGATGCAAATCACTTCAAGAAAACTGGTTCAAAATATACCACATTCCTCCTCCTAGGGTCTCTTCTAAAAGACACTGAAAGAAATATTTCCTCTTCAAAATGTATCACACATTTCATATTAGATGCTGAGTAGTCCCAGAAATAGCCAAGAAATCAAAAACTTGACAAAATACAGATTCATGAAGAGTGCCCGTGGCATCTGTGAAAAATACTCTGGATCAGCATTTTGGTTCAGGTGGCTCTGCCATCACCAGCCTCAATTTTTAATTTTTTTTTTGAGGGAAAAATAGCTCCCATGAATGGAAAAAGCTCAACTTTCAAGAAGAATCATTAACTTTAATGCTTACTGTAACAGTCATCCAGAGAGAGGTAAGAACTGAAATTTAATGCATGTGGGAAGGTGAGAAAATCCTTAAGGGATTGCTAAAACCACACCTTTTAGCACTTCTCAGATTGCTGCTGCTCACTTCCAAACACAGCATCTCCCTCTTCCTGCCCACTGGGATGCTCCCAGCTGGACTTCTGGACCATAATCAATGCCCTCTGTAAATTAAATAAATATAATAATAAAGCCACAGTGCAAATTGTGTAACTTAACATCACTTTAGTACAACAGCGAGGAAAACCCCTAAAAGAATAAATAAATGGATGGACTTTGCTGCTTTTCCCAAACTTTAAATGAAATTCTCCTCAGTTATTTGTAACTGGAAGAATGTTTTTGGCTGAGATCTGAGAGGATGCTGTTCCACAGCACTGTGAGGTTTCTATGGTAGCAATTTATTATGGAGCAGCAAAATTATTACAGATCAGTAATTCAGCATTTATAGGTGAGTCATAAAAAAAATAGAGTTTCATTGAGATTTTTATATTATATGGTAACTCATACATGCATGAATTATGCTGTCAGCTTTTAAATTGACTATGTATAGCTGCATGATCATCTCTGTTTGTGTTAAGATTCACCCAGGATCAAAACACAAAACATTTATGTGAAAGAAATTTTAATTTTATTTTGAATATATAATTAATACTATCTAAGCTTGTTCAGCAGTATATGTACATATATATATTTATCCTGTATTTCCCATATGAAGGGGCAAAACATGCTATTGGAAATTAAGAATCACTCTAGCTTGCTCATTAACAGGAACGTAGGTAATTATTTATCTAAATTCATAACAAATAATTGCACAAAAATAATTTCACAATCCCCATTCTGTTTTGGTTGATCTCTGAGCTAGTAAAAAAGGCATTTAAATCTGCTTTTCTTCTATGTCAGATTATAGACAACTGGTGTCAGACTCCTTAAATGGCTGGAGCAGTGGAGAACCCCAGCAGAACAAACCAAGCGAAGCAATTAAAACATCTCAGACTGCTGTGGAAATGAAAGACTGGGAACTTTTCTTCTAATTCCATAAGCACAACCCAAAAATGCACAGAACAACAAATGCAGTCCATATCTAGAATACATTAATGGAAGTGGCTAAAGTTTAATTGCTTTTAAGTCATTTTATCATATTATTTCACATCGAGGGTAAAACCAATTGTGAGAGGTCTTTTGGATGAATAAAGGTTTATCAGCCAGAGCAGCAAAATGGATCTGAATTTTTAAATACAGAGCTCTGAAATTTGGTGTGAAGGTGCCATAGCTAAGAAACACTTCATGCCTTACACAGCAGAAAGCAGAAATTTAAGGGGATACCTGCAAACAAAGGACTCATCTGAGTGGGACCCATTTCTGACAAGAAATCAACTGAGAACCCCACAGGATGGGGGAGACAGAAGGAGGTGTAGGGAACCACCTTTTTTCACCTGGACCTTGAAGATAATTGGACATTATTTTCTCAGCATCACCCAGAGCTGGATGAGTACAAATGATTAGTGAGAAAATGTGACTTACAGTCAAAGCCACTGTCATGCAACCACTTCCTTGCATATTTCTATGGCTTTATATCTTCTTGAAAAAAAAATCACCAAGGGATCTCAACCATCTTTATAGCTAATGTTAGGAATGAAGCATATCTGAATGCTAAAAACTGTGTATAAACTACTTGCAACTGTTATTTTAGACCAATTTACTTTTCAATAAGTGCCACCCATAATTCTCTTGTACAAAATTATTTATTTTCTACACACTTCAAATCCTGAACATCTGATTATTTCTGCTACTTACATTATCAACCTGATGAGATAAGCTTTTATCTTCATGCTTGGCAGGTTTTTGAATTATTACAACCACACTGTTAAAAACATGGCTCATGTTAAAAAGTTTACAAAGTCCTGCACTTCTCTAGCAAGGTGCTCTTCAAATCAGGCTGCACATATTTGCACACAGGTCAGAATTTAGTGAGAAAACTCCCTATTTTCAATGATAAAGCTGCTTCCTTTTCTCATAGCAATAATTCAGTGTGATGGGCTCAGTCTGATTGATGGTGGAGGGGAAACTGGTGATGGATACCCACATTTGGTGGAAGCTGCATTCCTGGAGTGGCTCCCTCTTTTTTAAGATAAGAATGAAAAACCACCAACAAAATGAAAAACAAAGCCTCTGCCTATTTTACTGATTTATACTGAACAGTTTTATACACAATTTGGAAGCCATCTCTCAACTTTTAAAAATTAATAAAGCAAATTGAATGAATAGGTGCATGAAAAGTGTTTCAATGTCACTTGCACTCTGCATATTTTTAAAGCCTATTTTAAAACATGCTGGGTCCTTGTATCCATAATTTAAGCAAGTTTATTCAGAAGAAGACTTTTTGATGACACATTCAGAGCATAATATAAGCAAAAGCCCTACTTAATGTACATATTAGGCAAAATAATGCTGTGTATGTCCAAAATAAGTGTCTGAACTGTTTTAACCATGACTTATTCATACACGCAGTACTGCTTTTATTTACTCCATGAAAACATCTATTCAAAATATTTGTTCCTCATTCCATCACCTCTCCACTGCTAAAGTAAAATGAATAACACAATTATCATAAACATGCATTTAATTCATTTTGTCAGGCATAATACAGCATGTGAAGGAAAAGGTTTTCCTCTCGTGACTGTAGGGAAAGAAAAGATATTCATCATTTCCTAATGGGAATACTGCTCATAATAATATCACAATGAATGATTTATAAATAGTTTATTTTTGAATATTTCAGATCTCTTTGGTAGGTCTAGCTTATCCTGAGAGTTTAAGCTTGGCTTCTTGTCTGTGCTGACATTTTCACTAAAACTGGACAGATGAATAGAAGACCAAAAATGTCACAGAATCTCCAGACCTGACCATAATTTCCCAGTAATTATCCCACACTCCTTCTCCACACTGACAACATAAGTTATCCTGACGATAAAAGTTATTCTCTTTCATTTAATCAGACTCCTCTCCCTGGAAGGGCAGATGTTTCCCCATTAATATGGCAGAATGTCTTTGTTTTCTCACCAACTGTAGAGACAAATGATTAGTCCAACAAACTCTGGCATTCTGCCTCACTGTTACTTGGTGCAGACAAGTCAAACTGTTCTGTGGAGTATTTAAATATTTCAGAATTCAGAACAACCCCCTGAACCTATCGCATCATCTATAGATAGGCTGACATTCAACCCAAAGTTTAGGCTGTGTTCTGAAAATTTGCAATAACACCTCTGCTTTCCAGTGTAAGTGGTGGTGAAATAGCAGCAGGAGACCAAAAAGAAAAATAAAAAAGAGTCTAATCTGATTTTCATATAAATTTGGAGTAGCTTGCTGGACTTTTGCAGCAATACATTTTGGTTTAATACAGTGCTAAAAGCTGAAGATGACCTTGATGCTGCTGACTAATGAGATTCAAGATGGCCTTACAAATGCAATATAGTAAAAATTAATAAATAAAAGAGACAGGATACTTTGCCTTGTCAGGGGGAGCGTTGCAAACCTGGCACCACTGCTATTGCTACGTGTCAGGAATAGTCAGAAATCCCACACGAGGAGGAAACATCCAGAGCAAGACAGGATGGGAGCTCCCAGCAGAAGTGAGGAAGGTGTTCTGTGGGAGACAGCAGCAGAAAGTGTCTCAGGATGGAGTGGAGTGGAATGGAATGGAATGGAATGGAATGGAATTCAGAGTGGAATTTAGAATGGAATTCAGAATGGCATTCAGAGTGGAATTCAGTGGG
>JAHXMQ010012340.1:18459334-18473020 GCA_020466415.1 Ammodramus savannarum pratensis
CATAGCCTTTTTTCCTTCAAGCCATGTCTGAACAAAATTCTCTAAGAAGGGCACATAATTTTTCTCCACTGTTCAGCTAAAACATCAGGCTGAAATGTGTTTTGAGCACTTGGGGGAGCAAAGCACAGACTCCTTGAGGGTGTTCAGAGTGGGTTTCCTCCTAGAGCAAGAGCATGAACGTGTTCTCCTCGTGTCCCACACCTTCCCCTGCGACAGACAGGGAGCAGGGCTACAAACCCCACAGCTTCCCTGCAGGTTTTGGCCATGTACCTGAAAGCCACGTTTTTATTTTAAGGTTTTGACAAATGGAAAAGCCGTGTTTGAAATTCTGACATCTAAACCTGCAATTTCATGCTCCATCTATACAACATCCCCTTTAGGTGTAAATACAAGTGAAAGTAAACACCATTTAAAATTATTCCGCTTAAGTTCAGTGCTATGCATTTTCTCATATTAATTACCTAGAGAAAATAAAATAAAACAGTAAAAAAAATTGCAGTAGCTCTTTAAAAATGCAACTTTGGACCTACATTCCATATTCACAGTATTCATTACACACTTTGTCACCTTCATTACCTTATTATGTATTTCTTCTTCTCAGGCCCACAAATTTTTTGCAAATAGCAATATCATATGGCTATGAGGAAAAATTGTGTTAGTTGGAGTTTTGTAGCCTGTTATTGAAATGCAAAATTTGAAGTTAAGTTGTGTGAGAAATTTATACAGGAAATTATTCATGGTGTTCACAAAGCTTTGCTTTATCATCTTGTGTGCATTTATACTAAGTCAGATAACCAAAATTTATTTATCTGTTGTTTTATCTTGATTTATCTTTGATATTTGATTTATCTTTTGTATCTTGATTTATCTTTGGTTTACCTGTTTTATATTTGATTTATCTTTTGTTGTATCTTTATTTATATTTGGTTTACCTTTTTGAGATTTGATTTATCTTTTATCTCTATTTATCTTTGGTTTACCTTTTTGATATTTGATTTCTCTTTTGTTTATTCATTTATTTAGTCAGCTGTACTTGCTAGCATAGTCAAAAACAGTTTTTTGTTTTTTTGGAGCAGTGTTTCAGAAACTGTTAAAAATGCTGAAATATAGTAAAAATTTTATACTCCTCAGGAATAATTTTGCTTTTTGTTTGACACAAAGTCATTTTTGAACGCTTCACCAAGGAAATGAGTTTCACAGGTCAGTCTCCTGGTCAGGATGTGTCCCAGGTTGGGATCAGTCACTGCTCTAAATTGAGAAGTTTAACTGCTGTTACTTTTGCTCTTTGCTTTCTACACTACAGGTAAAAAAATTAGAGAAAGAACTGGCACAGAAATTTCTTGTTCACCTGATGTGTAATTGAAAAAATAGCAATTTTTATGGATGCAGTCTCCAAACTCAACCCCTTTAGTTTGAGCATCAACGCCTAAGCTTGTTTTTTTTTTTTTGGGAAAAGGTTAAAAAAGCCCACTTTTTTAATGCAAAACCACATCAGCTTAGCCAACTTCTTTCCTCCAACATTTGTGAGGCTGTGCAATAGCCCTCCTGTGGAACAGCTGCACTGACACAATGGGCTGCAGACGTTTTTACTGTCCTAATAATCCACATATTAAAGAGTCCCTAAATACTCATTGATGCGACAGACCATAACAACTCCCTGGGAGCTGCTGCAGTTTATCAGGTCAGTGATCTGCATGCTGAGGATTCCCCAGGTGCTCATTGACAGGTAGCATCTCATATACACTTGTACTAAAATAATAATTGCTTCAAAGGAACTGTTAAATCCCAGTTGCGAGCACAAATTAATTTAAAACCACTGAGACAGCACTTTGTTTTTTTCTACAGATCTGACAAATCTGGACAAATTTACTAGACAAACCAAGACATCTGAGCAAGAACAAACATCATATGGTATGGCTATTTGCATTGTCTTAAAAATGCCACCCACCTTGTCCTCAATGAATTACAATCACTGCCTTTCTGCTTGGCAAGGGTGAGCTAAAAACTGTCCTTGCCACTGTTAGAAAAAAGTGAATTAAAAACCTATTATAGAGTTAATAATCTTAATTGAAGATCTAATTTGTTGTTGCCTATGTCCTCACTTTCTTTCTCTGTGTAGTGTTTTCCTCTGTCCCCAAGTCTTTACTACAAAGCACCCGACCCCTTCTTTTTCCCTTTCTATTTTCTTAAATATCCCAACATGTGTTTAGCCTTGTCAGCCCAGATTCCTTTAATTTCTTTCTCTATTGCTACCTCTCACTAAATGTATGGCCTGCAGATTAGAGGAAAAACGAGTACAGCCCAGAAACCTTTCCACCCAAAAGAACCTGTGGTGATTTCCTTGCAGCTCCCACCCACTGCATCACAAACGACAAATGAGTCACACTCCAGTCAACTTCCTGCCTTCTTCTGAGTTTCAGACAAAGCTGAGCATGAAGGTGTTTTGTAAGAGCCTGAATAAGGGATGTGGGAATCCAGGGGCTCCCCAAAATGCAGTTTATTCCATCCAAGAGGTTACAGCAGTCCAGGGTGGTGGGTGACAGAGCTGTGCCCACAGCTGTCAGCTCCAGCTGCAGGCAGGCCTGGAGACCCTTTGGTTTTGGTTACAATGCATGATATACTTTTCTTTAGGTTACAATGCATTATATACTTTTCTTTGCTGAGCATCTTCATACAGTAGAACCAATCTATACCTTAACTTTAACCTCTAACCTATCATAACTACTGTAATTACCATATTCATGTTACTGTTCTCCAATCACTAAAAGTCAGTACATTACAGTTTAAGCTTGAAGTTGTTTTTCAGTTTTCATGCAGTGGAAAATTCTGAGACTTTTTTTCTACTTGCAACATTTGCTGCCTTGTTTGCCTGTGCTATATTTCTGCTTGGTAAAAACATCTTCTTGTTTGGGGTGGGTTTATCCTTTGCTCTAAGCCATAAAAACCTCTTCTAACTCACACACCATTTGCCTCCTTGGTTATCCAGTAAGACTGGCTCAGCAATTTTTTTCTTCTATATCAAAACTTGCTTCCATCTCTATTCCTTCATCAGCCTCTACATATAAAAATCTTTCTGCTAAGCACACATATCTGTGAGACTTTCCTGTCAAACTTTCATCCTTCCCAACAGTGTTCATGCCTACAGTCAGAACACAGCTCCTCTAAAGGCAGTGTTGAGATAGAATGCCTTGGAATCCATGCCCAAGATGAACTTCAGCCTGATCATGCAACCCTCTGCCATTTGGTACAGGCAGCTGTACGGAATTTTGGTACAGCTGTGCGGAATTTTGGTAGAGCTGTATGGAATTTTGGTGCAGCTGTATGGAATTCTGGTGCAGCTGTACAGAATTTTGGCACAGCTGTATGGAATTCTGGTGCAGCTGTACGGAATTTTGGCACAGCTGTATAGAATTTTGGCGCAGCTGTATGGAATTCTGGTGCAGCTGTATGGAATTTTGGTGCAGCTGTATGGAATTCTGGTGCAGCTGTATGGAATTCTGGTGCAGCTGTATGGAATTCTGGTATAGCTGTATGGAATTCTGGTGCAGCTGTATGGAATTTCTGGTGCAGCTGTATGGAATTCTGGTGCAGCTGTATGGAATTCTTCGGGGCTCAGTCTGATATTCCTGCTAGCTCCTACACCATTTGCTCCACAGGGCTCTGAAATCATACACTTCAAGTGTTATTTATGGCCCAATCAAGCCACAAATCAGCTGCACTGCTTGTTTGTGTCACTTGGTTTTTATGAGTCATTTGTGTTATGGCTACCAGGACTCATTGATCCAGCTGACACTGGCTGTTGTGGGCTTGGGAAAACATGCTTCATGAGAACTGTAATTCCAAATCAGATGAGACCTCAATCAAATCTCCATTATCAGTCAGGGTAGATGCAGTGCTCTTGCACAGAACTCAACAGCTCAAAGCTGATAATCAAAACAAGGAACCACAACAAGAAGTGGAAGCATCAAAAAAAAATCCCTGAACAGATCCATGACTTGCATAACACTGACTATGATAATGGATACAAAGAGATTTAAGAGATTAAAGAGATAATATGATAGCTCATAGCAATGTAACACTGGCACTTGGACACTGCCAACTCAGATTGTGACAGTTCACTTCTCAAAACCTAAATAGCATCATAGAAATGAAGAAGAAGAAAGCAATACTTCTTCCCATAGAACACTCCTAATAGGTAACCTTTCTTCTTGGTCTATATATTTTCTTTCCATTGCCAAGACCTGAATTGCTTCTCTCCAGGCTTTTTCTTTATCATCTTGATGAATCCAGACATATTCTAAACATTACTGCAAAGATTATTTTTCTAGTCCAGTGCCTTGGTTAGGTACATTACACCAATGTCATTTTAGCCCTCCATTATCCCATTTTTTACTGCTGAAGAAAACACAAACCACATATCTTGATTTTCAAGGTCCTTGCAATTTAACATCACTTTAAATATCTTAAACAGCAGCATAGCGATCCCATATCTGTGAAATCTATCTTTTGTTTTCTCTTCTTAAGTTTGGGATGCTTTACATACAAAAATTCCCAGAATGTCTCATTACACTCTTTCAAAAATTCCTCAATAATTTCCTCTATCAAAATCTCTTCTATCATAGAACATACATGCTAATCTAAGACTTAGGCTAGGTTGATGAAATCCTAACACAGCAAATCACTGACGTTTTTCTGCTTAAGAAGATAAGAACTGGCACTGTTAGCTTGAAAAGCTCTCCCAGCCTCATCCCAGTGAAACTGTAAATGACTTTTCTTGATGGATCCAAAGGATTGGAGATAGGGGCAGGGTTTGTGCATGTGCAGCTCTCTCCACAGCAAGAACCCTCTTTAAAAACGAGGCCTGAGATGCCAGGATTATCATTCTGGACATGAAGGAGCCATAAATTCAAGGTGGGCCAACACCTTTGTGTTGTGGACACAGAGACTCCTACAGGAAGAATGTTTGTCTCTTGGGTGCTTCCTGCTTCCCCTGGCAGTGGGTTTGTGCTCTTTTGAGGCAGTTTTGTGGAACCAGGGTGCCTAAAGGACATGGGCACTGTGTATCAGCAGAAAGACAAAATGAGCTAGGTGAGTAATGGTGAGAGTGTCCATAAGCCATCTGTCTTACACAATCTCCAGCAAGATTTGATGGTCCTACGTAGACCAATCTCCAAAATAAGGCAGCACAAAGCTGAGGGTGAACAATCCAGAAATAAGAAATTCCTCACAGACTTGTGCTGAAGGGAGGAAAGGCAGTGAGATGAAGCACCTGAAGCAGCAGTAGAATCAATAAAAGTGGTTGGATGGATATGTTTTTTCTGGGCTGTGTGACTGAAGCCAGTTCTCTGAATATTCATGAGGAACAGGTTTCAGTCTGTGCAAAAGCTTTTTTTGTGTTTTTGTCTTCGTGGGCTCTGTGAAGACTCAAAGACATCCAAGTATAAGCCTGGAATTTTTAATGTCGTGTGGAACTTTCACCAACTGTGTGGCTGAATGAAACAATTCATCAAACAGTAGTTTTCCAACCAGAGATTGCATTTCTTTCAGCAAGCCAACACTATTAAGCCACAAGGCCTCTCTGTTGCCAAGGAATTCAGAAAACAGTCCCACAGCATTTGAAGCAGCCTGGTCTGAAGTTCTGCCTGTCAGCTGAACTTCCATCTCAGAGGACAGAGAATCCTCCTCTGGATCTCCAGGACATAAGAGTGACTATCAGGCTTCCTTTTGTTAATGAGCTCACATTAACAGCCAGCCAAGAGTTTGGTTGCTGATCAAGTGTAGCAGTAAAGAAGCTCAGGCTTCTTCTGAGGGCATTCCAATATTTGGTGTCTTTGAATCACAGAATCATTGCCTGGTTTGGGTTGGGAGGGACCTCTGGACATGATCTAGTCCAGTCTCCAAGAAGAACAAGATCCTCCCAACGTGGTTTTTAAAGGAAAGATGAGGAAGGGGGGAAGTGAAGAGGAATGCAGGATGGATGGGAGCATCAAAGAGCAGTGATCACAGCTCAAAGATAAACAGCATTAATAATATAAACAAATACATATGCCAACTGCTGCCCACGGGGCCTGATTCAGCACTTTGCATTTAGTTCTATTTACTCCATTTTTACAGAGCTTGAAACTGTATGGAAAGTACATCCTAACATTAAAACTTTTAGTAAGAATGTTGCTAATTAAGTATTTTCCAGTAGCTCTCTTGATGAAGACATAAGGTCTTTAGTCAATTGAAAGTCTGAATTAACACCTTCCAAACATCTGCTGCATCCCAGGAATTGTATTTATGTGTGATCTCTGAAGTGTTTTTCAAAGGATGTGTAGAGCTTTATCAATGCAATAGAGAGCATAACACATTCTCTTTTATAAAAATTACTACTTTTTTGAAGTAGAATCTTAAAAGTCTCTTCTAGTTTCAGTCCCTGAAAGCACTAATCTAATTTCAAGAGGATTTAAAAGTTATGCTTCTTCAATACAAAAGCACTCTTAATGATCTCTTATTACTTCTAGAATAACAAAGGGGTTATTAACCACCACACTAGATATGGAAATTGATAAGGAAAGCTACCTCCACCTAGAATTACAGACCAGATTTACAAATAGCTGCATTTTCATCTTAAAATGGAATGTTCAATGACAGTTCAATAATGTTCAATTGCACATTAGAGATCCTAAGACATAACTAATAGATTCAAGTGTGCAATCAGATGGACAAAATTATTTAAATATATATGGTTAGTATTTTTAAAGGGTTGCTGGTTATCTTCAAAATTATGTTTCTCCTTTACCTTTAACTGCTGATGGATTTGTAGACCCCTATAATTCAAACCCCTCTGTACTGGGCCACAGAGGGACACTCAAAGGAAAAAGAATCAGAATGAAGTCAATTGAAATGAACAAATTAACAAATACGGAGAGCAGGACATAAATTATGGGTAGATTTAGTACACTGCTGCTGCAACAGGTGAGGTGAGCACAGCTGTGTGGCTGAGTAATTCTTCCCTGCCTTCAGAGCAGCTGGTTGATAAAATTAATGATTTATATATTCAAAAGGGTGCTGATTCCTCTGGACATGTTGCCTGGAAATGCTGTAGAAAGCATGACACCCATATAATTTAGCTTCCTCCCCAAAACTAAAATAGATACAAGCACAACACTCAGCTGTCAAGCATTTCAAATAGATTACTAATTCAGTTTGAACTTAATCTGCTGAATGAAAGTACTTTAAAAAATGTATTTCAGTTCTAAGGAGCAAAGCATGAGTTGTGTGAGAGAGAGAAGTTGGGTGCCACTGCCACTCCCCTTTGCAGCAACAGGAATGGGCTGCACTTACTTGAAAGTATAATTTGACTGGGGATCTTTGTGCTGCTGTTAAAATACAAAAAACACCAGCAAAAACATGCTGTTACACAAACCAGTGAGGAATCAAAACATATCCCAGAGTGCAACTCGCCAGTGTTTTGCAACTGCATTATCACAGAATCATAGAATATCTTGAGTTGGAATGTGGAGTCATAGAATATCTTGAGTTTGAAATCCAAACAGTGTATATTTTAACTCAATGTATGGAAACAGTAGAAGAAAACTACAAAGAAATTATCTACCTAGAAATAGAACTTTATTAGTCTACCTATTCAGAAGGGTTGCATTTGAAAAATTAATTATATCTGATGAAGTATTAGTGGTACAGCTCACTAATGAAAAGCAGCACTCTTGGTGTAGGCTGCTACTTAAAATATTATGATAAAAGTGAACTCCTACAAAAATGACAATATTTTGCAAAAAGGAATCCTAGAAAGCTTTTTACTCTGAAGATAATTTGAGTAATCTTACCCAGAAATAAAAGGTCTGTTTTGTCAGATCATATTTGTACAGTCAGGTTTTTAAACCAGTAACTATGCACAATATGAATAAATTTACGGTTTGGAAAAAAAGTAAAAGATTTCTTTTGCTTTTTCATTCTTTCTCAGGTTCTGTGTTATCCAAATGCTCCAAGCAGTCGTAAATTTTGGTAATGGTCAACAGAGTAACAAGTTCTTTGCCTGAACTACTGGAACTAGCTTAGAACTTCCTAATATCTCACTAGAAATACTTTTATGCAGCTTAGGGAATTATTCTAGACAAGCTTTAATACACAGATCATTGTTCTATTTGTCCTTACTTTTCTACTTCTACATATTTTTTCTGCTGACCAATCTTACGGCCACTGCTTAGCTCTAATGGTACTTCTGCTGTCTGATATAATTTAACATAATTTTACATAATCTTGCATAATTTTTCTGCTGACAGATCTTATGGCTACTGCTTAGCTCTAATGGCAGTTCTGAAACCTGTCTTTTGGAGCTTTCCCCAAAACCCTCTGATTTTATGGATTCCCATAAATCCCTCTTGAATTTCTGCCTCCTATACATCCAATATTGGCCTGGTTAATCTCAAAGGAAGAGCTCTGATGAAACAAAGATCCCAAAACACACAAACCCAAAATGTTTCAGGTTAGGAGAAAGCAGCCTCCAATATTGGCCTGGGTAATTGCAAAGGAGGAGCTCTGATAAAAAGATCCCAAAAACGCTTCACAAACCCAAAATGCTTCAGGTTAGGAGAAAGCAGCCTCCAATATTGGCCTGGTTAATCTCAAAGGAGGAGTTCTGATGAAAAAAAGTTCCCAAAATGCTTCAGAAACCAAAAATGCTTTAGGTTAGGAGAAAGCTGCACCCAATATTGGCCTGGTTAATCTCAGAGGAGGAGCTCTGATGAAAAAAAGATCCCAAAACACACAAACACAAAATGCTTTAGGTTAGGGGAAAGCAGCCTCCAACATTGGCCTGGTTAATCTGAAAGGAAGAGCTCTGATAAAAAGATCCCAAAATCGTTCACAAAACCAAAATGCTTTAGGTTAGGAGAAAGCAGCATCCAATACTGGCCTGGTTAATCTCAAAGGAGGAGCTCTGATAAAAAGATCCCAAAACACACAAACCCAAAATGCTTCAGGAGAAAGCAGTGGCCGTGCGGCAGCGAACAAAGAAGTTTGGGGGGAAAAAATTAAATTAAAAAAAATAAAATCTCTGCCTATACATGCTCTGCAAAAAAAAACCAAAAAAACAAAAAAACAAAATAAGTCTCCTGACACAAATAAGAGGATCCTCCCCAACATATGGAGGAGCTGCTCTGCCCTTGCGGGGATGGTCCGTAGCTATGTTCACCTCGGGCACGCCAAGGAGAGGTGAGTTGTCAAATGCAATTTCCATCAGGGGCTGCCTTGGTTGAGGCACAGGAGCTGGGTGCAAAGATGATAGATAGTTTATCCCAGCCCCAAACTGCCGCCTGGGAAATCTTGCACGCAAACCAAGAGGAGCTCAGGCGTTATTAGCGTCAAGGAGGTGCACACGGGCAAAATTTGGTTGGCAGCCAGGCAGGAGGAATCAAGGGGAAAAAGTGACCAATTGCATGTTCAAAATGGAAATGGATAGGCATGTTGTAGTTTGGAAGGGTTTTAAACACTAGGAGAAAAAGTCATGCATTATTAATTGTTCAGGAATAAATATTTTAAAAGTCTGGCTCTGTGGAGAAATACAATTTTTAAGTCAATGTAAATTACATGTATAGTGTCCTAATTTTTAGGCTTCTTTATCCCAGAAGCTTCACTATGACAGTACAGAGGACTTCTTATTATATAACTTTAAAATACTCCTGTTCAGAGCATTGCAGATTAAAAAATTATCTAGAAAATAAACATTTTAAAAACAAATCAATGGTGTATTAGTTTTTTTGAATTATTTGTAAACAAAGCAACCACTTGTGCCCCTCACAATGCTCATATTTATCACCTTCACCTTTTCAAATATTTAATGAACTAAACAGCAGAATCCACCTGTGTGAGCAATCACAATCCTTGGTTCTCTAAATAAATAGCAAAAAATTGCTAAAAGAGAATGTCCTCAAGTTTCATTGCCTGAAGTGATAGGCTCTGACAAATCTAACAGCTCTTTCTGTGTCATTCCTAATGCACTTGTCACTCAGTATTATCCATCCTCATTAATGACAATGGGAAAGTTTATCTTGGGAACACGTTTTAAATCATCCACTCTTTACAATGGGACCATGAAATCTCTTACAAAACATGAGGCAGGAACTACTCTGACACAAAACCCCTTCCTGGCAGCTTTACTCTTAATTCCTGTTCAAGGAATAATGTGTTTATCACACAACCACACCGAACAATATATTAGATGAAACTTGAAACAAGAATAGCTGCTTTGATTTTTTGAGATGGAAAGTGATTTTCCAATTTTATTTTATTTTTGTTTTCATGTTGGAAACATTAAATCTTTCCGGGATGTAATTTTGGATGGAACCATACTTCCTCTTAAAAAAAAAAAACAACCCTGATAAAATAGTTTGAATGTTAATAATGGGATACTGCTCACAATAAAAATTATCATTAAGGGATTATTCCTGGCTTTGCACAAATTCTGCTTTACTTACAGATATTTTTACCAGAAGTCTAGATTACATGCATAACACCACTCCAGTTAGCCATAATTTCCAGCAGTAATAATCTGTTTTGATTATGAGTTCTGAAAACTGATATGCCCCCCTATGTCAGTGCTATGCAACAGATGGATTGCAACTTTATTTTGGATGCCTTAATGCAAAAACTTCAATATTCATTGCTTCTCTTTTCATCATCTCACTTGTAACACCACCACCAACCTTCCATAAAAGCAGCAGTTAACAGAAAGTTACTTTCAAATGCATCTGACCACAATAAATGCTGAATTTTTGGATCAATTTGTACAGCAACAACAGAATTTCAGGATGAAAACCCGAGAAACAAAAATTAATGAAAATCAAAGAAGCCTCAAGAAAGTATTCCAGTTATTCCTATTTGCATGAGCACAGAAAACTGCACTGGATGTGCAGGATAATACTGCCCTAAAGGATGCAAACACACATCAGGGTGTGGATGAACAAAAATGGAGAAGCAGAAGCAGCAGAGACCATGGTACAAATAGAATTTTAGTTCAGCCAGAGGAAAAGGTGCTTCTTATATGAGATTATAAGTAATCCACCGACAAAATCCTTTCACTGCAACTTTTCTACAATAGAGCCTCACTCTACCAACACAGTAAAATTTCTCCTTTGTAGATTTAAGGCTGTTTCAGTAGCCTGAACCTAATTTTCACGGCCTTTTCAAAGTAAAAACGCTCTTTTCAGATCAATAAAAAATAATCAGAGATGCATTCCCACCTTGAAACTGTCTTTTACTCAACATGACTGTGGCCTTGAAAGTTTCTAAAGTAGCCCAAGTTTTTGTAGGACAGCCAGAACACAAAAAAGCCAGTTCTTCTTTCATTTTTCCACAGGTTTTCAAAAAACGTAACAGAACAAGCCTGAAATTTTCAGGCTATTGCTGAAGATTTTAGCAGGCAGTAGTGACTTGTATTCTTATTCTGCAAAAACTCACTTTAATAGAAATTACAGAAATTACAATTAATAGAAAATACAGAAATAATGTGGCTTCCCATTTAACTGATGAGACATGAAATACCTCACCAGTGATTTCTTATCAAAATATAAAGAAAATCTAAAAAGAATAAAACTTAAGCAGAACAGTACTAAATAGCTATTTAAAAGTGGCTACTTTAATGATACAAGTACAAAAATTAAGGTAATGCTTTCAAAGATTATATTAATTTAAGAAATGCCTCTTAAAAAAAATAAGAATCCCATTTAATTATAGAGCTCTTCAAAGCATCAGGAATCTCCTTTTAGTTACTTACTGAAATATCTGCACACATTCAATATTTATGCTGTCTTTCCCTCTATCCATTTTTAAACAGAATTAAAGGAGTAGCTAAAACTCTGCCAATAAAATGACAGGAAGGCTATTTTTAATCTAGATGATGTAGACCAAGCATAAACAGCCCATGGCTATGCTACTATTGAGGATCAGATCTAAATACAAGTACTAGATTTCCTCCCTATTAGGTTTTTTTTTTAACAGCAACAAGAATTACAAATTTCTGTATCTCTTAATAAATACTCATCCTAGAAGGAGAAGCATTTTCCCTTCATTAAAGCAAAAAAAGTAGCTGATGTAACTCCTGCCATGCTACTCTCTGGTAGCAAAAGTGGATTTTTGAGGCAGTAGAGGAAACCTGTAACCTGCCCAGAATTACAAAGCCTTACACCAAAAGGTGAGAAGTGTTGATTAGCAAGTTTACCAAGGGCTTTAGATTGCAGACCTGAGACATGTCCATCTCCAGAGACTGCAGCATTTATCAATCAAGCAAAACATGACCAAATCCCCAATAAATCCATGAGAGAAGAGATGAAACCAATGGATAACTGCATATAACGGAGAAACAGAAGGAAAATGCTGCTCAGTTGTGACATCTGGCACCTCCAGAGGCCAGGGATGTGTTCATCCTGTATGTCACACTCTGGATACCCAGGCTGGGGTTACATCCACGAGCAGGCCATGGTCTGGACCATCTTTGGTCTGCTCTGGTTCATCTACTCATGCGTTGGCTCACAGATGAAAGCAGCTCAGGGGGAATGCCTGAACCCTGAGCTATCCTGGGACAGCCATCCTCAACTGAGAACTCTCCCAGAGCCAAGGATCTGCAAACTGCACAGAATCACACAATTCACAGAATGACTGGGTTGGAAGAGACCTTCAACATCATGGAGTCCAACCCATCCCCAACACCTCAACCAAGTCCTGGCACCCAGTGCCACATCCAGGCTTTGCTAAAAACATCCAGGTTTGGTGACTCTACCACCTCTTTGGGGATTCCCAAAATTCTCAGAATGACCAGGTTGGAAGAGACCTTCAACATCATGAAGTCCAACCCATCCCCAACACCTCAACCAAGCCCTGGCACCCAGTGCCACATCCAGGCTTTGTTAAACACACCCAGGTTTGGTGACTCCATCACCTCCTTGGGAATTCCCAAAATTCACAGAATCCCAGAATCACTGGGTTGGAAGAGACCTTCAGACCTTCAAGATCACTGAGTCCAACCCATCCCCAACACCTCACCCAGTGCCACATCCAAGCTTTATTAAACACACCCAGGGATGGTGACTCCATCACCTCCTTGGGAATTCCCAAAATTCTCAGAATGACCAGGTTGGAAAAGACCTTCAAGACCATCCAGTCCAACCCATCCCGAACCAAGCCCTGGTACCCAGTGCCACATCCAGGCTTTGTTAAACAAGGATGGTGACTCTACCATCTCCTTGGGAATTCCCAAAATTCTCAGAATGACCAGGTTGGAAGAGACCTTCAACATCATGGAGTCCAACCCATCCCCAACCCCTCAACCAAACCCTGGCGCCCAGTGCCACATCCTGGCTTTGTTAAACACACCCAGGGATGGTGACTCCAGCACCTCCTTGGGAATTCCCAAAATTCACAGAATGACTGGTGCGGCGGTACAGTGTCAAGCCTTCACCCGGCTAGCGTGAGGCGGGCCGACACCCCGCTGCACTCCGACTGCCAGCCCCCTTTGGCGTCTATGGCCGTAGGCTGAGCTGGCGGGGTGGGTTCGTGCTGGACCCCGACGGTCGCGGTGGTGGACGATAGGAAAGGAGCATGCGGCACACCCACGGAGAGTCAACGCGGGTTTATTGACTGTCTCAACACATAGCGGTGGAATGGCAGTGGATGGCCCCGAAGGGCGGG
>JAHXMQ010012340.1:18473120-18498135 GCA_020466415.1 Ammodramus savannarum pratensis
AAATACATACAAAAGGCTTAAAAACACACACTACAACAGACTGGGTTGGAAGAGACCTTCAAGATCATCCAGTCCAACCCATCCCAACCCCTCAACCAAGCCCTGGCACCCAGTGCCACATCCAGGCTTTGTTAAACACACTCAGGGATGGGGACTCCACCACCTTCTTGGGAATTCCCAAAATTCACAGAATTCACAGAATGACCAGGTTGGAAGAGACCTTCAAGACCATCCAGCCCAATCCATCCCCAACTAAGTCCTGGCACCCAGTGCCACATCCAGGCTTTGTTACACACACCCAGGTATGGTGACTCCCCCATCTCCCTGGGCAGAACATTCCAGAACTTTATCACCCTTTCTGTAAAAAACTCTTCCCTAATATCCAACCTATATTTCCCTTTGTGCAGCTCTTGGTAATGTCTCATTCTGTCAGTTCCTGGAGAAAAAGCCCAACCCCACCTGAGCCCAGCCACCTTTCAGGAGCTGGAGAGAGTGATAAGGTCACTCCTGAGCTCCAGCTCCTCCCTACTCCATCTGGAGAGCCAGGAGCCAGCCAGGGTGAGGCAGTCACTGAGCAGCTCCTCCCCAAACTCGGTGAATGTTCTGCTCACAAATATTTCAAATGCCTGGCAGATAATCTCAGGTGTGCCACAGAGACTTCAGAAATCCCCTCAAAACTCAGCTCCCATGGACAAAGCCTCAAATGTTCACATGCGGGCCACACAACCCTGTGTTCCCACAATAAGTGAGGTACAGTGCCTCAGCAAAGGTTAATAAAGATCTCAAAACTTTAACTATTGAGCAACCAGGTTATTTTGAGAATAGCAGGGGCTGCTTAGGATGCAGCAGAAGTGGATTTCTCCTCTGCAGCACTCACACACTTCCTGAAAAGTGGCAAACTGGTTGGTTGTCTTTGCTTTTTGCTTTTACTGCTCAACAAGACTCAAGCAAACACACTGCCCAAAGATTACTGGTTTAATAGGAGAAAAAAAGTCCATTTAGCAACTGTTTTGTAAACATAAACTCACAACACCAGAGTGAATTCTTGAGTAATTTCTTCTATAACAGACTTCAAACAGGAAAAAATTAGATTAAAAGCCCATGGAGTGTGTTTTCATAAGCTAAAACCAGGTTTTTCAAACCTTAAACACCTGAAATGAGGCATTTAAAATGAACTACTTTCAGCAAGTGCTACCAGCTGTTTTCTGAAAGTCAAGCAGCCTATGATTGGTGTAAGTTTGCAGCCAAATTCCCTTTATTTATTTATGCATTTATGGACAGCAATAAAAAGCTTTAATTATTGTACACTATACAATTATTGCTTACTTTCTTCAGAAGGAAGGAGGAAGCAGAACAGTTAATTCAGTAATATAATTCATTCTGAAGAGGAATAATATGGTGTCAATGTTAAGCTGGCCAGAAACACCACTTTAACTGCAATAAATAATGTTTATTTAATATGTCTCCTTCTAGGAGACAGCTTCACTTGATATTTCAAAAGCTATTGGTTTTCAACATGCAATGAGAAACTTTAAATTACATTGTGTGTGTGATACAGAATCCTTTGAAAACCCCATGAAATATAACTGAGACAAAAAATATCAAAACCATGTAACTAGAACAACTGTGTGAGAGAGAGCAATAAAGATGGCATGACCAAAACCTAACTTTACTTACACTTTGGGCACTGCAGTCCTCACCCCTTTTGCTTATGATAATCTACTTTTTGCACAATTCTCTTGGCTAGAAATATAAGAATAAAATGTACTCTGGAATTTAGTTACAGATAATGCCCCATAATTAAGCCAAAGCAAAAAGTTGTATTTGCACAATGATTTTGGAACATTTTTTCTTCAGCTACAGTACTTTGCAGTGTATGTTTATTTTTTTTCCTCCTCTCTCTTTCTGGCACTTTCATGAAGTCTTTCAGACTGAGGATAATGACTAGTTTGCTCTCAATAAAAATAATTTAAAAACCCATGCTCCTGTATTAACAGCTCAATAAAGGGTAATATTTTTTGTGAATCAGTGAAAGAAACAGATCAGAAAAATAGTGTGAAACAATTTCAGTAGAGGTGAAAAATTTAAAGAAACTATAAATTTGTAGTTTCCTTGCAGATTTATGTTCATGCAAAACCACTAATATTTTCAAAAGACTGGAAAAGTTAACACTTAATCTTGAATTTCCAGAGTTCCAATAAAACATTGGAAAGTTAAGCATGGAAATGGCAAATGTTTGCCAGCATTGGTCTGTTTCCCCACAAAATGGTTAAATTTTAACCATTTACAAGTATTAGGTATGGCTATTTTCCAGCTTCCTCATTCAGTGAGCACTTTGAGTCACTTCCTACCCAAAGATCATGATTAAAACCAGAACAAACAGCACTGAGACAAGGAGATCCAGATGGATGCACATCTTGGATGTGGAAAATCCTCCTCCTCTCATCTTTTACTAACAACCCTGAACCTCAGGGCATGGCAATAAGGTTCAGGGACAATGCACACCTGTGGATGAGAACGTGGGGCTTCCTCTCAGCTTGCATTTTCATTTTCCTGCCTTTACAGAGACACAGAAAACCTGAGATGTGTTCTACCATGTAACGCCCTGACTGGATTTGTTACTCTTGGTGAAATGAGAACATGGTACAACGACAAAATCGCCTAATTTTATTAAAACTTGTGATATTTTAAAGAGCTTTTAATGGAAGTGACACTCAGTTCCTGCTAAGAACTACTACAAATATGAGGCTTAACTCTTTTTGCTTCTGAAAGACTCACCATCAATATCTTTCTAACTCATGCCCACAGGCCTTTGTCTAAAACACAGTGAAGAATATAATAGTGAAGAATATAATAGTGAAGAATATAATAGTGAAGAATATAATAGTGAAGAATATAATAGTGAATAATGTCATCCTTTATAGAGATTTGTAAAGACAGAGTTTTTAAATCCTTATCAACCAACATTTTTACAAAAAGATGCTCTTATTCTACCTGTCTTCCAATAGTTAGAAAGTGGGAATATGTGGGAATATCAGCTGCTTTACTCTTCTGGCAAATGCAGGAGAGGTTGACCCACTTATTGAGAGAGTGAACAGGCCAAACCCTTTCATGCTGCAACACTGACCCTTAGCACAGATCCTGAGAATGAGCAGCCCATCACAAGACGCACAAGTGACCCTCCAGAGCATTAATGACTTTGTGCTGCACATTCCTCCCTTGCAACAGCACGTGGCAGAAATATTTCCCAACACCAGAATTATTTCTTTAAGTGAGTTCTGTTAAATGGGCTCTGTTTGCTAACGAGAAACTGCACTTGCACTGCATTGCAAGGGTTAAAGTTTTGAAAAATTGAATGGAACTTTCCCATTAGAGTGTTATACAACCCATAAGATTAATTGCTAAATAAATTTCAGGATATTACAAATCTTCCTATGAAACCTAAGAGTTAGCAATATATTTCTGTATTTGCCTACAGACAAATAATTAATAACTCAATTTACATTAATAAGCAGCATACAACAAGAAGGCGATATTTTCAAATTAAATCCTTCCTCATGTGCACAGGATATGTGTTCTGAAATTCCATATACTCCATAAAATTCCATATATTCCATAAAATTGATCACTTGATTTCAGTCCAATGTACCATTAAGATTCAGAGAGTTTTTCTTCTCAAATAGGAGCTCTCCAAGTATTGCTTCACCTCAAGTTATTATAATTTAAAAATACTCTCCCAAAACTTCAGCTAAATTGTACTGTCACAATTTAAAACACGTATATTTATTCAAAATTGTTTGAAAGAATGTAATACATTTTTGACAGGCAGTCTTTTACAATATTGAAATCAAATCCTTGATTTCATCAAACCCTTCATATTCTGTGCCTTATTCCTGGAAGGCTCATGCCAAAATGATTTAGTTTGATTTTCTTTAACAATGGTAGGTTGGCTTGACAGCATCTGACAAAACAATTCAGTGAAGTACACCATACCAGGTAAAGAGAACCTGAACTGGCTACTAGGTGAAATAATGCAAAATGGAGCTTGGTATTATGACAGAATCAGTTTTGCAGGAGAATCTTTTTTTTTTTTTTTTTTTTAGTTTTATTATTTTTAGATTAAGAAAAATGTTATGGTATTATAATTATTGTCTTTTGAACTATTTTTAAAACACCCAGTGGTGAACATAATGGGGAAAATGGACAGGAAAAACCAATGCAAAAACCCTGGTTTTGCTGGTATAAGCTCCAGCTGAATTTTATTCCAGTGTTCTGCCTCTCTCTGTTGGAAATTCTGGTTTTATGTGCCGAGCTCCCTTCACTGTTCTCCCCCAGCTGGAGAGAACACCCAGCACAGAGCTTGCCAGGGATGATGCAGCTGCTCAAGGCATCCCATGCAAGCCCCAGGGGCACCTCAGACACATGGGGGTGAGCAAATTGCAGAAATACACTTTCTGTAACACTTTGGGAAAGTTCTGCCTCGTCCCTGAACCAGGAGAAGCAGGGAAGTCTCATCCCTGCCCCAGGCAGACACAAGTGCTGGCTTGGTAAAAGAAGGTTTATTTTGATACCATAAGGTCCTAACTGAGGGTCAAGCCTTGTCTCACTGTCTGCTTTGACAATCTCAAAATGCAGGGTAGTTTTTTCTATATTTCAAGGTGTATGGATCAGTATGGTTGCATGTATGTTGTAGCATGTATTAGCTTATTTTCCTTATTTTACTGAATGGTTTCTATAGAACTGACATTTAACCTAAATTTATAATTAACCAGTGCTTACTTCTGTCAGCTCCCAAGTTCACTTATTCCTTTTGTTAACAGTGGCCAAAAAATCCTCATTAATTCCACTGCATTTATTTACAGATTTACTCAACTTTAGAAACATTTGAGGAATATAACCAAGATAATATTGTCTTTAGCCATTAATGAAGACAAATTCTCTTGGGAGGAGCTAAAAGAAGTGATGCCATTTTCTAGTTCTCACTTTAGTTGAGAGGCTGGTATGGCATGGATTTTAAATATAAACTGATTTAAGAGATACTGTATTTTAAATATAGACATCAGCTCTGGCCTGTCTCACCCACCTGTTTGGGTAAACAACCCCTGACAGTGGCCACTTTCACCTCCCTTTTGCAAATAAGAAGTTTATCACAAGCAATGAAAAGAGAGAGACTAAAAGGAAGACAAAAAAAGCCAGAAATCCAGAGATTTCAGATGGAGGCTACCTAAGGCACAGGTCCTGTTTTAAATGGCCAAAATCACCACCTCAAAGAGCTTGAAATCATCTTCCAAATATAGTGTTTGACAAAAGGAATACCTGGGGTTGCAATTACTTCTTATTTTGGCCATCATTAATTTTCTCACAGTTTTTTACTGCCACATGAAGACAGGACATTCATTATTTGAATGCCTTTGGAATAATTTGTTTATTTTTAATCCTGCATAGGCTCAGTTGCTGGTTTTGGTGGTTATGTTTCCTTCCAAAGACTTCACCTTTTACTCTGGCAATTAGCATGGGGAAAATGAAACACAGAGTGCTCCACAGGGCCATACTTCATCTGCCCTGCTCTGAGAAACCAGCCACAGGACTCCTCTAATTCCTTCCCCCTCTCCTGTTAGGAAACACCTCTCAGAAAAGGTCCTGAATCTGTACATTAAGCTCTGGAAACTTGTTTTTTTTGCTGCATGGCTATTCTTTAAATCATATATGACATTTGGCCTCAAACTGAACTGGCTTCTAAAGAATTTATTGTGGGCTGCACAGGTGGTGTGGCCATTTAGAAGAAAATGTTGGCTGCTGTGACTTGAGTTTTGATTAAAAAATGTATTTGCACAACAACTACTTATTAGACAAACTAAAATATAAAAAAATCTAGGAAAAAAGCTTCATCTCTATACTCCTAATAATTAACAGTAACTTGAAGACTTATAAATTAAGCAAAACTAAGGAATTAAAAAAAAAAACACCCTCAGAAACTTTGCTATTTGCAAGCACTTATCTGAATGTATCAGGGGTTTTAACTTTAAAAAGATAATTTCAGAGGTCTGTGTTGTCCAGACAATAACAAAGGGAGTTAATCAAATATGAATCTTCTCCAACTGTCTTGTCAAACCAGGTAATGATGTCCTGCCAGCCAAACTCAGAGGGAACATGTGAAACAAATACAAAAGTAAACAGGCCCTAAGCTGCCCAAGGGAAAGTCAGCAAGATGGCAATTTCAATCATTTGGAATAATACTAAAGCAGCCTTAGGCTTTTCTCAGAATGGAAACATGTCACTGTTACTGCAATATTTGAACAAATCAGACTGCAAAAGAAAGGAACACTTATGTAATCACAGCCGTGGAGCAGCACTTTACTCAATGGTGAGGTGGAAAATAATTAAAGGAAAATGTCCTTTTGGAGAGTAATTATAAATCTACCCCAACAACAAAGATAAACAATCTTCCCATAGAAATTTGGGGCGGTGAAAAAAACAAATTTAAGCAGAGATTTCTTTGGAAGCTTTGGAACAAGATAAAGTTCTGTCAAATAAAACTACGAATGTAATGGTCCTACAAAATTCCTCCAATGTTGATAAAAGTTACACTCAGAGCTACAAAGCAAACTTCAAGAACAACTTCGCTGAACGGCCGCGTTAAGAAGAACGGGCTGTCATATCATTTAACCGAGAAATCAAAAAATATTTCAAATATTTGGGGAACTTATCTAATCAGTAAACGTTCAGTATGTGTCTAGTCATGTAGCCATCTTTTAGTCAATCATCAGAAAATCAAAGGCAAATTGGCATGACTCAACCCAAACTTTAATACCGCATGATTGTGTCGTGTAAGCTTGTTTTGTGCGAGGGCTGCTGTGGTTTTAGCAGGGAGATTAACGACCGGACCTAAGCTGGCCTCCAAACCTTGCCCTGCTGATGCCTCAAGCCCTTTGAAGTCTGACCATCATACCTGGCAAAATAACAGTGGGAACTAGGCTGGTGTCAGATCTAATCAAGTTTCCTGCCTCAGCATAGCTAACTATGGGGTACACTAATTGGCCCAATTGCGGATTATACCTTTTGCTACAGATTCGAGACAATAATTTAGTCAAATGATGGTTTTTATCTCCTTCTAATTAAGATTCCAAAGTGGGAAGAAATAGGATTAGACAGGCTAACTTCAAAATTGTGTTCTTTAAAGTGGCATGCACATAAGATAGATCTCTGATAATGCTGCATATAAGAGAATATTGCTAGTAACTAACGTGTGAAGATTTGGGAAAGCTTGAAATGGCTACTGCACCTTTTAGATAAACATGGAAGCTTTCCTGGAAGGTTCCTCTTCATAATTTATAAATGGACAATGAGCACTCATAAATATTCATTAAAAAACCATTTTCATCTTGAATTTTAAAATAAAATCTCTTTGGAGAACATTTCAATCCATCTTATTTTGATGAAGAAGACACAAGGAAAACTGAAATGGTTAAAAGATTCTGCAGGCTATAAAGAGGTGGAGTTCCTCCCACAAAACTGCAATCTAATAAAATAGATTTGACATTCAAGGTTTTCCACCTGTGAGGGCTAAACTATAAGGAGTTATTTAACTGGTGAGCAATCCAGAGATGAGTAAATCCATGTCCCATGCTCTTATTTAAACTATAAAAAAATAATGGTCTAGTGAGGAAAACCCTTTTGGAAGAAATTTCACCATAATTCATAGGTTCTGTGTCTCCAGCTTTTCTTATGCAATTTGATTTTAAAGCAGCATTTCAAGTAGAGGGCAATATTTTTATCCTAAATCATGCACATAAGTACGTAGAATCTTTCAAAAAACTCTGAGGTACTCTAAAAATGAAATTTTCATATTTAAGGAAGAAGCCCTAGCTCATTGCATTGTGTATAGGGCACATACAATGCTTGCAATGCACACTGTTGTGCTGCTTTTTGCTTCTGCCCCCAGAACCAGCGCTGACTGACTGCTGACACATCACATTCTAACTGCAGAAACCCATTTCAGAAGACCTTATTCACATCCTTTACTAATTCAGTTTTCCCTTGCTCCTATTTTCTTACCCCAGCCAGCCTCTCTGCTTTCCCTAACAGTATGAGGGAGAAAAACATATGTATTATGGATTAGCGAAACTTGTACAGGAAGATCACGGTAGGACAGTGATCTAACATGTTCAAAAAGGGAGAGTTTGTGTCAGTTCAGCTTACAGAAAGCATATCTCTAACAAAACCTGAAGTTATTCAAAAGGGGCTGCAGCTGAGCAGCGAAGGCAGAAATTGCACAAGTGGGTCATCCACGCATGTCTGGGGCAACAGGTTGTTCCAAGAGCTGCACTTCACTCCTGTTTCCAATGTCCCATGGCTAATTCAATTCTTTTTACAGAGCCTCCTGCTAAGGGTTTTCCTTCCTTCCAAATTACATTACAGATTAGAATCTCAAACGTGTCTGGAAGAGAAAACTGTATTCTGAGACGCCACCCAAATATCCTAATTCACAGCTATGATAAATGAGAATTTACTATGCTGTGAAATGAGGGCGCACGCCTCTCTACACCTCTGAAAACAGAGAGAACATTTGTATTTTAAAACCAAACACAGACTGCCAAGGGTTTTGTTCCTACTGTACTGCTCAAAAGCAGTTGTTCAAATGCTTTAACACCTCACAATGCCTGGTCTCACTCGCTGCATTCTCTGGAAAGTGACAAACCTTCTAAAAGGAATTGTCTTGGGGAAAAAAGCCCTCCTCCATGTGCTTGCCTTTTAGTGGCTTCTGAAGAGGATCCCTCTAGTTGAGAAACTTCTAGCACTCACGCAGAGATGACTTGCATGAAGAACTGGCTGCCTGATTAACTATTAACTACCTCTCAATAGGATTAGATAATTAAAGACATTGATGACCATTAATTAGGAGGAGGGCACCTTAATTTGTCACTTGATAGGGCCCTTTCAATGATTTATAGGTTAGGGCTACTTGCAATTGTGAAGGGGAGGGGGCAGTGAAGAGTGAGGACCCTTAAGTTACCTTATCAAGTGGCCAGCTAAAAAGGGCAGAGGGTCAAATAAGGGCCAAAGTGGTCACTTAAGGGTGAAGTCCCAAACACCAAAGCAGTGCCAAGCCACATTGACCAGCATTTGGTGATGGAGTAAAAAATATGCTAATTTATTGGTGGCAATTCTCCCTTTTTATGGTTTCAAGCAGTTAAGACAAGTGGCCTGCTTAAGAACTTTTCATTTGAAAAGAGATTAAACAAAATGGTTTGTCAGGGATGCTTGGCTGTTTTATGTCTTTGTTAAAAAAAAAAAAAAAAAAAAAAAAAAAAAAAAAAAAAAAAAAATTGCCCAGACTGTACCGATGACTACTGCATCACCCTGAAAGCCATCTTCCATCTCTAAGCATTACTTGGTTAATAAATACATCAGCTCTAATTGCTTAATAGTGCTATGTTCATTTGCTCTTTAGCAAGATTAAAATGAAATACATCTTTTGTATAACTGCCTTCTGTCAGGACTGCCTGCATAAAGGTCACAGAAAAAAAGTTTAAATTTAGTAGGAAATTTACTTAAGGACATTAGTGTAAATGATACTGTGTTTAAAATGACATAAAAGAGCAAAAGGTGATTTCAGTAATGCAAAGAAAATGGTTTCTGAATACTGATAAGGACACTTATCCCCCATACCACACACAATTTTAGCCAACATTATACATTAAAATCCCTCTACTGGGGTAATAACATGTAGCTACTTTCCCACCCACTAACACAAGTAAGAGCAAGTCATTAACATTTAATTAAATATGCTCCTGACATCCTTAGAAACATGTCATGCTTTGTTATTGAAGGTTGTGGCCTACTTTCTATGTACATTTTAAACCAAAATAAAGTATTTATAGTGCAGCAAATGAGACATTTTTAATTAGGAGGCATATTACAGTATTTTATAAACCCCTTCCCCACAGCAAAGCCAGAACGAAATGAATTGACATCATCTGATGCATATTTTATGTATTTCAACAAAATGAAACATAAGAGATGGGATTAGCTCCACCTTTTGGGTTCTAAACAGCGAAACAAGGTTTCTCTTACCTCGATGGTGAACTGCTTCCTTTTTAATCTAAAAGCAAGGTCCTTGGTGTCTGACACATCACAGATCAAGCTACTGAGCCGAGGAATCTGATGTACATGAACCAAACCTTGTGGAAAGAAAGAGTAAAGGAGGGGGGGGAAGAGAAAAAAAAATAAATTAAGGAAACGCTGTCATCCAGATGCATAAATTAGAGTCTTACAGCAGAATTCTGTATATTTACACACACTCATCCTCCCCTTTTTAAACTGGAGCTTACTACCAGGAGCAATGAAGCAAACGGTGCGATTATGCTCAAGTAATCAAGCAGAATAAGATAAACAGAAATCCTTGTGCGAGGAAAACTAATTGCACTTTGGTACAGGAGTACAGATGTAAAGAGCCATCTTAATACTTGTCAAAACTCCAGCCCGTTTGTGTGTGATTTCCCCTTGTATTTACAGTAAGCAAATATGGCTATCACCTTGCACGCTGCCCACGGCACCATGGAGTGATCTTTATTTTATTAAATGCACCAGTAAGCAGCCAGCAAAACAAGGCTTATGGGTTACTGAGAACCACCAAAGCTCTAATGAGAGCTCCTTCCTTTCCTGCCCCGAAAACCACCTGAAAACAACAACCAAAAAAAAAAAGTTTCTGGGGAAATCCTGGTTCAGGTGACGCTTTTTAATGATTTTTAACCCCCAGAAGAAATAAATTTTGCTCCTGCAGGAGGTTTCTGGAGCTGCTCAGATGTTTTTAGCAGCGCTAGGTGCACTGCGAGCTCTGCGTTCTGTCAGCTGCAAGTCAGGCTGATTTTTTCTGACAAGGACGCTGGATGGTTTTTGTGCAGCCTAATATAGTCTCTGAACAACCCAAGGGGGATTTTCTACGTCTGAAAACCAGGAAAAATTCTTCAGGGCTTCTCAATTACTGGCCTATATTTGTTATTCATAAAGCCAGTGTCTAAATGGAAATACTGAATGTTTAGAAAAGGTACCTGACTTCAAAACGGCAGCTGTGAGGAAAATCCCCAAATATTAAAACCCGTATTTCAAATAAGGCAAGTATTTTTTTCAGGCATTTATTTAGTTTTTTTAAAGTTTCCTAAAATTGAAGCACTTTAAAAAGCAGCATTTTTTTCGGGCACTAATTACAGAAATTGTCAATAATATTAGAAAAGTGTTATTAAGTTTTAAACCTTCTATCCCTGCCTACTGTACGGTGAATTAGAAAAACTATTTTTTAGGTTTTTGAGTACAAAATCTAATTATTACACATAGGAACAGCAGGTATAACACAGAGTTGCTTATATACAGTATCCCAAAAATTTTCAGTGAGGGGTAATCTATATAATTATTTTGTTATTTTGTGACTTTTCAAACATTTAAATTTGCAGGCAGCTTAACAAAATGATTATGGTGGATTCATTAAATAATGCAATAACGTAATCAAACTTCTCTTGAATAATGTCAAAATCTTTCATCATCTGCAATAAATAAATACCTTAAAATATGTTCTTAGGCAAAAAGAATCTACCAAGTTAAAACCATTAGAAACACCCTTTTTCAGACTGTCAAATTAAGGTTGTGCAAATCTCAAAAGCTATGTACATTGGCACATAAATTGTATTAAATAGCACCTGAAATGGCTTAGTGTGCATTTTTAGAGGAAACCAGGAAATAAAAGCTAAAACAAAAATTGTCCTAAAGGATCTCTTCAGTAATGAAAAAAGGAGCATTAAATTGACAGAATTATGCTAGCATAAACAAAGGCCATATCACGATTATACAGTTGGAAAAATAATTAGGCAAATTATTCCAGCTTTTGTTCACGGTTTCTTTTTCATTCACCTTTTTTTTTCCAGATAATGAAATGTGCACCACTTTCACAGTCAGAAAGATTTTTCTCTGATTTATTAATTACAGCTTGCATACACACAGTGGTGTCTCAACACCATCTTTGCTTTTTTTTCTGTGTACTCCATACATTCTGCTGGGGAAAACACTGCCACTGTCATGTGTTTACAGCAGATTTCAGATAAGCAGTTTACTTTCAGCTGAAGGTTTCCATGGAACTACAGTAATATCACAATAATAAGAGCTGTAATTTATGCACAGTGCTCTGGATTAGCTAAAACTGTTATTCACTGCTCTGGCTGTGCACAAATTCTAATATTATTTTTAAAATTTAAATAGTTCTGCTGCAACAGCTGACAAAAATCTTTGGGAAAGAAAATGCAAGATTAAGTATTTTGAAGATAAAACACTCGAAAGGCTGCACGACTTTTTACCAAAATCAGTTTCATATTTTACATTTCCTTAAAAGTGCAAGCGCTGTAACCTATAGCTGACAAAACAGAACCTTATTTTTCAGCACATAATCCAGCAGTTTATTCACCTTACTAACTAAAATACATGTTTTCCCGTGTTCTCAATTTAAAACTTGGCAGATCAGAAAGTATTGATTTCATGACAAGTCCAGCTCGCTGGTCAGATGATTGCCAAGCCTGCCCTGCATGTGAATTCCCCAAAGCCTGCCTGGTGAGATGTACATCTGATTGAGCCGTGCCCCAGTAATGCAGCTTGACAACATGCAAGGAGTTGCCATGTTTCCTTTGCAGCCCTAATGCACTTTGCTGAAAATTTCCCTAACTCAAGGCTGCTTAGGCAAGGGGAAACATTTAAGAGGTATAATTCCAAAATGAAACCAAACGCTGCTTTAGAGCAGACACCCAACTGGAGGGCGAGCTGCTAAGTGCCCTACAAACACCCAGGGCAGAATTTTTGCCTTGCTGAAGATGGAACTCACCGTGGTAATCCTTGTACAATGGATTGGTTTCTCTCTCAGAGCCAATAAATGATTCAAGACCAACCACCATATCTGACAAGTTTGTTACACGTTCCATAATTGCTTTATTCTGTAAGACATGGAAACAAAATACACATCCTACGTGATGAAAAAGGTAATTAATGTTCACAGAGCAAGCCTTGGTCTTCTCAGTGACAAACTGTGAGGGGAAAATAGGTCATCAATACCTAGAAATTATGTTAGAAGGCTTTTTTTCTTAAAAAAAATAAATCAAAAGACTTCAAGTATGTGTCTAAAGAAAACAAATATTTGACAAGGATAAACCGTGAAAGGGCTAACTTAGCACTAAATTAACATTTCCCTAAATCTTCACCACAAGCATTTGCTCACATCAGCAATATCTACAAGCCATGTGTTAGGCTTATCTCTCATTGATTTCTGCTGTGAGTCTGATGCTCAATTTTTGTTTGGGTTCTGTTTGGTACTTTAGGCATATCATCTCTAATATTTTGAGCAAGCAGAGCCCACACAGTTATTCATTTTGGCTATCAGTGGAACATGGAAAACTCAATGCTGATTTCTCAGCACTTTTCCCTGTAAAAGTTTCTCTCTGCACAATATATGACTCTAAAGCTTCAATCAGCATTACCATTTCTCAATATATTTGTGATTTTTCACGTGCTGCCGTATGTCGTGTTCTACAATGTACTGTCATATGCCTTAAATAAGCTGTTTTCCACGTGGTTTTCTTTACTCAATTTTTTATAGCAGAGAGAGACATTCAAAGGTCACAACAGAAATCTTCAGAGGTAAGTCAGAAAAATGTTCTTAAATGCTTTGATGATGTCAGTATTTAATGAGGTAAAAAGAGGACCATTTCTGTGGTAAAAATCAAAATATTTCTTGAAGATAACAAATAGTTATCTTAATAGTTATGATACTTGTTCTTGGTGCTTGTAGGTGCTACATTTATCAAACCTTCAGGGGTATCAAGACTAATCACCTCAAAATACCCATTACAATTATAAGGAATTAGCTCTGCAGCTCCAGGTTATAGTTTGGTATTTTTCATTGTTTTAAAGTATTTTGTACATTTTGCACTTCTTTCATGAACTATATGACTTCTGCTTATTCTGAAAGGTAAATCTAAATACTGATAAACTATTCCACAATAGCAATTCATCAATTAGGAGCAGAGACACTAAAACATCCCCAGACAAAAATAGTGATCAACTGCTCCCAAGAACCCACACTTCAATAACCATTATTTTCTAGCCACAGAGAAGCTTAGAGAGCTGACACCAAAGGTGAAAATCTCCTGCTCCTGCCAAAGAATAAACAGAATTCTGTTTCCTGACCTCCACATGAAGTTGTTCTCTGTCTGGGACAGCCCAATCTGCTGAGGTTACCAGCCCTAAACCCACAGATCCCATGGCACCTTCACAACCCCTCCCTTCCCCACCTTCTGGGCCAGATGGCATCAAATCCTGGGGAGGAGGCTCTTTTCAAAGCCTCTGTGCCCAGGCCAAGAGCATCCATCCCTGTGGAGCCAGGGAACTTCCATTTTACCCACAAATCTAGCCATGGAGGATGATAAAGTGCTGCCACCCTACAGAATTTCCTTTCTGAGGAGTAACACAAGCGATGTGAGGTAAAAAGGACATTGCCCACACATCAATCCCCCCACCTTGCTACTGTAAAGCTGGCTTGCAAATCATTTCCTCTTCTAGGAAGGGAGAGACAATATATTATATTTTAATGGAATACTTTTTCTATGGGGGCAATCACATAAAGATGGTATAAATGTAAATCTAAAGTAGTCAGTGACCTCTGTAACCCCACAGACCAGAAATGGCCATCTTCTGTCAGCTCTTCAGGAGGCTGCTGGATGCTATTTGTGTAAGTAAGAAACAAAAAACTTTTATATAAATAAATCAACACTGATGATTCCTGGAAAGAAAGCTAAACTTCTGATACAAAAAAAAAAACCCAAACAAAAAACAACCTATTATTTGAAAAAAACATTTGCTGTCTGTTGATGTTTTTGCTTGCCAGTTTTGATAACAATGGGTCACAAAAACTGTGGAAAGAAACCATCAGCAACATACCCCCATCACTGACAGTCCTGCAAATCATAAGAATAGCATCCTCCTATTTGGTTTTAACTCAAAATTAAGATTCAAGTGAGGGACAGCACCTCAATTTTTGCCTAACATGTTGGGTTTCAGCTCTTGCTCTGAAAGGGTTTGCTTTCTTAAATGGTGCTCTCTTTGCCCATGTTGATTTTGTTTTTGTTTTCGAAGAGTGTCAAAATATTCCCCTGGCTTAATGCAGTGTATCTTGGGAAATATTTTGCACAGTGGATGGCCACACCAAACAGACATTTGCTTATGTGGCATTGTTGCCATAGATCTGTATCTATCATGTATTTTCTAGTTTGCAGCGTTCAGCACATTAACGCCCGATCAAAGCTGACGTCAGCACACAGATAGTTGTGATGTATGGCACACTGACATAAACACACAAATCATGTTGCCCCATCTGGGCTGGAAAATTTAACAGAGCTCCAGATCTTCCTCCAGCCCCATACAAATATACCTCCTGCTTCTGGCATAAACTTGGCAGCTCTGGAGGGGAGCCAGGACATGGTTAGGAGGGAAGCCAGGAATGGTGAGATTCAGGGAAAGAGTTTGTTGGCAGCTAGAACAGGTATTGTTTTAAATTATACTAAAAAAGAAAAAAAAAAAACCAAACCCATAACAACCTAAAAAGCCAGTCTTGGAAAGTTTTCAGTCTTGCTAGATGTGCCACAGTTTTTATAAATTAGTTAGTTCAGCCAAAATATAATTATTCTAACAACATGGTAGCAATCCTGTTGTGCAGGCTGGGCTGGGCATCTATTCTATATCTTACTTTGTGCTACTGTTTGAGACAGACATTTTCTTTTAAGTGCAAACTTGCAATATTTGGGTTCAACCAAAGTGTACTTTCAAAACATGTCAAGAAAATCCACGTAGCGAGCTGGCTCTTGAAATGGGAACTGCACACGTGCTCAGGCAGCTTTGGGCAAGGGAATTATAGAAAAAGATTGCTTTGTCTTACTAATTTATTTTCAGAAGGTTCATTGCTTTGAGTAATTATTTGTGCAATAATTTGATCAGTTGTTTTACATATTGTTTAAAAATATTTATTTACAGCAAAAGCTGTTTAAAATGCACCGTGTTCTGTGTTTGAGTACAAAGCATGGGACTCCACCAACAGAAATTCTGTATGCTCAAACTTCCCACACTGAAATTAATATTGTGTGTTTCTACTGGATTGAGTTCTCAGTGCACCACAATTTTATCATTACTACTATTAATCAAATCAATCTTGGTTCATCTGGATTCCCTATTAGGGAAAAAATCTGTCTTTTCTCCTCTGCTCTAATTTCTAGCTCTGCTCTGATTCCCTCTCAAAATCTTTCCAACACCCAAAATCCGTCCTCTCATTTTGCCAGTTTCTAAAAAAATAAAAACCTCACAACATTTATGTAATGAAAATATTTAAATCCTCAGTGCTTGCACTGCATAAGTAAAGAAAAGTCAGGGAGTGGAAATTTTTCTTTGGACAGCCTGAACTTTTCTACATAATACATATAAACAATCTCAAAATCTAAAAGGAAATAAGACACTCATGTTAAGGATCTACAATAAGATAGAATTACCACCTATATAAATATATATAACATATATAAATATAAATATATACATATATAAACATTTTTGCATATATTTGCACTTTTATTCTGATTAGTACATGAACATAATTTTAATATGGACTTAGATACTGCATTGAAAAGAAGGTATTTTAAGAGCACATCTCTTTTCAGAGAGACATTAGGCCTATATTTTGGTAGAGGGCTACTTCTGTATCTGTACATTCTGGTAATATAATCCCCTAATTGACTTTATTTTAAATAATTTAATTAAGAATTAATACATTGAATCCTACTTCAATTTCATCACCTAAACCACTAGTTACAAATATTGTTTTTGCTGGGACAAAACCCAGTTTAAGTGTTTTGTATGACAGCAAAGAGAAATTAAGATAGTTCTCCCAAGCCCAGGTAAAATTTTAATTAGAGGCAACAATCTCTGTTGTTACCAACAGGTGAATCCAGAAATCCTGACACTTCATTTCAAAGAAGGTCTCAATAATAAACACAAAGTAAGTTCATGCCAAATAATATAAATCTTGTGAAATTAAAGCAAATTTTGGCGTGTGAAGTTTCAAGAAAAGCTAAAAAATTGGTTGGATTTTTTTTAAAATTCTGCTCCATTCTGTCATAAAACTGAAATAAGCTTAGCACCATAATAGAGACAGCCAAATTGAACTAAAAAGAAACAATGGTTGGATATTCAATAAATGAAATAATCCTTGATATTTTTGACAGATTATCACACAATGATGCAGTAATGACTTCACAATACACAAATATTTACCACTTGTCATTACTACTTCATCTCCAAAGGATTTTACATTGGAAATATAAATTATTAAGAAACATGGCTTAAAAATTTATGACTATTTGTTAATAATTGCTACTCAAGAAAAATTCAGAATTACCCATACATCTTTTGGTAAAAGAAGTTAGGTAATGGCCCCTTGTATTAGTTTTATAGAGAGATTCAGCTTGTGTACTTATTCTGATAATTATTCATAAATAATACTAGGACATTATTATAGCAGGATTCAAAGTATTAATGTATTATTATTCAAAAATACCCAAAATAAATTATTAACAACTGCTCTGCCAAAAAGTGTTATTTGATAATTATTAAAGACTGTAAAGTATAAAATTATACACATCTTACAACTCCAAAGTGTTTAGGTGTGTTTGCACACAGTAAATTTCCTAACCGAACGTTGAATTTTGGATCTAAAATGAATGTACACTCAGGAATATAAAATGACCATTAACAAATTTTGGTGTGCAGAAATCTGTACCAATCTCACAAAAAAAACTTAACACAAGTGCCATGTCTTTGGTGGAAGACTCAAGAAATAAACTTAGAGGATTTGCTACAAATTAGATGAGAAATCCACATCTGGGGATTCTTCTTTTACCTTTGAAGAACCTTACTGACTATCATAAAACTTAGGTATAATATCCTGTATGGATGAAACAAGAGAAAAACTGATTTTGGTTGACTTGTTTAGAGGTAAAATAACATTAATGTATAATATTGTAATGATATACTCTATCTATCTATCTATAATGATTATATATATAATGTATCTATTATTATATATAGTAATGGATAAAACACAATTATAATATATACATTATATATATATAGAATATATATATTAATATATAATATTGTCATAGCTAAATAACATAGCTAGTTACATCAGCTAATTTAAAGCAGTAAAGAATATATTTGAAAAAATTTATACAATTTGCAGAAGCAAAGAAAGGACAAGCAGTGAAGACAAGAGCAGGAAATTAGATGCAACATATTCATAAAAATGGGAAGAGAGTAACAAAGCATCTGTTGGTCAATATGTTACACAACAAATTAATTCCAGATTTTGGTTGTTCTCTTAAGGTTGCTTTTAATAACTTTGTCCTGATAGTTGCCTCTGCTGTGGGAACTCTGCAGTGTTTTTTGCATACTACCATAAAATGTCAGATGAGGGTGGGTGACACTGTACACAGTTAATTTGGATAATTTTCCAGGAAGAATAATGAGCCGGGAAATAAAAAGTAAATATCACACATTTAAAAAGAAAAAAAAAACGAAACAAAAAACCAAACAAACAAAAACCTCCCAAAAACAAACAAAAATCCCCAAAAAACCAAACTTTGGATCTTCATTGAAGACGGACTTGTGCATTACTGGAGCTATGAAAGCATCTCAGGCCAGCAAACCCTGGCACCTTACAAAATCAGAATTACGTCTATTCTGCCATTGAAGGGCAGACCTGAAGGCTGAAACCAGTGAAATGAGAGCTCACTAAAAAGAGATGAATCAAGCAAGCCAATAACAGTTGCTGCTGCTGCAGCCTAAAAAAGATGAACCAAGTCTAGCAGCTTAAATCAAACGCTCCATCTGTTGATCTCCAAGTGCTTCACAAAAGACAGGCCAGGGCTGCACTCCTCCTGTACAAGTCAGGAACAAGCACAGAGGTGTGGTGTGAGCTGGCCAAAGGCAAAAAGGCAGCCAAGAGAGAGCTGGGACCCCAGCTCAGCCTCCCACTGCAGCTGAGGCTTACTCCAGGAGGTGCATCCTTGGATTTGGGGTAAAACATGCTGAAGATGGTGTGGGAGTGGGAGCCCAGAAAGCTGAAAATCCTGTTATTGTGTGGCTGAAAGAGGTGACAGATGTGCAGTGTGGTAAAGGGTGACACTTTCTGAGCTGAGCCCTGCCCAGTGCTCTTCTCTTCTCTTCCCTCAGCATTCTGTGACTAGCAGCACAGGCTGCAGGTGACTCTGAGTGCTGCTGGGGCATGGGGCTCTTGCATTTATTTGGAGCTGAAATAAATCTGGTTGAGCCCTCTCTCCATGCAAGAAAGGAAGAAATTGGTACAAGAACGAAGAAATCAGTACAAGAACGAGGAAATCAGTACAAGATGTGGGCTAAGGTGAGCCCAGCACCTCCCCTGAACATTATCTGGTTTTCACTAATCAGATTGTCTCACTGTTGTAAAAGCATATAATCAGAAATCTATAGGTTATCTCTGGTCTTTAAGCATTGAAAAAATGAGCTGATCATTTGAGCAGATTGCTCTAGAAAACTGAACACAGAAAATGTGCCATGCTACAAGTTGGTCATAGGGCAGCATAAAACAGAGATGCAAAAGCAGTCTGAAGAGTGAGTCATGTAACAAAAGAGCCACAACAAAACTGCCAGAATTACATATTTGAAACCAACTGGCTTAACTAAAATCCTATGACTCCACTGGGAGTCATTCATTATAAGAAAAAGGTTCAGGAGTTCCTTTTGTTGCCATTTTGCCTGAAAAAACAAAAAGTCATTGCGGTTTTCTTACCAATTTGGAAAGGCTAACACTCACTGCAACTTTAATTCTTTAAACAGTGAATCTCACTTTATTCCCAGGTGCCCAAAAAGAACCTGCACTATTATTCCAATTACCAGCACACAAGCATCAAAAGGAACACCTAACTGGTGTTGATAACCAAGTGGCAAGACTCTGAAATACAAAAACCACTTAAAAAACTAATCCCTTATCCAGTACAAAATTATAGGCTGTCATCAGGAGCAGGCTGGCAGAGCTGGGTCCAGATGGGAAACTGGCTGGGCAATAAGGAGAGCTAGGGTGGAAATGATGGGTGGGCTGGAAAGGAAGGGGACCCAAGCGAAGACATGACTGCTCCCTCTGCTGGCAAGGGCCTCCCTGCTTTAATTTTTAACTAATGAGTAGGCATTTCTTTAATTATTTAGGATCTGGCCGATAAATAATGCAGAGTGCTCCTTCCTCAGTCTGTTGCTGTGTGCTTGCACATTTTTGAACTTATGGTGCCCTATTTCACTAGAATAATTTGCCACGGAATTAAGGCTCAGATGGATGTCTAATGGAGAGTTCCAGGCTTTTATATTTTAATTCTTCATAAAATGAAAAGCAAGATTAGGCTATTTAACCTTCCAAATATTGTATTTTACAATGTATGCTCATTTGATATTTAATTTACACATTTCACAATATTACCACAAATTGCTTGTCACATCTAACTCTAACAAGGACTCCTTTATGTAGCAGTAAGATGCTATAAAATTAAACATTCTGCAATACAAACATACTAAATGCCACATCCGACCAAAAATGTATCTCTCTTCCATGAGCAAAATCCACGACTAGTGAATTCAGCAACAACGTTCATATTCAAACTGAATTAAAAGACGAAGATAAGCCATTCACGACTTGATTTGTGATAGAAATTAATAGCTGCAGCAAGAACATTTAGAAAAAAAATCTGTTCCAAGATTTTGGCCTACAACCAGAAGCTCCCAGAACAGGAGGGATCAGCTTTTTTTGCCCACTGTTCTCATCTGAATCCTGGCTGCAAAGCCACTCCAGCTCCCAGCTTTCCAGAAGGCTCCATCCCAGGAATCCTCGCCTGCCATTTGGTTTGCTGATTTTAATCTCCCAGGACTTTCTTACAGTGGCTCCACTATGCTGAACTGGCACTTGCTCCTAGAAGTGAGTTATTATTAAACTTGTAGGTCAATTGTGGCACTAACAACTCTTTGGAAGCTTTCAGCCACAGTGTACAATTTGCTGGTCTAATTAAATATTAATTCTAAGTGTTACATTCTGTGGCTAAGAGCTTTTATTTTCCATCATCAGTCTGGAAGAGAAAGAGGTTACAAGGCTAATTTAATTTTTTTTTTCTTCCTCCTAGCATTAAAGCTTAACTACACGGGCACAAAAACATCATTAAAGATGCAGTATTCCTTTTTATTATGATTATATTCTAATTAATAGAGAATGTCTAAACAAAAAAGAGGTAGAACTGGATTCCGAAATTTCAGGATTTTTAAACAACACCAAAAGTTCCCATCAAAATGTTCCTAAGCACGCGTTGCACAGGAGCTCAATATTTGGTTCTGTGAAAATCACTTAAGATGGGAATCTTCATGGAAATATGATGAACATATGCAAGGATTTAAATGTAAAATAGTTTTACACAAAATTTTTCTTCTTTGTTCTGACTCTGAAACAGAACAGATAAACCCTATATTTAAGGCTAGTCACGGGGCTTTGTCTTTTATTTATTTTTTTTCCTAGAGCCTGAACTTAAGTAAAAAAAAAAAAATGCTTTGGAAAAAAAAACCACTACCTTCCATTTTCTAAAAAATTTTCTTGCTTAAAGCAATAACTCCTTTGCCCTGTATTATTTGAAGTCACTCTTTTAATCTTCACTTTTCAGTGTCCAAATGGGCTCAATAGATGAACCTCCTCCCTTCTGCTTCCACAACAGTTGTGTCCATGTCTGGACACTGGGCATTATATTAACTGCTTAGTCCAGTAGCCAAAAGATTCCATATGCTTGAACAGATGACTATCTCCATACTGTGATGGGATATTTAACTGTTTAGCTCTGCTGCTGTAGTTCAAAGACTTACTTCTAAGCCTTACCTGATTTTCAAAGGCAGATTTTCAGTTTATATACCTAAAATGTGAAATAAAATTGCCACCTTGCATGTGCTCCTGCACTGCTCCACTTTAACGTGTGCATTTTGGGAAAGAGGTTTTTTAAATTAAAATTAAAGAGAGATGGGGAGGATGTGTATATAGTGTCCTTCTAAAAAGTAAAATTTATTAAAATGACAAGGCTGTTTTAGGCATGTCACTTCAACAGAGAGCATGACTATTCACCATAATGTAGTTAATTGGGTTAACAGACAGCTAATATGTGGGGACAAAAACATGCTTCAGTTGTATATTGTATTTGTTTTTGAAATGGGTAGTTGTTACCAAATCAGAAGGGGTAGTGCTAGAACACAGCTTGTTGGCAGCCAAAATCTGATTCTATGAAACCACATAGAATTTTATTTATTTCTTCGTCATTTATTTCTTTTACAGCATGGTTAGCAAATACCATCAGCAATAAGAGAAATGAAAAAAAAATACTGTTTCCCAAATTAAATTTTGAATAGGACACTTACTTGAGCTTCCTAGTCAGTCAGAATTTTAAAGATGGTTTTATGAATGTTTAAAACCAAAATACTCATCCCTAAAACTATGCGGATAACCCAAAATACCTGGCATAAACTTACAATATTTGTACTGCTGTTAAAATCTATGTCTCACATATAACAAAAAGCAACATTAAAAAGCAAGTTAAAAAAATATAGAAAAACATTAAGGCCATTTCATCTTCATGGTTTCTATTTCGCAGAGAAATCTGAAAGCTTCCTTAGTTATGATGTTGGATCTCAATACAAATCTTTGTGCAGCTACCTCATCAAATGCATTTGGAGGTTATTCAGCACTTTACACCAGAGAACTCTCAGGAGTGAGAGCTCTAAGGTAGGCAACCACTCTCAGTTCTTGTTACAGGAATAAAGATTTCAAACTGTGAGAAATTCACCAGCTATAGGAGTTCACATCTTATAATCCTATATTAGCAATGGATTCTTGACTTGGAGTTTAGCTGCTAAATCACTCAGTGTGAACACAAAAGGCTTGGGATGTGAAAAGGTTTGTTTCTGAATTTTTCTACACTGAAACCATCAGTAACTTCTGCACTTGGGTGAATTCAAAACATTAATATTGTAGGAAATTAATGTTTTAACCTACTGGATGAAATAATGAAAATACCTTGCTAAACAGAACTGCAGACTCTGAGGACAGGCTCTGCAAGAAGAGTTATTCATACTGACTTTTCATTAGTCAATTAATTTCCCTTGGTACATGCTGACTAATATGGTTTTTAGTCCTTAGCAGTAATACCAGCTTTGAGTTCAAAATAAAGGATGGCTTTAACAAGTGCTCTGCTTTCCCCATTGAATATAATAATCTACTCAAAAAAATCTACTACCACTTAAGAGATACAAAATTGGGAAGGACAGGAATAGAATTAAAAACATTCTTTAGTATTTTGAGGGAAAGATCTACTTGGATTTACCAAAGATTTCTAGCAATTAAAGAAAAAAAAATACAATGGGAAAATATTTTAAATTCTAATTTAGGACTTTTCCATTACAGACCAGTGACATTCAAGTCCTTTCATTCACACAATTGCACAATAATTCTTTTTCTAAATTTAGGTATTTAAATGCACTGATTATCAAAACACAGAAGAAGAATTCTTACTTGCTTTTATAATATTCCTTAAACTTGGAAATTGTAACAACAAATGAAATGCATCTTCAATCTGCCCTCCTTGATCAATGCTAGATTTTAAAAATGGAAGTAATTTTCCCTTTTCAAATGTACCATATGATTTCTCAGGCACAATGCATTTTCAAGAAGCAGTAGGAAGACTTGAAAAATAACCTTCCATCAACTGTTTTAATCACACTTGTAAGTAGCTCAATATTTATTACCTGACAGACAGTGTAAGATAAGAGGATGTTCAATCGGTAGAAAATATCAATCAAGTAAAAACTTGTCACATATCACCTGAATAAAATTCATATTTGGATAAGTTTTTTATGTCATTTTCTTGAAACCCTTTTCCAGAACAGTGTATTCCTATTTTTGTGGCTGAGAAAAGAGAATTTTCTTTTTTCTTCATGCACTGTTTGCCCTAGAAGCTCCATCAATAAAACCCCCAAAATCTGTGTGCTTTAGTGGACTAAAATTTTTTTTCCAGTTACTCTGGAAAACCTCCACACCAACAGACTTTTTTTGCAAACTTGTGTCTTTTACCAAAATACAGCTTTACAGGACATTGTGAACTGTCTCATCAGGCTGGATTAATGAGCATTATCTCTGGATAAATGCAATTCCAAGTTATTAAATCTAAGACAATGGATTGCTGGAATAATGGAAGAGCCACATTGGTGCATTTGTATCACAGAGGGAAAAACATCAAGAACAAAATCACTATTTAATGCTCTGCAATCACTGAAGAGTCAAACCAGAAATGAGAATTTAGGGAAAGTGAACCAACAATAACAGCATTCCTGTTTATCTAAAAAGGTAAGTGACTGCTTAGAAACAGATTAAGAAGGCAGCATGAGAAAAACTGCAAACCAGAATACAGAAAATATTAAATAGGGAGGATCATTTTAATGTTTCACCAGCCAGAAAAAAAGGATAATATATGAAAGGTAAAGGCAAAATTAAACTTTCTGAAAAAGAAAGAAACTGAGTCAATTTGTGAACTCCCTGTCACAGTACAACATGCAAAGTATTTGGCAAAATACAGGGAAAAAAATTACAAAAAACAAACAAACAATATATATATATATGTGCATTATTCATATACTTCATATAAAAACCAGAATTAGTCTGGGCTGAAAAGAATTTGCCCCTATCAAAAATCAGTAGCACCAATTGTTTTATTTCTTCTTCACTGGAGTAACTAGTACTGGAGATTGACAGAGACAAGGTAAATTATGTCCAAAAATATACTTCTTCATGACAAAGCAGGTAAAGACAAAGCTATTTTTTTGTATCCAGACAAAACTTTGA
>JAHXMQ010012340.1:18498235-18509609 GCA_020466415.1 Ammodramus savannarum pratensis
CAATTAATTTAGTTAGGGGCTTAACTACAACCTGGGAAGCAGGGGAACTATTAGAGTAGTACTAGAGTGGTTCAGGAAAAAAAATTTGGGGACTTTACTCCATCTTGAGGAAAGCAGTATGAATTCTCTGCTGAAAAGAATTTGCCCCTGTCAAAAATCAGCACCACCAATTGTTTTATTCCTTCTTCACTGGAGTAACTAGTACTGGAGATTGACAGAGACAAGGTAAATTATGTCACTACCAAAAATATACTTCTTCATGACAAAGCAAGTAAAGACAAAGCTATTTTTTTGTATCCAGACAAAACTTTGATTAAATGTGATTTTGAACTTACACATACTTCGTGAGAATTACGCATGAGAAGAATTTACATGAGGGCCACCCAATTAATTTAGTTAGGGGCTTAACTACAACCTGGGAAGCAGAGGAACTATTAGAGTAGTACTAGAGTGGTTCAGGGAAAAAAAAAACTGGGGAATTTACTACATCTCCAGAAAGCAGCGTGAATTCTCTGTGTGTTGAGTGCACTGACTCAACGATTCGACAGATAAAGCACGTGCTAGAGCTGGCTGATGGAATTAAACATAGATACACTTGGAAATAAAGGAAAAAACCCCCTGTGCTGGGAGAAGGGATGTTTTCCTGCGTGTGTGAGCGCAGCAGAGAGGAGAGGAGCCGTGCAGAGGGAAGGGGAGCAGCTGCTGTGAGCACCAGGCAGCCGCGCACATGTTGGGCAGCGCTGGGCAGCATCCCCAATTATCGGTGCCAGCGAGGCTGCACACATGCTCCCAGGGGCTGCTGACAGGCTACTTGGAGAGGCCAGCACTGTGCCCACTGCAGGACTCTGGGAACTCACTCCTGTGGGCTACCAGGGACCCTCAGCAGCTCTGCTCCTCCCCATGACAGCTCTGTCCGCAGCACGCTGCTTAAAGGGTACAGCAACTTCCACAGATCAAAAAAAAAAAAAAAAAATTTTAATGCCTGTTGGGATTTTAGCTGACTAGAGATTGGAAAAGTACAAGGCTGTGGCTAATTTTGAGTCTTGCACTTGCAAGATAGCGTGTCTTTGGACTTAGCTGTAGTATGATAATAAATAGTGAAGGAGACACAAGAAAAGAGAGATGTAACTTTCAAGGAATGGGGAAGAGCTGATTTTGTGGTGTGGCCAATGGACAGTGTAAATTACAGAATATTCATGAGCTCATTACTTGCTGTATAAGTGTCTGATGCTCTCTTCAATAAATGGAACTTGCTGATGACTCAAATTGAGCCCCGAGTTTTCCCTGCACCCAACAAATGGCTCATTCTGCAACAAATGCCCTTGTTTGTTTAAAACATCTAGGCAAAGATTCTGCACATTCATGTTTTTTAATTCAGGATTTTCCAGCACTTACTGCTAAAATTAAAAACCTAGTTATTTAAAAAATGAGGTATAATTTTAATTCTAACTCCCTGGAATTTATATATTTCCTTTTTTCTTCACGCACTGTTTGCCCTAGAAGTTTCATCAATATAATCAACTTCTCGAGTAAGTTTGAAGCAACCTTTAGTTTCTGTCTTAGAGACACTTCTGTGCTTCTCTAAAACAGAAACATTCTTTTTATTGGCATGGTACATAAAGAAGAGCACGATGGAAATATATCCCAATTATGGACAGGCAATTCCAGTGTGTAAGAAGCAGGATCACAGTTTTTACATTCAGAAATTCTATTTCTTGCATTAAATTTAACTGCCTGTCTTTCTGAAGGCAGACTGCCACCTAATATTTAAAAATAATAAGTAAGGAGGTAGAGGTATGTACTGCAAGAGAAATATTCACACACTTTTGACTATAATATAATGGTAAAACTAGAAAATCAACCTTCTTTATTTTTGAAGGATTAATTGCATTGGTATTTAAATAAATAACATTTGCAGGTATTCAAAGACCTTTAACAAATGCAGTATGTGTGAGTCATGTATCTACCTAAGCCAGGATTTCATCTATTGATAAACTCACCTAGCATGAAAATATTTTGCATAATATGAGGTTGTATCCAGTACTTTTTTACTAGGATCAAACCAAATATACAAAATTATAGGCTCTCTGTTCATTGTGAATAATAATATTTTTGCTTTTGTAAGTTACACTCACAGAACAAAAGACTATCTACATTTTTCCTTTTGCTAAAAAAGTTTACTTTCAGGAGATATATTGAAGTCTCTGTATACTATCAGGAACAATGCTGTTAATTGCTTCTGATTTTGCAGTTGGGAAAATAACTCATGCCATAACTGGTTTGCTCCTAGTCCCAGTACAAGAGGATATCAGAATTATGGAGCAAATCTATACTCTTAAAAACAAGATCAGATATCGCTATAATGAGCACTTTAGATAAAGACAGAGAACTGAAAAGCCTTGTATTGATACTCCAAAAAGCATTTTGAAAGCATTTTTGAAAGTATATAAACATGTTGTAAAAATGATTGAAAAGGAGATTACTATACATATTTACATATTTACTTTCTTACAGTTTCTGAAATTTTGACAATTTTTTAAAAAAGGAATAAGAATACATTTGGCATAACTTCTCCTAAAATTCATAATTGGGCAAGATTTTTGTGTCCTTTTCTTGAAACCCTCTTCCAGAATAATGTGTTCCTATTTTTGTGCTTGAGAAAAGAGAATTTTCTTTTTTCTTCATGCACTGTTTACCCTAGAAGTTCCATCAATAAAACGCCCAAAACCTGTGTGCTTTAGTGGGCTACTAAATAAAATAATTTTATACATAGCTCTTTGTAGATTTTGCAGCAGGACTCTCCCATGAAAGCGTAAAGCATAAGATACAGTCACGTTTTAAGTTCACACTTTGAACAAAAAGGCTTTAAAAATGTCCAGAACTGCAGTGTTTTTTGTGTAATATGGGGTTTAAAGTTTAGCTAAGTGCTGTGGGAGCTCTGGGAGGCAGCAGAAGCAGCATTCCTACCTGGATGAGGTGAGCAGGCACGGTGATGATGCAGGCAGATAGGGATTTCCTGAGCAGGGCACGAAGAACATACAGGAATTTGGTCAGGCTCTGAGGATCCTGGGGAGCATCACTGCAACAAACATCATCACCCCACAAGATGGAACCCAGGCTCTGAATTCCTATCCTCAAAACGTTCCTTTGCTTTTTCTGTTTGGGAAAAAAAAAAAATAAAAGAAAAAAAAGTTGTTATTTTCTAAGTGCTAGGAGGAATACAATTTCTAGAATGCATGTCCATTACAATGGTGTGTTTTATGTTATCACAGTGATCTCTGTCAATCTTATAAAAATTGCAAATGGAATGGGATTTTTTTTCACTGCTTACATACCATGGATAATGTAACAGACACATGAAAATACTGAGAACTACTAATTTGTATTTTTTAACCAGCTAAATATAAGTATATTCTGAAATAAAATCTAGTAACACTGGGGCACTTTACATCCTTTCTACCCTCCATCGCTGCCTTAAAAATCATATAGAAGAGTATTTGCTCCCAGTTCTAAGGCAGCTTGCTGGAGTAACCAAACACAACTTCTCCCTCTATTTTCACCTTTCTGCTGTGCCACTTTCATAACCTGACTGTTCCATGCTCTGCTTCAGTTCCACTTTTTCTGCTCCTTCTGAGAGAGCAAGGCCAGTGCTCTGCTCACCAACACAGGGCCCTGCCACTGCCTGAGAAGTCCCCAAGTATCATTTATGTCCCTTCCAACTTCTTCCCACCAAGTTGTAGCCACAGCTGTGGAAACACAGAGTGTGATGGGGACAGATTGTCCCTTAAGGAGCCCACCATGACATGGGAGTTTCTGCTCTGTTTTAGAGGCAGTGGCCAAGTTAAAGCTCCTTTTCGGAAGGGACAGGTGATGAAGTCAAAGTTTTAACTTGTTTATGCAAAGCAAAATGTTCTCTCTCATGATGACAACTCTCATTTCTGCTTGTTTGATGTGACCCTGCCTGGTGGTCTTTGGAAAGGATTTTAGTTATTTTTGCTATCAGTGGCTGAGAGAGAGACAAAGAACTCCCTCATTGAAGGACTTCCTGCACAAGGTGATCAAAGAAACTTTTCTACGGTTCATACTTGAACACCAGCTTTCTTTAATTATACACACACACACATATATATATACATACAATGCTAGTTTTGATAAGTAAAAGCTTGCAAGTACTTCTCACTAGAGAAAAGTGTTTTGATAAACTGATGCCTTAGGTTTAACTTTTCTATTTTTCACATTCTGTGCTGCTTTAGTGTGTGGGTCTGGGCTTCACATTCAGGGATGGTGAGCTCTGTGCACAGAGCAGGGAGACAAAACAATTCCTGCTCCAGCTGGGCACCAAGGACAAATGATCCCAATCTCAGCCCAAGAGCACAAACACCGTGGGCTGCAGAGAGAAAAACAAGCAGGGTGGGACTGCCTGGGCTAAAGCTGGAACGGGACAATGAACTGCAAGGTGCAAATGGAGCAGAACTGATCCCAGGGAGAGAGCCCGGGAGCGCTCGTGCATTTTGGGGCCATTTTGGGTCATCTTGGGTGCAGCCCTGGCTGGGCTCTGGTGCTGCCCAAGGTGGATCCATGGAGGAGATGCTTTGAATCAATCCCTGCTTTATTCTGTAGCTCTGCCCAGCCTCTGCTCTAGGGCAGTCTTCACAAGGGATCAGCAGATATTAATTTCCAACAGCTGGAATAAACATCAACTCTCAAGCACAAACCATGGCCCAGCTGCTCTGGAAATCCAGAGGAAAGCTTTGGACAAGACAAGAGGCTGTTCCAAAAGCTTCCTTAGCCATGTTAGGCAGAGCCTGGGTGGTGAGACACAGCCCGACATGAATCTGCTTTTATCCACTTGTGTGTCACCCAGGGAGCTGATCTGCCAATTCACCCCCAATCCCTGGGGAAGCAATCTGTGCTTCAACTTTGGCTTCTTCAGTCTCAGGCTTTGCAGCTTTTAGGATTTAGTTGCAAAAAGTGAACTCTTTACACCACTGTATAAGATCAGGATGTCAGTACAGGATAAGACAACACTTCTCTGTATGGTGTCCTGTCAGATCAGGTGTTCAGTTTTAAAAAGAATAACAAAAAAGATAAGTTTTTGTCTAATATTCTTTAACTACTTCTAACCAGAGCAGATTCAGGCATTCCTTGATGCGCACTTAAGCAACAGGAAAAAAAGCCAACCAGGCATATAAAAAACAGTTTTATCCAGGTATGATGGACATTAACCAGGCAGAGAAAGCATTACAGTATTTCAAAATTTCAACACAAACACAGATAAAACTTGCAGAAACTTTTTAAATGAGAAAAATATTTTTTGTTATGAGGAACATCCATAAGAACAACATACAGAGCAAAGACCTGTTCTCTTAATGGAGAGAGGATGACAGATACTTATTTCACAACATCAAATCAAAAGAGTAGTAAAAGATATAGCTATTCAGACACCTGATAATATCAGATGTATTTATTTGGCCAGTAATAGAACTTCTAACAGCATAATTTGTTACACAAAAAGATATATACTAATATACATAATGTATATAATTTATTTCTATTTCAGTTTATTATTCCGAAAAAGAAATAAAAGTGTAAATCTGATATTCTCCCACAACCTGCCTGCTGTAGAGTAACATGTTTTAAAAAGCACCACTAGATCTTTAATATTCATATTAGCCTGGAAGTTTGGATTTATTTTGCAATAAAAATAAAAAATGTAATTCTTGTAACAGTGTTTGATTTGGCAGCAGAAATTCAGATTATGAAGAATTCAGAAAACCCAACTCCAAGACAACAAAATAAATCCCCCTCAACTATTACCCTGAAAGCCTCCAAAGTATACAGAATTAATGTCAGGAAATAGTTGCCTATTAAACCTCTGTTGTCAAACATGAAAACTCCAAAACACTCTGAAACAAAGAGGTGCTATTCTATATAACTTAATACCATGATCCATTTGTAAAGGATTCCCACTTAAGGATCAATAAGTGGGAGGCTTTGGAAAGGCTGTAAACCTAAAGCTTGTATTTGTAGCTTCCAGATAATTCAAACTCTGATTTTCCAAATATTAACTAATTATTAACTACTAACTAATGTTAACTGACTGTATTAGGTCCTAGAGATGCCTGAGCATTTTATGAAAGGCTACCAAGCCTCTAATGGTGGTTTTCAATAATTTTCCCAATTGTGTCAAACCATCTCTCAGCTGGGATGCGTCACATCCTGCTCAGTTTTCTTCCAATAAAGGAGTAAATCAAAGTATCATTGGCAAATTGATGTGAAAGCAGCCAAAAAATACCTGAAAATTTTTCCAGTCAAGTATGGGATTATTTGAGGGTGGGAGTACATGCACAAACTTCTCAGAAGCTTTTATGATCATATATGGCAACTATACACAGGTCCAGAAGGATACAGGCTGCTCCTTACTCTACAATTCTCACACCTGCCTGCTTAAAAAGCACTTTAGAGAGCTCAGCAAATGAAATGAAATAGCAAGGAACTGCTCAGAGATTTGGCAAGTAAAAGATCCAAGGTGTGTTCCTTGCTACATTCAAGTCTGGAGACATTTTTAAGAACTGTGTAATATACAAGGCTTCTAAATGTACAAAATTTGACTGTACAAAGGAAGATGATGCAAGGGGAAAAGTGGAATATTAAAAGAAAATAGCAGAAACCTCTCCAGGAAACTGTTTGCCTTACCTTCCTTGAAACAGAAAGAACTACATAGTGCTAATGGCTCTCTAGATCAATAAACTGGCCTGAAAACTGACTTTTAAAGTTTCACCTTTGAAATTTATATGTATTATTGAGCAAAAACACACTGTTAGATCCATCTCAGGTAAAGTTCAGGTTCTGTTTAGTGACACTACTAAGTCATTTTGAAACAACTGACAGAAGATGGAGAAAACAATGATTGGTGACGTTGAATTTTTGCAAGCAAAAAATTGCAAAAAATTTTTGCAATTTTTTGCTTGCAAAAAAAAACAAACAACCCACTCAAGAGCTGCCTCTGAAAAACCTTCATTTTCTTTTATATAAAAGGGTATGTATAAAGAATGATAAGCAAAGAGAGGCTGCTGTCTTGGGCAGGAGGCTGGCAGCGCGTTTGTGTCACCCAGGGCTCTGAGGCAGGAGGAGCATCCCCGTGGGATGACACACATCCCTGTTGCCATGGCTACCGCAGGGAGAGGGGCCTGGCAGGGACCAATGGCCTTCTCCAGGCTGGCAGTGCCACCGAGGGGAGGGCAAAACCCCCTCAGACATCTCGGCTGAGCACGAGCACCGACATCCGCACACGAGGGCTGTGCGCAGGTAACACTCCCAAAGCCCGCTGGCAGACGGGAGAGCAGCCGCTCCTGCATCATCTCCCTGCAAAAACCACTCCCAATTATTCAGGCACTCCCAATTATTCACTATTCCAGCAGGTTCAGGCAGCTCTTGATGTGCACTTAAACCACAGGGGAAAAAAAAAAAATATTCCTAAGCTGTTGAATTTGAATTAAATAATTTCAGCCTCTCCAGAGTCTGACTGGTTTCTACTGCAGCGGCATTTCTACTGTACAGCAATAATTACCTTTCAATTGAGCATCAGTCTGTACAATTGATTATATAACTTCCACCAGCTCCAAAGGACTGCCATGTTACTGAACATGACAGAGAATAACTTACAGGGGACTGCTCAAATTAGAGAAGGTCTTCCAGCCTATGTTGTTACACTTATAGAGTTTTGGATTCCCACATTTTAAACTTTATTGTCACAGACATCTTTTGTGGAAAATCCTTTCTTTTGGATTTTTCCCCCTTCTGGGAAGCTGAGGCCCCAGAAAGAGAATGTAAGCAATGGTTATCTGCTGCTGTGGAATGCAACAGGTGCACCTGTGATTGGCCCATGTTCCATGTGTACAATTAAGGGCCAATCAAAGACCAAGCTCTCTCTGAGAGAATCAGAGAGAGCTCCTTTGTTGACTCATTCCTATTCTATTCTTAGCTTAGCAGCTTCTGAACTTTTCTCTCTATTCCTTTTAGCATAGTCTTAATGTAACTTATATAATAAAATAATAACTCCAGCCTTCTGATCATGGAGTCAAGATTCTCGTCTATCTCTTCACCCCTGAGGAACCATTGCAAGCCTGGTAATTCTTTATGAAGAGTACAGAGATTTTTGGAAGGCTGATAAGCTGATTTACAAATTGAAATATTTCTTTACTTCTCTTTCAATGTTCGCCACATAAAGATGCTACCATTTAAAAAATTCACACCAGTTAAAACAACAATAAAAAACCTGAAAGTTTAGGGCTAAATGTTTAACTTCAAGAACCTTGAGCAGATTATGCTAAAGCTATAGTTTGAAAAACAAATATTGTAGGTGAAAATGTGTTTTGCTTCTTTCCACTATATTTGGCCATCCATTTATTAACTAATTGCACAGAAAATGCATTTTACTAATGCTGCCTTACATTTCTTTCTCTGCATATCTGTAACAGGTTGAAATTTAAAAAAAAACCCTTAAAACATGAACAACACTATTTATTTTGCTTGTTTACTTTACCAGTGTTCACAAAAAATTTGCTCCTTAATAATTTGTCCAAGACCTTGTGCAAGAAAAGCAAGAAGAGAACAGTTACAGGATTAAAGAGGAGTGTGAGGGTGTTCAGTACCTGGGGGTCAGACCCATCAAAGCCCTCCTGGGAAATGATCCTCTGAATGGACTGAAGCAGCCTTGCATAACCACTGTTCATATTCCTGTTGGGAAGCAGAAATATTTCAGTCACACATCTCAATATTCTCCTATATGTCTCTAACAGCTGTATAAAACATAAATATGGACAGATGCAGCTCTCAGTGCAAGTGCCACATGGAAAAGAGGTGTCAGAGAAGAAAAAAACCCCCAAAAACTCTTTGAATAAAGTTGACATTATAAGCAGTTTCATATTAACTAGTTCAGTGCTCAGACATTTAGTGAAAGCTAAAATCTCTAGGGATTAAGATAACTTAATTATGTCAGGCTCACTTACATCTAGAAGATTAATGATTTAATGTATCAACTTAAAGTTGAAACCATTCCAGCCCAGTACTAATCTTCTGTAACTGATAGAGATCTACCCAGTTGTTATTCCAAGCATTCCTAATCAATGCCCTCATGAACAGAGTTGACTTTCTATGAGAATTTTCATGCATTTTCACAGCTTTATTTGCATGACAGCAAAATTGCGAGGTAGCATTTATTCTGTGTATTGTTTAGAAAATATAACATTCAGAAAAATAAACAACAGCAAACCGATGGCTAAAAATGGATTTAAGCAGATTTAAAACAAAATGAAGGTTCAGGAAATCATCTTGTCAGACTTATAAGCTCTTTACTTTCAAAGAATGATTCAGGTGCTTGCTTTTAAAAGAGAAATTGTTTTCTTAAACCCCATGAACCACACAGAGCTGAGTATCTGGGCCTGATTTATGTTCCTCACTGCAGCTTAAACCCTTCCATCTTTTCTATCTTTGACATTTTCTTCCAGCCTCATCAAGGGTTGAAGATTCAAACCTCTTGCTCTTGAGCCTCTTTGGATATACAACAGGTTATTTTGAAAATTTTGCCTTTAAAAACATTCTAGTTTGCTCCATAATTTATGTGTCTGGTAATAGCTCAAGTTGGAGGGCACCTTGAGAGACCACCTGGCCCAAATATTAATGAAATATTACTATTAATATTATTCCCATTACTTAACTAAGAGCCTAGACTGTAATCCAAATGCATTTTACTGATGAATAAACCCAAATTAACTTGCTTTCATCCCTTGGCACAGGAGAGAATCCAACTTTTCTGAGAAGCATGCAAGAATTGCAATGATCTGTCTTCTGCACCATTGCTTCAACTCAAAAATGCGTGTTTCCTTCAAGAAAACAGTATCCATACAACCCCAATCCTAAAATATACTTGAGTTATAAACATCTACAATCAAAAAAGTCATGTGGTCCTAAAAAATTTGACTTTTGAAACAATCAGTATCATAAAACATTAAGAGATTACCTTTCTCTGATATGAACACAAAGAGGAGTTTCCAAATCAAACTCTTGTGTTTGGTTCAGATTTAGTACCCTAGAAGGCTACTGGCTAAACTGATGCATATAATATAAATAAAGGGTATTTAATAATTTAATACCCTTTATGAAATTCAGACCTGAAAATTAACAGGCAGGGTAAGATCTCAACCTGATATTTCATGCATAAAGTCTGCCTTGCTATACAAAAAAAAGCAAGTTGAACTTCTCAAGTCCATTACTTTCCAAGTGCTCAGCTGCAAAAGGAATGGCAATTAAATGTTCTGCCCACACTGTGTGGCAGCTGTCAGTTTAGAGGGTGAACTTTGGCCCCCCACAGTAGCCAAAATTCTCTCTCTGTGTCTTTGCATTATCACAACAGATAATATTTTATTTTGCCAGAGAATATACAAAATATTTGCCGATTTCTGATTCATTCCTAGCTTGTTTTTAAAAGGTAGTGGATAAAAGATTTAAACAACCAAAGCACTTGCAGCATTAAAGGGTCTCAAAATTAAAACAAATAAAATAGATTATAAATTAATCTACCAAAAAGAGATTTGCAGCAAAGAAAGAATGAATTTTTTAAAATCATGTAGTATGTGTAGATTTTTTAAAAATATCAAAACAGGTGCTTTTCTGTCTCTTTCTAAAATATTAATGGTTTCCTTGAATTTGACCCATCTTATGTAAATAGGAACATGAAAGATAATGTAGAAGCACTGTTTATAAAAGCAAGTTGCATTACCCTTCTGGCAATGTTTGTCACAATATTTAAGGAAGGAAATAAGATATTTCTTATTTTCCAATTTCTAGTCTTTTTTTGGTTTTGTTGCTAAACACAATTTGATGTTGATAATGAATTTAAGCAACTCCTCCTTTACTCTTTTTTTTTTGTTTACCACTTTAGTAATGGGCAAAGCAGGAGCTGGCAAGAAGGTATCCTGGTTACAACAAAGGCTTTGCTGATAGTTTCCAAGCACTCAACAAAGGTGAGGTTATCAAGGGGATGACAAATAGCCTTGTTATGGAAAAGGAGACTCCATTAGGAAAGACAGTCAAACCTATTTTATCTAAATTTATTGGTAAATCCAGTCTCTAGATTTTTTTTTTTTTTTTCAAATGCACGTACTTTCTTAAGGCAAGATTTACAAGTGTTACTGAAAAACCACAACTTAATTATTTTGGACCTTTTGATTACCAAACCTCCTTGTTTGGTAATTGCCCTGAAGAAGGAGACTGAAAGCAGAGATGGAAAATAAGGACCAGCAGAGAGGATATTCCTGATTCCTGCTGGGCTCCAGCTCCAGCAGTGCAGTGACCAGGACACAGAATATCCTGG
>JAHXMQ010012340.1:18546200-18584833 GCA_020466415.1 Ammodramus savannarum pratensis
GAATCAATCCCTGCTTTGTTCTGTAGCTCTGCCCAGCCTCTGCTCTAGGGCAGCCTGCCCAAGGCATCAGCACCATCAGAGGCTCAGTCAGATGCTCCCCTTTATGCAGATCACATCTGGAACATGAGCCCCAGATGACTTCAAGCTCCTCCATTCAAGAAAAAATAAACTGAAGTGAGTCCAGGGAGGGATATGAAAATGGGGCAACTGTTTCAAGAGAAGAGGCTGAAGGAAGTGGGCTTGCTCAGCCCAGGGAAGGGAGGAAAAGCTGAAGGCCCTGGGGTACCCAAGAGAAGCTGCTGCCAAACTGCTGGAACCCTGCTTACTGAGAATTTCAGGCTTTCTGTGCTGGCAGGCACTGACCCCCAAGACAACACTGCATTGACCTGAGGCTGTGGAGAAGCTTCCAAAATGGAATGACAGAACTTGGATTATGGGTGGGGAGTTTGAATAGAATTGTGTGATAACACAGGCTAGAAAACTTAAGAGTTTAAGGGTTTAGAATATAGTAATACATATAAAGCAAGATGGAGGTTTTAGGGTGCAGGCTGGTCCTTCTTCTTCACCTTCTTCTCCGTGGGTTTGGGTGGTTTTGTGTAATTGGATAAAACATCCACATTGTAGGCTATGAATGGTTGATTATTGAGTTAAAAGTAAAAATAATTTAGGTGCCATTTCTTAGTTGGACAGTTTATCCTTAAAAGGCCTTGCAGAGAGGAGATACAGCTCCATTTTTAGTTTGTTAGAGTGAAGTGCTATAGAACTCATGGTTTGTGAGACTGTAGAATAAGAACTAATACACATCTGAGTGCCAACAAGAAATACCATCTCACACATTTAATCCTGACCCTAACAAAAAAGGAGCAAAGATTTCACAACAAGAGCTGAGCTCTTCACTGAGGTGCAGTGGGAGGGCAACAAGCAACAAATGGGAGCTGAAACAGGGGAGGCTCCCAATGGATATAAGGAAAAAGCAAATTCCCTACACAAAATAATCAAGCTGGGTTACCCAGAGGTGCTGCAAAATCTCTGCCACTGCAGATTTTCAAGACTCCACTGTACAAAGCCCTGAGCAATCAGCTCTGAAGTGAGAGCTGAGCCTGCTTTAAGGCTGCAGAGGGGAAATTCTTGAGGTCCCTCCTCAGGCTCCAAAATCACCCAGCTGGAGGTGTGTTCCAACCATGCCTGGCACCAGTGGGAACTGGAGTTTAGTTAGCATGCTTAGCATGAGTCTTTCCCAGCTTTCTCTTTTCCTGGCCTCCAAAAATCAGGGATTTCAGGGCTGGATTTCCCCAGGTTTAACACAGGAACGTAGAGCCCAGGTTTCCAGAGATGCAACAACTCAAAAAAATATCTAAAAGTACTTTCAAAAGTTGCTGTTTCTAGGGGCAAGGAATTTCCTTGATGTTGAAGTGTAAATATCAGTAAGCTCAGGAAATGATGAAATATTTAAAAGACAAGCAGAATGTAGAAGGGATCCTGAGTTTATTGGAAGTGTCCTCAGTTTCCATAACAAACCACTAATTGTGTTAGCAGGTGCCTAGAATTTTAGGAGACTGCCACCACAGGAGCTGTCTACATCTTCTGAGCCATGCAGTGCAAAATGCACTGTTTCTAAAAGGGAATATGAACAGGAATATTCAATGCAAATCTGCTTTTCATGCAATTAAAAGGCTTCACAAATTACACTCACTTAATGAAATATTTCTCTCTCAAGCAGGAAGAGCTTCCACCACAATGATCCTAATCCCTAATGAAAGTGCAGACACACACACAGAAAAATTATATACAGGCTGCAAAATGTCCTTTATACAATGGATATGATTTTTATATTATCATTAATCATATAGAGCATCCCTAGAGAGAAAAGTGGCATATTCTGTGTACTCCAAGGATGACTGAACAAAGCTAAAATCAGGCTGTTCTCACCTAAAAGTCCCATATATGTACATTAAAGATGCACTGCAACTGCGTGAAGAGTTAGAAGGTCAGCCAGATAAACAGCAGTAAATGAACGAGCTCCCAAGCCAAGGGAAAGTGCCAGCTCCTGACACGGATGGAACAGCAGCAGTGACAACAGATGAGTCCATGGGACCATCTCACACCAGAGCCATTCATCTAAGGGGGCACTTGAACCATGCAGCCATGCTGAGCAAGGCAGAAAAGACAAATTGAGAACCCCAACACATCCCAACACCCGCGGGGCGGAGAACCCAAACATAAATGCAAAAGTTGGGACATATAAATATATTTTCTCCAATAGAGAGAGACAAAAGGTGAGCAGTGTTCATACAGCAGGGGAAAAGGTTTGCTTTCCAAGGGGAACCCTGGCAATACACACATGGCTTTCCAAGGGGAAAACCCAGCCATACACGGCGTTCCATGGGGAAAACTTGGCAATACACGGCTTTCCAAGGAAAACCAGCAGCACACCCGGCTTTCCAAGGGGAACCCTGGCAATGCACACACGGCTTTCCAAAGGGAACCCAGCAGCACACACAGCAGGTTTCCAAAGGGAAACCCTCGAAACACACGCGGCTTTCCCAGCCCAAAACCAGCAGCACACACGGTTTTCCAAGGGGAACCCAGCAGCACACACGACTTTCCAAGGGGAGAAACCTGGCAATACACACACGGCTTTCCAAGGGGAGAACTCTGGCAATACACACACGGCTGTCCAAGGGGAGAACCCTGGCAATGCACACCGGCTTTCGAAGGGGATCCCAGGCTTTAGAAGGGGAAGACCCTGGCAATACACACACAGCTTTCCAAGGGGCAGACCCTGGCAATACACGGCTTTCCTTCCAATGGGAACCCAGCAGCACACTAGGCTTTCCCAGGCACACCCGGCTTTCCCAGCCCAAACCCCGCAGCACACCCGGCTTTCCCAGCCCAAACCCTGCAGCACACCAGGCTTTCCCAGCCCAAACCCCGCAGCACACCCGGCTTTCCCAGCCCAAAGCCAGCAGCCCTCCCCGTGGCAGCGCGAACCGCCCCGGCCATGTGCCGCTGGGAGAATTCCCGGAGCGGCTCCGCAGGGCTGCCCGCAGCGATGGCAGCGCGGCTCCTCCGCAAACTCCAGCCGGGATACCGGACCTGCCTGCCCCGTCCTCCTGCCCCTCCCGCCCTCCCCGCGATCCCCGGGATGAGGGGAGGAAGGAGCAGCCTCGGGAGCAGCCTCGGGGTTACGGGAGGGCACGCAGGGCCTGGCAAAGGGGAGGGCGGCGGGGGCGCAGCTCCGGGTCCCAGTCCCGCTCCCACCAACCTAGCACACAGTCCAGGGAGGGCAGCCCGCTGGAGAGCAGCAACTGCCCGTGGCGCACCGAGGGCCGAGTGCCCGGCAGCGCGGGCGGCCGCGGGCCGGCACCGGACCTGCGCTGGAAGCTGGCGCGGCCGCGCTCCCCGCCGGCCGCCGCCATGTCGGGGCCGGGCACGCCGGGCCGGTGCTCCGCCAATGGGGGAGCGGCTCGGGGAGCCGCCGGCCAATGGGAGCACGCGGTGTTGGCACGTGCGGAGCCGGCGGAGGGCTGCGGGGCCCGGCGGCGAACGGGGAGGTGAGAGCGGCACGGGGGGAAGCGGGGCCGAGGGGACACCGCGGCACACCGGGGCCTTGCCGGGGCTGAGGGGACGCCGCGGCACACCGGGGCCTTGCCGGGGTTGAGGGGACACCGCAGCACACCGGGGCTGGCAGCGGGCACGGAGCGGCGCGGGGAGTGCGGTTCGGGTGCCGTACAGGGGACGCTCCGCTTGTCCCGCGCGGTGCCTGCAGGGCCGAGGTCGCACAGGCTCGCCTGGAGCGGCATCAGCCCCCTCGGAAAGAGCCTGAAAGGGAAAAGTGTTTATAAAATGTATTTTCTTAACATAATGAGAGTATAATTGGGTCCCTGCTTGGTTGTGCATAGGCACAGACCTGTATAGGCGTGTGGTTTAATGCCTTCACTTGGCAGCAAGATCTTGTGTCGGCGTGCACCAAGATGTGTGGTAGGAAAAGTTAAAAAACATTGAAATGCTTTGACAAGTTCTAGTTTGGTTTGTCAGCCAACCCTCTATGTTCTGGTGCTCTGAAAGCGCGGGGAGCCCGTATCAGTGTATAGAACAGCCACTACCACAAATATTTTTATGTTTGTTTTTCATGTCGGTGATGCAGGCTCTTGTATAAAATATAAAAACCAAGCTTTAATACTGTAATCCCTCACTCTCAGCCTTCCATTCTAGTGAATCGTGTGTACTGTCATTCTCAGCCAATTTTCTGAACACCTGTGGTTCTTGAGTCGCTTTTTAATTGAGGGGAAAAAATCCTCGTGTTAGATATGAGCAGCATGAAAGAGCAGCAATATGTGGGCAGCCCTGGACCTCAGAGTTTTCCCTTCATACCCAATTCAAATTCAGGAACAGGAAACTTCAGCATCATGTGGTCCTGGCTGGGGAAAGGATGTTCTTTTTGCTGCTGGCCAAGCTCCCACACGTGCTGAGCAGTAGACAAATCAAGATCTTTTATCAGGAGTATCAAGAGGTTGCCTTAATATTTTTTATTGTTTTGCTAAGCTGTGAAATACTGGATAATACTTTGTTTTAAGCAGAGATTATTGTTTAGTGAAAGTTAGAAATGTCTGTCTGTAGAGGAGAAGATCAAAGGAGACCGGAAACCATGGCAAGAAATAAACAAATCTGTTTAATTTCACTTCTGTAATATATGACCAATAAGATGTGAATATCTGGAATGGGAAATGCCAACAAAATAAAGACCCAAAGCACAATCCACAATTCTTTTAAAAGGGTTTGGGGCTCTGTTTCTGTCAGTGGGATGGTGTGGTGTGAATTCTGTCTGACTGGAGAGGAGGATGAAACTTAGGGAGAGTTCTGCACTTTCAAACATCACAGTAAATCTGTCTTTTCTTGCTGTGCTGTGCTCCTGGAGCCCAAACCCCTGAATATTTCAGGTGGGAGTGACACAGCAGTTGCTTGATATCTGTTGAGATCTTTGTTACAGAAGCTCATGATAAGTGCTAAGGATATCTGATACCTGTCAGAAAGGTAAGCAGTGATAAGAGAAAGAAGATCCAGTGATAAACTGCACCTGCTCAATCTCTGGGATGGTTTTTTCCCGTTCCAAGCAGTACATTTTCTTTTCTTCATGAACACTAAGTATTTCCTTGCTTTATTGTTTCTTTTAATTAAAATACCCTATTGTAGGTTAACTTGACATAGATCCAGGGCTGAACCCTCTCTTTTGTTCTTTCATTACTACTTGCCTGCCATGTAAGGGTTTTTTATAATTTTTAACCTCATTTTCCTATTAAAAGTGGAGGCTAAATAATTCCTTCTCTTTTTTTTCCCCTTTTTCTCTTTCCTGTTGGAAAGTGAACACACATAATGAAAGTATTTTGCAATGGGAATGCTTGTGCCTTGCCCCTCCCATTTTTAGTGTTTCTTGGATAAACTCCACATTTCCTGACAATCCTCACTGGTTCAGGAGCTGATCCAGTGGGTCAGGGTTGCAAAAGAGGAAATCTCACTCCCTGCTCCTCCTCTGTTTCCAATCCAGCAAATTCTGGTGCTGCTCAGTTCCCTCCTTGGGCTGGTTGAGCTCACTAAACTGATTTGGAGCTACCAACTGATTTTCTCAATAATTTTATTTTGTGCCATCCTGTGAGCTGGTGCTGCATGGAGGAGGACAGCCCAACCTCCCAGAACTTTGTAGTTATTTCAGAATAAAAATAGGATTTTTACATTTTAAAAAATGGGTTTTTAATAGAGTGATATTTTTGTTACCTTTTTTTTTGTAGACATCCTTCCAAATATAGAGAAATGGTGTCTTACATTGTAGCAGCATGAGAGACTGTTTCATATCTAACAAAAATAATGAAGTAGATACAATTTTTTCAGTATGAGAACTGAACTTTTCAAATATAGCAGTACTTCTTGTGATGTTCATTTTTCCCCAGTCACATTTTAACCTGATGGGTGCAGTTCAAGTCCTGCTGATTTAGAAAGTGAGTGGAAATAAGCTATTTTTCAAATATGAACAAATATAATACAATAAAGCTTTCCAACTGCATATGTATGCTTACAACATCTGACTTGTATTTCAGACAACTTTCAGAGAAAGAACTAATTTAATTTCATATTTTTTTAGTTAATTATTTTTAAATCAACACTGTTTCATTTTCAGGAGTAACAATCTATTTTTTCACCCTTTTTGAATGATACTGAAGGTTTGCTTACATTCACATGTCCACTTTTGAGAAGGTGAATTTTCAGTTGTTGTAGAAGATTCCTCTGGGATCTTCTTCAGACTTTATGGCAGAAAGCAAGACCACAGCAATTGTGATTGTAGACATTTCCCTGACATTATGAGGTGGATAAATCCTACTGCTCCTGCTCTAGGGGTGGAGTGGAAATGCAGAGAGATTGAGGAACATGGAAGTGATTTCCAGTGCTCAGGAAGTGTCTTAGGAAGTTATTTCTTATCATCTGAGCTATGGCAATGGGCAGGGGTCAACATTTTTAGTCTATTTTGGGATGTCTGAAACTGAAGAATAATGAACTTTCCTTCCTCACAGCTCACATGTTGTCATGTAGAGCTGGTTAAATGGGGATGTCAGTTTAACTGCAAATCATAACTGTGCTCTGGAGAAATCAAGCTCTCTGTTTTCCTCTTGCAAACTTGCTGGTCCAATTCAGCTACTTGCAGATTCTAAGATGGATTAAGAGGATTTGGGGTGAAAATTCCCTAAGGAAAAAAAAATAAAAAATTGAGGAAATACAATGGAAAACGAGAGAGCAGTCAGAACATTTGGGGAAAGGTTATGCTTGGAATTTGATCTGGAAGTATGTTTGACATTTCTCTTCCAAAACTGTAGCCTAGAGACTTGGGGAAAATCTTGGTGTCCCCAGAATAGCAGCCCTTGAAGTATTGCAGCTTTTCTATTTTCCACATTCTGTGCTGCTTTAGTGTGTGGGTCTGGGCTTCACATTCAGGGATGGTGAGCTCTGTGCACAGAGCAGGGAGACAAAACAATTCCTGCTCCAGCTGGGCACCAAGGACAAATGATCCCAATCTCAGCCCCAGAGCACAAACACCGTGGGCTGCAGAGAGAAAAACAAGCAGGGTGGGACTGCCTGGGCTAAAGCTGGAATGGGACAATGAACTGCAAGGTGCAAATGGAGCAGAACTGATCCCAGGGAGAGAGCCCGGGAGCGCTCGTGCATTTTGGGGCCATTTTGGTTCATCTTGGGTGCAGCCCTGGCTGGGCTCTGGTGCTGCCCAAGGTGGATCCATGGAGGAGATGCTTTGAATCAATCCCTGCTTTGTTCTGTAGCTCTGTCCAGCCCCTGCTCTAGGACAGCACAAGGGATCAGCTTTGGTGACCATGAAGGGACAGAAGGTGTCAATAAGAGGAGCACACTTGTCCTGGCCTCTCTTCACCACGTGGGTTGCCCATGTTGGCTCACAGGGCGAGTTAACACCAGCAGCACTGTGAGGGGAGATCCTCAACAGCAGGGTGTTACTGCTGATGGATGTGTTCTTATATCTTTGCTTTTAAATCAATGGTTTTGCTGGATTTTAGTTGTGCTGCAGAAGATTCATGTATGTTGTTGTCATTGAACAAAATACTGTTCATTTTGGAATAAAACACCAGCCATTTTATTTCAAATTAATTTCATTTAAATATGTCTGCCAGACTAGCTTTCAGTGATATTTTTCTGCTGGATTTTCGTGTGGGATAGAGCACCAGAAAAGCACATCCCAGTAGCTGTTGTAACTCATAATCTTATTAGAGTTTGCAATTCCATGGCCAGGCTGCTTCTCTCATCAGTCATGGAATGAGCTGCTTTTAGACTGCACTGATTAAAGTTTTATGGGCACCAAATCAGATTAGGCACCGAGTCACCTGCCCAGTGCTGTGAGCCACGCCCTCTGAGCTCCTGCTGGCAGCTGGAACAAGGTAGTTTGCTTTGGAGATGTTCTTAAGTGTCTAACAGCATGGGTCATGGATTATGGCTGCAAAGAAGATGGCTTCATTTTCCTCATCTTTGAACCAGCTGCAATGGGATAAGTTTGAAAGTGCAGGATCTTCAACAACTGGAAAGAATGTTTAATCCTGGAAGCTCTGACACCAAAAGACCTGAGTTATTTTCAGTGTGAAAAAGCTTAAAGACTGCTTATTCAGTCAGTCTGTGGCAAATGAAATAACTATCTGGAGGGTTTAGGACTTGCTAGTTTTATAATATTATATAAAACATAACATCTTATTCAGATGTTACCCAGATTCATCCTTGTGGGTATCCTGAGCAACAGGGAAAAAAAATTTAAACCTGTGTCAAATTTAAACAGCTCTTTTAAAATAGAAGTAAATTAGGAGACATGAGTTAAAGTCTCCTAATTTACTTTTGAAGTCAAGAAATTATTTTAAAAATTATTTTATGTTCTGTAATTTCACAACTGTACAGCATAATATTACTCAAACCTGCAGAACAATAATCTTGAATTGTGAGTTTAATTTAATGTCTTAGTAAGCATCATACAGATTAGTGCTGTATTTAATAGAGATTATTTTCCTTGTATTTCTCACAAACATGGAAGGAACCTCAGGTTTCTGGTACTGGCCAATGATGTTTTGTGGGTATTGTCTCCCATAGATATTCCAGACAGGAATGCCAGCTTGATATTTCAGCTCCCACTGACTTTCACAGCACTCTGGCCATCCACAGAGTGAGGCATGGGCCAGGGTGTCCTGCAGTAAATAATTCTGTAGAGATGTAGAAGATCAAAAAATTTGACTAGAATGGTAAACTAATTTGGTCACTGAGGGGCAGAGGAAGAAAATTTTGGCCTTTAAGTAGTCAGGAAGTGAAATTGAGATTTTTCAGTGTGAGTTGTAAAGTTGGGTATAAGACAAGCAAGTAATCTAGTAAAACTCGTAAAGACAGATTCACAACTGGTTACTTACGGGAACTTAAATTGTTTCAAATTTGGAATAATGTTTTGAAATAATAGAATAAAATAAAATAATGAATATCTGTGTTTTGTAGCCAGGCTGTATTTTAGCAAATCATCATTATTCTTTATCTCAGTGGATTCTGAGATACACTGAGCCTGCCAATTCCATGCCAAAAGTTCTTTGTGGGAACCCCATTTCAGGAGCATCTATCTGGGAGCAGGGCTGCCATTTTTTCCAATTTCTTGTACTGCATTGCATTTTGTGTGAGATAATATATGTAAAAGGAATAAAAATGAATTAACATTTAAAACTGTAGATATTGAAACAGATTGAGGGAAGCCAAAATGTTATCAAGGTCCTAGAAATAACAATCCTGTTAGGGGTTACTGCAGAATAACTCAGTGTATTGTGAGTGGGACACACAATATTACTGAAACCTGCAGAACAATAATCTTGGAAATGAATTGTGAGTTTAATTTAGTTGTGGGTGCTGCTGGAAATGTGAGCTCCACTAATTGTTTCAAAGTCCTGTCTTGGTTTTGTGTGGGAAGAATAGAATGTCTTATTTCATTGCAAGGAGGGGGTAATTCATGTGAAGTTTTAGCCCAAAGGTTTATTAGAAAACCTGTGTCTCTTCAGTAGCCATGTTTTCAATATTTCTGTGAATGAAAATATTTCTGTGATTGTGACAGTGTCTCTAGCAGAGGGAGAAAGGTAATGGAGCTTTTTTTTTATATCTTGCTTTTATATTTCTGTGAAAACTGTTGCACATTCTTGAAGCCTCATGCTTCCACTTTCTCTCACTTGTGCTTCCATTGGTCACAGAAGTGTGAAGCACTGTTTGATCTTGGTGTTCTCATGCTATTGCCAAGCCACAATGAATTTTTAATAGAATTTTTAACATTTCTGATGGTAATATCATCAATTTTCTTAGCATGTACAAAGTATCTGTGAAAGGTGCTGTATGACCAGTCACTGATTTTCCTTTTAGAAAATCAATGTATTATGGAAGGGCAAGCCATGTTCTGTACTTTTGGAATGAACCAGATGAGCAAATGTAAATTAAATAAAATCTTAGCACTTACTAAAAACCTGAAAAGTTTTTAAGAAGGCAATCCAGGGAGACAGTACTAATGAAGTTATGCAGTGAGTGTTTCTGTACTGCTTTTCTGTTTCACAAGTACTTGTGTCCTCATTTGAAACTCCTGTTTGGGCTAGGTGTCTGTGGTAAAATGAGCCATGCAGGCCCTGCCTGGGGATGTGTTTGTGCAATTTGTGGGGCTGGAGTGTCTCTGCACCTCAGCTTAGGATCATCTACTAAATTGGAGAAAGGCACCTCTGCTTATTTGATTCACTAAGTAGTCAGTTTTCACATTTATTATTGTGTCAGCTGCATCTTTTATTTTAAAGCATCAAATTAAATAGTAGCTTATGCTGGCTTTCTGTTTTAGTTCATGCATTTAAAACCTGGAAGTCAGATAAAAAGATAGTTTCAGAATAAAGTCAGTATATTATTTATGAGTGGAGCAACACATTAGCATGGAGTTCACAATAGATCATATCGCTTTTATTCCATTTTACAAGCTTAGCAGCACAAACAGAATAATCAACATATTATTTGGCTGTCATCTGCTGAACAGAAAGCAGAGATCACAAGGAGGTTTTCCCTAGCTGCAGTGATGGCCTTTTTGTTCCAAGCCCCCATCTGGGAAGGCCATGGTGTGTTATCATATGGAACGCGGGCTTTGCTGTAATCTGCTTAGCTGCACTGCAGTTTGAATCTTTATTCCATGTTTGTGTAATTTATAATTTTAATGAGACCGTGCCTCTTGTGGGCTTTGAAATATATTAAAAGCTCTTTTGTGCATATGCTTTTGTTCTTGCTTAATAGGCTCAGTGTATTTAAAACTGATGAATTTTTATTCATGGATTTGGATGTCTGGGGATTAACTTAGATTGAATATCGTTGCACTCATCTATTGATGTTTGGAACTTTTTTATACTTGTATCTCTAAGTGGAGAAGACCTTACAGAACTTGTGTTTTACACATAAAACAGCTCAGAAATTAATAAAATTTTATTGAGCAGTGAGCAAAAATACTGATTACAGTTTATTTTTACAGCATAAACTCTCCTAAAGTACCAATTTGCTCTGAAAAACATCCTTGAGTCCATGAACATTTGTGTATTTAGAACTTTGTAACTAAAAAGCAATTTGGAAAGGCACTCAACATTTTTGCAGAATAACAGCAGTGATAAGCACTTGATTTGCATTTTTCTTTAATTCAGGTAACTTGAAAATGTAAATACCGAGCACTCTCTTGTCTGACTGTGTTGCCTTTTTCCTGTTTTTAACACATTTTTTAATGCAGAGTGTACATAAGCTGTTTCATCAGAAGGTGATGCTCATAACTGGGGAGTGTTGATAAACATACAGAAGGATTCACTGATATTTTCTGACAGTGCTAAACTGGGCTTGTTTTTTCCCTTTGTATTTTAAAGATGTTTAATGGTTTGTTTATTTGTTGGACTTACTATTTGTTTAAAGATTTGATACTTTGTGACTTCTGTGTTTTTAAACTACTCTGGGGCACTCTTCAGTGATGGCATCCTGTCTGAGACCAGCACTGGCAATAAAATGGAGACAATTGTGGTTTTTCTAAATAGCCTTGGTGATGATGCACTGAAATGTGGAGGGGTTTTTGTTTGTGGTGTTTTTGTTGGGTTGGCTGGTTTTGACCACAAACCATCCTCTTTGTAATGACAAAACATTTTAAGTAAACAGCCTTCTGAGTTCTCAGTGCACAGGGGAGTTATTCATCCCTCTTCTCTTCACTGATTTGAGCAGTATTTCCAAATCATATTTCCACAAGATGTGGCAGCTGGGAAGTGCAGGGGATGTGTGAGCCGTGGGCAGCTTCAGCTTTTGTAGGGTTGTGGATTTCTAGTGCCTAATGTGAAAATTAGCATTGTAACTCTTTGTCTTACAAAACTGAAATGAATTTGCAATGTTTATACGTCTGTGTCTCAAGGAAGTGAATGTATTGAAATTGAAGATAAACACACGTAGTTATTTCACCATTGTGACGTGGGCACAGCCCATTTTTCTCAGTTACCAGGAAAGTGACTGGTGTCTGCCAGACCTTTGGTGTTTGTCCTGACCTTGACCTTGTTGCAGAGGATGTAAAGTGAGTATTTTGGCATCCTCAGAGGCCCATGTATGACCGTGCCTTTGCTCAGCTCTCTAGATTTCACTGTTCAGCAAAGAGGAGTGAATGGAGCTGCAGAGGAGGATGAGCTCTGGAATGCATCTGGCCATTAAAGCAGCGTTTTATTCAGGGTTGTGCAAGTGGTAGGAGCTGCTTCCCAAAGGTAAATAGAACCAGTGAGAACTACCTGAAATCTGTGTTGGGAAATTGCTCATTCTTGTCTGTGGTCTCTGGTTATTTAACACCAGCCAATTGTGTTATGTTTACAGGATTAAACTCCTTGTCAGCTTGAGATCAGCAGCTGAAGGAGCTCTTGTTGGAGACAAACTGCCAGTGCCTAGTAGAGATAATGTGTAAAAATGTAATCTCTTCCAGAATATCACCGAGCTTGCTCACATTTGCCAGATCAAGTCCAGTGTTTCTTCCAGAGTAAAGCAACAGCTGGAAATAAAAAGCAATTCTGATCTCCAGCACAGAGGGACCTTTTGAAAATGGTTCTTTGTTTTGCATTAGATGTGTTCAGAGTCCTCAGATTGAAATTAGAATATTTAAAGCATTTTGTATATTTATATTTTGTATATTCATATATATATATATTTAAAACATATTGTGTATCTAATATGAGAAGCATCCAAATAAACAAGATATACACCCTTTGCTCTTCTAGCACATGTGACATCAGTTTCATGCAGAAGTTTTAAAATAATAGTTTAATATAAATAACTGTTCAAACATAAATATTTAAATTGCCTAGTCAGTGTGCAATTTTTTCTTTGGTTTGGGTTTTTGGATTGTTTTTTAAAGTAATCTCAGAGTAATTCTGTGGGAAAGAGATGGTGCAAGTTATGTGTAGAGAAAGGTGCCTGGTTAGATGTGGAGAATGTTGGGAGAAGATTTTCTGTTGTGGAAGGAAAAACTGATAATCTCTCACTACTTATTCAATGAAATTCCAGAATTGGGAAACATGATATAAAGCAAATGCGACTGGGGATGTTTTATGAAAGTGAAAAATCTGTTTAGTGCCAAGTGCAGTGATTTCTTTAGTCACACTTTCAGTGCCTGCAACTTTGATTTTCCTGTATTTAAAAATTCATCACCACATCTAAAATTGTCTCACACAATGCCATTGGTCTTCTGGAAATGGTAAAGCTGCTCATTGATTTTCTAATTTTATTATATAGACAATAATTGTAATCCAAGATTACAGCAAACAAGATGTTAATTTCTAGACAACCTACGTCTATTTCCCTCAGAGCACGGGTGCTACAGAAGAAAAGAGTACAAAGAGAATACCATTTGTGCTATCCTCACAGGAGCTGTCAATAAAAGATGTAATAGGGGATTTAGGAATCTGGAAATGGCCAACTAATTTATGTGAATCTATTTTATTTCAGCTAGAAAGCCCAAGCTCTGTTTCGTCTGCACTGCATATTGCAGAGCACAGGCTGTCTATAGAAAACCAGGCGGCTGCATATGGATAGTCCCTTGATATCATTCACTTGCTGTGTAATCTTATTATGCAAAGTTCTAATCTTCACCTAGAATGAATGCCTCTGGGTCAGAATATAGTCATATCAGGGTTTTTGAGGTCATGTTTTGTGATCCTTAGCTTATTCTTCTAAGTAGAGCTGGGATTTAAAGAGTATTCCCCAGACACTGGCCGAGATAGACAGCAAAACCTGCTGCCTTTTTGGAAGACAAGACCAACATGAGGTCCCTGGTAGGATTAAACTTGATTTGTAGCTGTAGGATTTTTTAACAGATGTATTATTGGACAGGGAATAGGGGGCCACCAGCACAGCGAAATTGGATCACAATTGGCATTCTCAGGGAGTCTGCTGGCTGCTAAAACAGCAGCTGCATGTGGATTTGACTTCTTTCAGGTGAAGCGACTTCCAGTCATTTGGAAAGGATGGGATGAAAAGGAACCTTGGTGATAATTTTGATGTCTGCAAGATTTAGTACCAATGTAATGGGATTATCGGTAACACCTTCGCCGCAGCAAAAGCCACCTGGCGCTATAACTGGCAGCAACTGAGAACTAATCCTTTCCCATCTCTTGGATGTCATTCATGAGCCTCAAAGTGCTTTCTACCCTGCTAGCTGTGATTAATTTTATAAACAAACAAACAAAAAACCCGGCGATGAAAGCACAGGCTATGGGAGGAAGAGGGAACAGAAGATACTTGTAATTACATTTTGCATTTTATTTGCTGTGTATTTTACAACTATACACTTGTGGTAAAATAATGAAATTGTGTTCTCTGTGATAAATATGGATGTCTGTGTGTGACCTTTTTTAACCAATGTTGATTTTGGTAGAAATTTTTCAGCTATATGATATTAGGTAGTACCTGGAGGTAATTAGGTTTTAGGCCATTCTGCAATAAGGATGTTTATACTACAGAGCTATTCAGTTTTCAAGGGGCCTGTGGCTTAAATAATTTGTTTTATTGTGCTTAATGGTCTTATGTTTGATCTGGTGGAGTTGCCTGCTGATGGTATTTTGTATTAAAATGTGTGATGTGGAAAACTGTTTACTTCCTTGTGATCAACAACATGACATTGTTTCAAAAATAGAATGATATGAAGTTCTCAGAGGAAACAATTATATTTTAACAATGATACTTTTTAACAATTATAATTTAATGATGCTTAAGTTAATTATTTCTCTGTGTGGCTTTTTGCTAGAAATAAACTAGTTTGGTCTGGTGGTTTTTTTACTAAACTTGCTACAACCAATTATTAACTAGAAGTTATTACTTAAAATGACATGGAAACTTTTGGGATTTTGGCTATTTGGAATGAATATTAGATGTCTAAAGATGAACCTTAATGTTTAAATCACTCTCCCATCCTCAGGAGGTACCTTGCCAGGGTCAGACTGTATAATCCAGGTATATATGTGTCTTCATTTGAAATTAAGTTTCTTGAGTAGTAGTCAAAAGCTTTTATATAAAGCTAAGAATTTTTTGATTGTTATCATAAAATCTGATCAGCTTGAGCATTTAAAAAAAATCCTTTGTATTGTTTTATAAGAAGGGGTTGGTGAAATCTATGTCTCAGACGTTAAGAATTTATTTTAAGATAACTGGGAACAAAATTTGAGAGCTCTTCACTCATGTTCTGTCCTTGTGGTTAGTTTTTTTTTTTTTTAGTTTTTTACCATGGCAGCTCTGGCAGCAGGCAAAGCTCACTCTGAGCCCTGAGCTCCCAAATCTACTCATAAGCATCCCAAGGAAACACATAACCAGGGTAACTATCCCAAAATCCAAGAGGAAACAGTCACTTTGTTACAATCCCTTTGAAACTTGTTTTCTGACATCTATAGCAGTTTGGAGTTTCATAATAAAATTATTTTAGTGCCAACCTGACAGCTGGTGGCATGGGAGGTTTGCACATTCTTTTGATGTTGTTACTGTTTATTTGTCCCAGTTTGATCTGTGTACTCTGGGCACTGTAATGCATTGTTTGCTTACCTGCAATACCCACAGGTGCCTAAATTCTCTATGATCTTAATATGTTAATGTCACTGTAGGACACGAAATAACATTTCATGCACATGCTGATTTTTTCAAGGTTAAAAGAGACTTTTTAATTTCTGATTCCAACATTTATAGATTTCCAAAAGTGACAGTGGATTGGAGGGTGAAAGTGCCCTGGACAAGCCAACAGTCTATCAAATTTCTCCTCCTCCATAAAAGAATGCAAAACAAGGAGTTATTTACAGAAAATGTGTGAGAAAGAATGTAAACATCAGAAGGCTTAGAAGATCTTAAAAAATCAGGGCAACAGTAATGTGTTAATATAAGGTTTCTGAATAGCGTGGGGCAAAAATAGTGGATACTTGTGCAGTATTTTTCTTTCTCCCTGAGCTGAGAAGCAATGTGAGGCTCCTTTCCAGCAGGTGCTGTTAAGAAGTATTGATTGAAGACTTTTCTGTTTGCCATTGTATTTTGGGTCATTACTGTGAAAATGGTCAGATAGTGAATGATGAATCACAGCTTGGTTTAAGCTGTTCTAGTGCAGACAAGTTTATGTAGATAAAAAAGGACCTCTCTTTTGGAACAAGGAAATGAACTTGTTAGAGAATATCTCCCAATAATGGTTGTCTTTGGAATGTAGTCAGGCAAAACTCCCATTAAATTCGAGTGAGAGTTGTGAAAATAAATCCATGCACTTTTAAATTCCTTAATTTCATTAGTGAAATGTAGAAGATGATGTCTTTATTTCTTTTTGAAGTGGGCATATTTTACAGCATTTTTCCTTTTCTTCTTTTCAACATACTGTATTTGTTCAGCAAACTCTATTGTCCCATCTTAGGAAAAGAGGGAAATCTTGCAGTGGTTTTGGTTTGTGATAAGGCAACACTGAGTTTAAGGGGAAGAGTTTTTTTTGCTTCAATTACTTCATTATGTTTGTTTTCCACTTCCTTAAGCGTAACCACCAAATTGTGGTACGGAAATATTTTATTTAGATTAGCATGGTAGGAATTGGATCTCCCAATCAGAGTTGGACTTGAATACTTGTGGAATGGGTCAGAAAATGTTTACAGGCTAATGTACTGCAGAAATTATGTGCTACAGCTGAGAACAGAAACACCTGATGCCTTATTTCTCTATGCACCTCTTCAGGTCTGTCTGATTATTTGTTGGTATCATTACACTGTTGGGTGTTTTTAATCTTGCCCACCTGTTACACACCAGAGACGGGTTTGTAAATGTAGGATTGCTTGTTCTCCAATGAATGATCCTCTTGTGTTTTGTTCCAGAGCTGCTGGGCACCGTAGCACTGTAGGATGCTTCGCAATGCCCTAGGAAAAGCCTGCCGATTTCTGGGCTACACCGTGCAATATGGCTGCATAGCACACTGTGCCTTCGAGTACCTTGGGGGAATTGTTGTGGTAATTCTTCTTTTTCATTACATTTAAAAGGAGATAAAACTGGTATACTGACAGTTTTCTGTGTGATGATGCCAATATTTCAGGTTTTGTCATTTAGCACAATTTATGGGAAGGGGCTCCAGCCTTTGTGAAGGTTATTTGTACTTAGTTTTCTGATGTGTTATTGCTGGAGGTATCACTGAAGTGAATGGGAAACTCTGATTAAGCCTTTTGCACAGAGTCCATCCTTTAAGAAACACTGGACTCAGTGATAGCAAATGCCTTTGTTTCACACTCTGGCCAAATTTTTGGGTGTTTTATGCTCCCTGCCCCTCCTCCCCAGGTCCTTAACCTGGCAGACACTGCTGCTGGGCATGGGGGAGTCTGGCTTGAGCTGCTCCTGCAGCTTCTGTGATGATTCTGTGTCACAGAGAAGAGAAAGGGGTAAGCTGGTAAGAAAGGGCTTTGAGCACTGCTCCTAAAAATTTCCTGGAGATGTAGTGCTGAAAGGAATCAACAAGGGCCTTATAGCACCTAGTGCAGTTGAAGACCAGCCTCAAGGAAAAATAGAGCTGTAACAGAGTTAGAGGTGTGTTGCAAGGCTTTGCAAGGGTTCTTCAGGGTGAGAGAGACGAGAATTTTGACTCGATCAGAAAGCTGGATTTATTATTTTATGATATATGATACACTAAGACTATACTAATAAGGAATAGAGAGAAAAGTTCAGAAGCAGCTAAGCTAAGAATATAAAAAGGAATGAATACTAACGGAGCTCTCTCTGATCTGTCCCAGAGAAAGCTTGTCTTTGATTGGCCCTTAATTGTACACAAGCAACATGGACCAATCCCAGGTGCACCTGTTACATTCCACAGCAGCAGATAACCATTGCTTACATTCTTCTTCTGGGGCCTCAGCTTCCCAGAAGGAGGAAAAATTGTAAAGAAAAGATTTTTCACAAAAGATGTCTGTGACAGAGGTGCTCTGGGGCCTCCCCTCAGCTTTGAAATGCCTCACACATTCCATGGAGGAGCTCACTTTTAGCTCTCTACATCCCACCTTTTCTAATTTATTAGCATATCATTTAAATATAAGTTTATTTTAGAAAGAAGCAGTTTGAAACAGTAATTTTTTTCTCCTTTCTTTTTCATTTGCAGTGCTCTGGACCTTCCATGGAACCAACCATTCAGAACTCTGATGTTGTCTTTTCAGAGAACCTCAGCCGCCACTTTTACTGCATCCAAAAGTATGCTGCTGTCTTGGGAGCACATCTGACATCCCCTCTGCCAGGGCTTGCCAATAACCACCCTCTGCCCTTGATTTTTAGTGTATTTTTCTGCTTCTAACTTGTAATTTTTCATTGTGTCTAAAGGATCTTAAAGTTACCAACATCCCAATGAACAACATGTCAAAATTCAGTTTGGATTTAGTCTGTTGTCACTGTTGCAGCTTTGTCCAAAACATAGAAAAAAATCCTTTTTTTCCTCCCCTGAATGATTCCACTGAGTGAATGTAACTTCTTCCCTAAGCAGTTTGGTCTTGAAAACCAGCTATGGGTATTACTGGTCTCAGGTTGTAGTCTTAAATGTTTCATAAATGATCTCAATAACAAAAATTCACTCAACTTCTAAAACTCTGTGAAATTACACCTGAGTAAAACTGAAGAAACCAAAATTGTACACAAGAATTTTCAGCACAATGGACTGTCTTTAATGTGTGTGAATATTTTTGGAGTAGATACGTGGATGCTCATGTACTCAGCCAAATAGTTTGTAACTAGAGTTCTTCTGTTTGTTTTTGTTTGTTTTTTTTCCTCTCAGAGGAGATATTGTAATTGTGAAAAGCCCAAATGACCCCAAATCAAATATCTGTAAAAGAGTAATTGGCTTGGAAGGGGATAAAGTCTGCACAAGCAACCCTTCAGATTTCCTTAAGAGTCACAGCTATGTAAGTATTAGAGTTTCTTCCTATGTAAATTAATGATTACTTAAGTAGGCCTGGTGGTCTGTAAAGGATTTGCAATATTGGAGGATAATAATAAATCCTAAATTATTAATAAATTATTATTCTTGATTATGTACAGTAAAATGTTGTACTTTTAGACTATTTGTGCCAAGCTGTCTTCCTCTGCCTTTTGTTTCTGTAGGAACTGTAGACAGATAATATTTCTGCTGTGCCCTTTGGAAGAATACTCTGAAATTCTGTGTACAAAGTGCAATTCAAAAGAGAGGTGCAGGTGTTGGTGTTCAGGCAAAACTGTTCCTGCACTTTAAACACTAAGGAGTGAATATTTGACTCTGCAATAGCTTTGCAGATTTTTCTTTCAAAATTATACTTTAGTGTATCTCTATTTCAGTGTAGCAGTATTTTAATGTTCCTCAGAATGGTTGGAAAAGTAGAAATTTTCCTAACTTGGCCAAGAAGTCAGATGATGCAGTGAAAAGGAAAAAATAATCTCAATGTTCATTTATCCTTATGCAGATAGACTTCACAGAAGTTTGGAAAGATCAGTGACAAAATGTTTTTAGCAACTTTTTTTAGGCTATCATGAGAAAAAGCCTCAGGAATGATGATCACAGAAGAATGTAGGTTTTTTCTTGTCCTGAAAGTGTGTTTGACTGTTACCTCTATTCAGCACTTGTGGAGCCATCAGATATTCCCAGGTGTTATGAATCTTTAAACAAAGCTGTGATTTTGCCCTTTCATATCCACTCCATCCTCAGAATAAGAAGAATGAGCATGTGGCCAAAGTCCTGTGCTGAGAAGGTGGAGAACTTTATGGAACACTCCTTCCAGGCAGCTCGAGTTTGTGACACACAAATCCTGTAGGAATTCAGCTTCCATAAAGGCAGCCTCCTTCACCAGGGAGCCTCCAGCTAGCATTGCTTCATTTGTATTGAGCAGCTGAAGTGGAGTTTCTCTTTACTTAAAGCAAAAGTTCTTGTTTAGCACCAGGAAGTAAGGACAGGAGTCATACCCTGCTCTGAGGCTTTGAATTTGTTCCTTTCACTCCAGGGTTGAGGCAGCACACCTTGGGCACTGCCACCAACCTGCACTGCTGCTGTGATGCCAGAGCCACTGGAGCTGCTGTTCTTAGACTGTGCTCACTTGTGGGCATAAGGAAGGAGCTCATTCTCTGTTACATTTTGAAGGAGAGGAGAAAACATTTAGTTTTTCCACAAATCAAATTATGTTGACTGTTTAACCAAGGAAAAGTCTACCAAAACCCCCAAAGAACACAAAGCCACCTTTCTCAGGAATCCTCTAGCTCTGGTGGAGCTCATAATTGTGATGGAATACACATTTCCCAGAGGAGACCAACCTGAACTCTGTGCACACTGACAGAAGACACAAACTGCATTTCTCTGAGCATTTTTCCTCACTTGTGTTAGTCTTGAAAAGGAAGTTCAGGAAAGATTTGTGCCTAAAACAGGATATCAGCTTTTCTGGAAATGCTGAAGTGACCAGTGAATATTCAGCAGAACAATTTCTGCCCTAGTGCAGGGTTTCTTGTCTCCAGTTTTAATCCAAAATATGAGGAGAAGGAGCAGATGGGGAATGCAGAGTCCATTTCCTGTTTTCATAAAGGCTAATGTGTGGAAATACAGAGAAGGGACAAGCTTTTGTAATTCTTACACCATAAATTGTATCTAGGAGGAGAAATTATCTAAATGGAAGTGCTCTTGTGCCTGATACCTGTTTTCCTTCTACCTTTAGTGCTTGGTAAAGAGGTAGATCTTAACATCTGTTCAGGAGACACTTCCTTTACAGAAGGGTAAATTCTCAACGTGGATATCTGTACTTTATGTTCATAACTGAGGCTGGATTACTTACTAAGTAAATTGTTGGGGAGGGGAAACATGACATGTATTTATGTTTAGGCAATTGCCTCATCAGATTCCTTTTAGTGAATGCACTTTTAACTCAAACACAGAATTCCTCACAGCAAACAATAATGGCAGCAGATGCACAGAGAACTGGCTGTTTTGTTGATACTTGCCTGAGGTGTATTTTGGAAAAAAAAAGATTGTCCAAGCTGAGGAAAGGCCTGGGCTGTGGTTCCAGATGGCCAGGAGTGGTGCTGGGGGGGTCTCTGTGCCAGGGGAACGTGCCACTCCTTAAGTGAGCAAAGCCTGTCAAAAATTTCATGAGTTTTGGACTTTATCTTTGGCTACTGCCTGCCTTTTTTCAAACAGGAAATCTGAGTGGTGTGTGAATGCTGTGACTCCAAAGTGTGTAAGGTCAGAGCAGTCTTTGTTTTTATTACAGTGAACTGCTCAGCTTTCCTGGAGGGCTTATCTCCTATTTTGGGAAGTTTCTGTCATGTCTGCAGACTTAGACAGTAAATGGGAATATCAGATGCCAGCAATATTGCCAAATTAGGCAGCTCAGACCCCTGCTTCAGTCTGTGCTGCTGGTTGCCAACTAGTGGATAGGTTTTCTAAGCTAGCCAGTTCCTGGAGGTGGCAGAGTAACGGCCATACAATGGGAAAATTATCTGTAAGCACCTGCTTTAGATTTGCCCCAAAAGGAGAATCTTTAGGAATTGTTCTTAGTCTGTATTGACTGTGTCATTGGTAGTGTTGGCATATTTTACAGCGTTGGAGTTTGGGATTTCTGTGCTTAGAAGCATTGTCACACACAGTTCTTACCCTGAAGGCTAAGAGAATGCTAAAATCAGATCCTATTGAGGTGCTGGTTCATTCATGAATATACTCAGGATGCCTTTATATGTATGGAGAACTCTGTTTACAATTTGCTCTCTTTAAAATTCCACAGATGAGATACATTATTGCTGGAAACAACCAAGGATATACCTGGAGATTAAAAAAAAAATCCAAACACAACAAACCAATCTTCCAAGCTATAATGGAAAAGAAACAAACAAAAAACAATCATACATAAGCTGAATAAGTTGTTCTGAAAAGAGGTATTTCAGCTGAGTAGAAATGCACAGTAGCAGTGGCAGTTAAAATACTCTTGCTGCTCTATTTAACTGAAGGAATACATCATAAGAGAAAATTATTTATGTCAGAGTGCACTAAAGCTAAAGCTGTATCAGAAACCTGTCTTTGATGGAGTTGGATTGCAGGCTGATGGAACTAATGCCACATATAAAACTGAGTGTATAAATTAGGTCTGTGCTGAAATTACAGTTTAAGTACATACTATTGGAGTTTATCTGTAGAACAATAATTAGGGAAATCTTCCTGTTTACATGAAAGTATAATGAAATTCCTTTTTTGAATAAACTGCTGTGATATTACAAATTTAGGAAAAGGTAGTTTTCCTTTTTTTTATATCTGATATGGAATGTGAGCATCAGGATGGCAGTTTTGCAGGGCTCTTCTTTGGTTTTTGTGCTAAATGTACATTTATAAATAGAAACAAGTATATTTGCTGTAATAAACATTTAAGAATGCATAATGTATTTTTTCTCTATCAGAGGCAATGTAGTATGAACCCAGAAGTTAAAAAGGTAAAGCACTAATGCTCTATTCAGAACTAGTTTCACTTTTTAAGAGATATCCTATTTTATTCATTTAACTATATGCGGTATGAACCCAGAAGTTAAAAAGGTAAACAACTAATGCTGTATTCAGAACTAGTTTCACTTATTAAGAGATATCCTATTTTATTCATTTAACTATACAGCGATTAATGAGGATTAATAAGGAAATTAATCACAGTAAACCCCTGAAATGATCCTAAGAAAAACCTACAGCTGAAAGGTTATTTTTCATATTTAAGCTTTTATTTCCTGTTTAAAAACCTCTTAGTACAGGTTTATAATTCAGTATAATATAAGTATCTTATTGCTGTGTTTGAATTTGCTTTAATGCCATTTACTTTAGCTTTAATTTCTTTACGTACCATATGTTCTTGTGCTGCAGGTCCTATTTACAGTGTGAAAAAGTGAGGGCTAAACCATCAGAATCAAACAGCTTATATGTCATAAACCACCAATATGCTGAACCTTTGAGGCACTTAAACAAAAGTAGTCCCTAATAATGTCACTTAATAGAGGCAGAGTCTGTAAATAAGGAACTGCCTCGTGCAAGTCCCGGTGATAAAAAGCTGAGATACAAATCCATATCTCAGCAACACCGTGCTGGTGATCAATCAGCTCCCACTAATGCTGCCAGCCTGGCTGCTGGGCCAGTGTTTGCCTTGTGCTGCAGCAAAATGAGCCTTGCCACGGAGATGGCATCTCCTCATCCTGTGGGAGCTCCAGAGCCAACAGCATTCCCAAGATAACGCACCCTGCTGTGTTTGCACAGTGCTGTAACTCTTCAACCGCTCTTGGCTAATGCAAGCCAAGGAAGTAAGAATATCATGTGGGCACTAAGGATAGCATAATGTCAAAGCAAATGACACAGGATTGGAATCACAGGGTTTGAATGCACCCTGCAAGACATTGAAAACTGGTTTGGTATTTCAGAGCACTTAGTACTGTTGGATAGTCATTTTAAGGTATCCTAAATAGCAATTAAAAATAAACCTAATGAAAACACCACTTCTTTTCCCTTTGCTCTAAGTATCTTAATGTTTACCCTCATGGTTTAGTAAGTTTCAGTAGTTGCTGATATGGAAAACGAGTGTTTTCTTGCTCCTCTTTAGCTCTGAGTGTTCTAGAGGCTCAGGAGAAAGTCATGCCATAATTGTAACCAGCAGCTGTGCTGAAAGTCTGTGGGAGAGGAGAGCTCCTTTGGCATATTTGTTGGATTGCAGATGGCTCTGTATCCCACTACAGAGAGTTCATGACTCATGCTTACCTTGAGTTTTCTCAGAAGTAGTTTTAAATCAAAATTCCGATCTGTCAAAACGAAATTGTTCAAGAGAAAAGAAACACAAAGGATTTTATCAGTCAAATTCCCAATATTTCCAGGATTTCTTCTGCTCAAGTGGCTTGGCCTTCGTACCTTTGCAGTTTTGATTTGGTGATACTTCAACAGCATAGAAGTAGCCACATTTTATGATTCAGTTATCCCTCTTCTCAAAGTTCAGTAACAACTTCTGGGAAGCTGCTCAGGATGGTGAAACCAACTACTTGGGACTCAACTGGAGCTTTTGAGCACAGGTTTTAGTCTGAGTGTGCCAGCTGTGCAGGAGAGATTCAGGTCCATGCTGATGGAGCTGGCAGACAGGATTCCTTAGCCCTGATAATATTATTTATCAGCCCCTGCTCTCCCAGGCTGAACTGCAGACCTGTGAGCACAGAGCATTATTGCTGGCAGAAGGGTCTCTGCAAACTATTCAGTAATCTTTGAGGGATTTGTAATCAATATTTTCTTCTAAAAATCTAAGGCTAATAAGAGTCTGGACTGGTCAATCACAGGCATTTTCTGAATTTTTGTTAAGGAGTTTCTAAATGTAGCTAGGAGATTTGGGTCTGGATGTTTTGGCCTAAGAACATGAAGCAGTTAGTTTTAATTTTAACAGATAATAGTTTTAGAAAAGGAAAGATGACTCATAATTTAAATTCAGGGTTGCAGCTAGAGGTTTTAGAAAACAGATACATAGCTTTTCCAGCTAATTGAGGTCTGTGTATTTAACAAAATGATCTAGATCTCAGCATTAAATATTTACAGCAGTAAACAATGCATGCAAGTGTTTGAATTATTCAACACAGTTGAAAACTTTTGGAATAGGTAGGAAGTGATACTAAGAGAAATCAGATATTTTTCTAATATTTGGTTATCAGATATTTTTCTCATATTTGACAGATAGTTTTCTCAGATATTTGACTCCATAGACATCTCTGATATGAAAACCTCTCCTATTAAGCTGTGAGTGTAGTGATCAAACCTTCTAAATTCCATGTAGTCAAGCTCAGGACAGCAGTAGTTACTCCTACATTACACAAAGTTTAGAAGGATGAAACCCCAACCATTGAAATAACTAGTGAGTGCTCTGACAAGTCAATGTACCAGCTTACTCACTTTTTTGTTGCAGAACAACAACCAACTGCTGTGTAGAGAAAAATATCTTAAAATGCCTTAGGAATTCAAGCCTAAGTTAATATTCCTTAGTTCCCCTGTGGTCTGTGAGTTAACACTGCAGGTTATGTGATTTTAATAGTGGTTAATATTTAATTTCAAAACTTAGGCAAGTCTTCATATCTTACCTTTTTAGAAATATTCTATTAAAATTACAAATGTCGTTGTAGAGAGAATGAATTCATAATATAAATATGTAATCACAATGAATTTGATTAAAAACACATTAGAGTTTCACTGTCATCCTCTCTAATAACAATCTGGACCAACATCATAATGTCTTCTTTTTAAAATGTGCATTTAAACAAACTGGGTCAAGTACATTATGTCTTATTCATAAGCAGCTTAAACTGTTCAGCAAGTAGAGGGAAAATGCTAAACTCTTTGGAAATACCTATAAATTTAAGATCATTTTGAAATTCATAAATTTATAAATTTAAGGTAAATTAATTCTTTTATATTAAGAAATATTAAACTCCAGGTAGTTCAGCCTTTTAAGGATATGTAGAAAATGTTGATTTAACGTCTGCTATACTGTTTAAGTTCCAGTGTGGTTGCTACCATTTCATAGCTTTTTTCAGCACAAAAAAGTAAATACAAATTCTTACCCTGAATCTGAAAATGTTGAGCTAATTAATGTAGTTGGGTTTTATACAGATGGCAGCCTTAATATGAACAACATTTATGATAAACCTACAGAAACAGTGCCTGGAGCAACTGGATCATTAAAAAAAGTATTTGTTAAGCATTATTCAGTCTTGGTTCTGAATTAATAAATAAGGGATTAAGGAGTGGTTATGTGAGACTTTAAGTATAGAGTGATAAAACAAACTCCTGCATTTCTATGGTGTATATTTTATCCTAACTAGATGCAATTTACTTAAATAAGGCAATTTAATCAGTATTTAGTAAATTTGTCATTTGATATTGTAGAATCTTTCATCATATTTCACTTTAATCAAGCAAGGTAACACCTGTGGTTTATTCACAAAAGCTCCTTTTGTTAAATGAACACCCGCAGGCCATGAAGCAATTACATTTGTTGCTTGTACCAAAGTGGGAGGCACTTAAATAGACCTTAGTAGGGATAGATGAGAACTTGCAGACTTTTATTCTTTTGTCCAGCACTGAGATTAGTTCTTATCATAGCTCAAGAAGGAAGCCTCTGAACTGAAAAGATGGGAATTATTTAAAGTTCTTCTTAAGTTGGAAACTTTGATATTGCTGGAGGTGATGTGAATACCTGTGACCTTACAAAAGTTCAAACATCTACTCCCAGCTGATTGTATGTGCTGATGTTTTTGGAGATTGCCCTAAAATCACTAGCAAAAGCTCTCTCAAAACAAAAACCCTAAACCACAGAAGCCTGTTTTCAGTTTGTTGGGTTTGGGGGTATTTTTGAGGCAGATAATTTCGTCCTGTTAGCTTTATTTGCAATGCATTAGTTTCCTAATATGTCAGTTAATGCAGCACAGGGTTCTTATCTCTTGGGTTTGAAGATAATTGAATAATCAAAGAATAAAAGTTTGGCATCATGTGAAGACACCAAAAGAATATAATTATTTGATGATTCCCCCCTTTAAGTAAATTCATGTTTTATGCTGGTGAGTATGCATCAGACACCTGCCCTGTACTTCAGCTCTGCCACTTTAACTGCACCACTGAGTAAACTCCAACAGCTCTGCAAATGTTGCCAGTTTGTCTCGGTGAAAGATGTTTATTTGGGGTGAAAGAGAATGAACTGCTGCCTCCAGCTCAGCTGTTGCCAGGGATAGTCTTGTTATCGTGGTCTAGAGCCTGGGGAGGGAGCAGAGGGGTGTCTGATGGTGCCTTTCATTGCCACACTTTGAAGCAGCACTGCAGATAACCGGTTCTGCCCGAGAACAAGGGAGGTAAATCCTGGGATAATCTGCACAGAACAGGGGCACAGGGGCTGCTGAGGCACAGGGAGCTGCCTGCAGACAGTCAGACAGCATTTCACAGCAGCCTGCCCTGCTCAGGAGTTGCTGCTTCTTCAGTCCCACTCGTTCTGTGAAAATTCAGCTGCTGGCTGTGTGAGACTTTGCCATCTTTAGTTCTGGCCTGTGTGTAGGCAGTTCAGAGAGGCTGCCCAGCCCAGGGCAGTGCTTTTACCCCTCATCAGTGGGGGTGTGCAGTCACTGTCCCTGTGTGATTTCTGTGGCATTTCTTGGATGCAGTTAATTTTCCTAAGAGGTCCACTGCGTGTAGATTCCAAAATGCAGCGCCTTGATCTGTGACACAAGTGGCTTTCCCTCTGTGCAGTTAATACATTCTTACTAAAAATACATATTTTTAATAGCCAATTTTTTTTTCCTTTGGTGAATATTATTCCCAGCTAGTGTGCTTGCAGAGCTTTGCAGTGTTTCAGATTGGGTCCTGGCCTCTGATATTCCAAGTGAACTATTCCCTGTGACCAATCCCACTGAGATCAATGATGTGGTGTCGACATGGCTTGGTGCATGGAGGAGGATTCTGGCACTGATCTTCATTTCAAAGGGGTTTATACTACTTTTGGGTTTGTTTGTTTTTTTTTTTAATTGATGATTATTGCCTGTCACTGGTATTTGGTTTTACATTTTCCTGTAATTCTTGTGATTTTTCTTGTGAAGGGCCTAGATGATGGACAGACACACTGCAAAGGTGCATTATCCCTAGATGAATCACACATTGTGACAGTACTCTTGATGCCAAATTCAGAGGTGTAGGGCCCAGTCATACCTTCCAGGGAGAACTGCAAAAATTACCTTAAGTGGTGAATTTCAGGATGTAGGAAGACACTTTTCTGCAGATGTTCTACCTGGAATGCAAAATGTGAACATATTGACTGGACAAATAATTATTCCTAGTACTGGAAGTAGTTTTATACCATTACAGGCAAAAGCAATTTATTTTGGTTTTTTTGTAATTTTAGAGCTTGGTGGAAATATGGGAAGTGTTCTAGAAAGCTTTTGGATATACTTGAGTCACGAGTGGTTCTTTATTTTACACAGTAAAAGATGAGCATCACATTCTGCCTGTGAACTGGGAGAAGTGAGAAAGCACAGGATCCAGAACAGCACAGGGGGAGCTGGCAGGGAAACAGGAGCACACTGCAAGAACATGAAATGTTAGCATGGCTTTGCTTTCTATATCTTAGTAATTGCAGCTTGTCCTGTTTGTGTGTGTGCTGTCACAGTGGCAGCAGTTTGGTGGCTGACTGGTTATTCCAGGATGTGTTGGACAGGGCAGTTTGCACCAGGAGAGTCAGGTGCTGCTGCCTTGTACTGTTATTTGCACATGGGAAACAATCTCACGTGTGAATGTGGACACAGAGAGTGCTTTGGGTGAATCCACTGAACTGAGTGACCACAAACATCCAGCAACCTTGCTGGACATCCCAAACAAGCTGTGCTCCATGGAACCTTTGAGGAAAACAGCAGTGACAGTACATACTCAAAAACAGACCTATCAAAACCACAAGATGCATGTTCTACACAGGTTGTTTGACTCCAGATAGAAGCTTTTGAAAATGTATAAATTCACTTCTGGTTGTTTTTTTTTTTTTTTGTTTGCAAAGCTGCTTGGGTAGGAGGAGGGCCAAAGTCATGTAGCTGGAACCAGCTGGCCTTCCCAGAGGAAACCCTTTGGTGCATGTGCCAGGAATCTGATCAGCCTAGCAAGCAACAAAGGTGGCAGACAAGCTGAACAGCGAATTCCTGTCTGGAAGGACTGGAGAACAAGCTTGGCTCAAGTAGTGGAACAGTTAAAAACAAAGGAGATGGCATTCCTTTATACCTGGGGCAGGAAATGGTGCCAGTGGGTTTCAGAAGGGCTTAGACATTGCTGGGCACCTTCTGAAATGCTGAGGGCAGGCTTTGTGCCCTCTGACACACCTCCAGCACCTTTCCTGGTGCCACAGCAACACAGGGCTGCTTGGGAGGGATGGCCAGGCTCACAGATGCTTGCTGCAGTGTGTTTGCTCTGCCCAAGTGACCTGTTGTGTCTCAGTCCACAGCTGGCACATTTGCCACGCTCAGCAGAGGGGCTCTGGCAGTGTGTGCCAGCCTGGGATGCTGCTCTGGTGACAGGCACGTGGCAGCAGGGCTGAAGCAGAGCAAGCCCAGGTTCCCAGGGGCTGTTACCTGGCCAGACAACTACAGCTATCACCTGCAGTTTGATCCAGGGGGGGACTCACATTTGTTCTTACTGCTTTACAACCTGCCTTTAGTCTAGAGAGATATTTCACTTTTTGTAATCTGTTACCCATGAACTCTCTCTTACGTAGGCTATTGTGTTTACAGTGCATGGCTCAATTCTAAAACATTCATGCTACTTGTACTTTGAGTTTCACTTGAAACTGTTTGTTTATTTATTTAGTTTGTTCCCTTATGTTTTTTCCTCTGAATTGTGGTCGTAGTAATGTTTCAAGTAAATACTTCATAGTAATGTTTCAAGTGGATACTTGGTTTTGGAAAAATAAATGTTTATAAAGTCCATATTAAATATTCTCTAGATTGAGAATATGTTGCTTCATTTAAATTTTCAGCCTGGTTTAAATTTTTAGAAACAAGACCCAGTAAGAAACATAATTATTAAGTATTTTATTTGGTAACTTGAAAGAGGTTATTTGTATCTGAAACATTTTTAAGAAAACATTACAAAATAGTATTGTATGTCCCAAGTAGATATCTTAGTTTAAGACTTGCAGGAGCAACTTTTTCACATATGAAAGCTTCATACTCTCATTTAGGTAACTATTACAGCTATGTTGCTATTTCTCATTTTGTCATTGAGTCAGTCAGTGAATGCCATGAATCTGTGGTATGTAATATAGTTAATGCATAATATATATGGGCAATGAAAGGTCTTTGTCATATAGTATAAGGTCACCATCATTAATTTTCAAATTATAAAAAGGGATTTGCTGTTTTGTGATCATCATTATTGCAATATAATGTGTTGTGGATTCTGCCTGCACATAGAATGAACTGTGATCTTAATTAGAACTTTGACAAGCCTACTCCAACAAAATGATGAGATTATTCGTAATTGATGTCACAATCAATTACCAGTTAGTTCATCATGAATCTACTAACAGTTCTAGCCTTGGTGCTGGCCCCAGGATGTTGATGAGTGTGTGGCTGCCCTGTTCATGCTGTTACTGCGACAGGAGGGCAGATTTTCAGTCAACATCCTAATGACCTCTTTTGAAGTCTATTAAATTAATGACCCTGTCACATTGGTCTAACCTCTTGCATCTTCATTTTGGGTTTTTTTGTTGCAAACCATTGGTTTTTGAGCACATGATAGAACAGGTACTTTGGAGCACTCCTTCTCATCCCTCTAAATCTGGCAGTGGGTCTCATAAACTCAAAATTTAGTTCCTTACACAGTCATGAAATACAGAGCACAGAAATCAGGGAAAACACTGTAAGGCAAACTGTGCTTAACACCATTCTGTTCTGGCTTCTTTTTACATTTCAATCTTGCTTATAGGTGCCTAAAGGACATGTCTGGTTAGAAGGTGATAATCTCAGGAATTCTACAGATTCCAGGTGCTACGGACCTGTTCCTTATGGGCTGATAAGAGGACGCATTTGTCTTAAGGTATGTGAATTTCTACTATCTAAAAACAGTTGCATTAATACATTTTTAATGAGTGGCTGTTAGGTACTGAAACTTGCCTCCCCAGCTGCCTGGCCACAGCAAATGGAAAGCAAAGCATGAGCACTCCACCACCTGCTGTAAAAGGATAAATCAACAGTGACAGGGTTTTTGGAGGGAGGACTTTGGAGCAGCACTGAGCAGTTTTCACTGCTATGAAAATGGAATGAACTGTTTTGCAAGCAAATCCAAACATGATAAAACCACAAATGTACACACCTACGCCCTACTGTACAGATGTACATTTCATCCTTACTTTGATTCTCTCTGCAATATGATTTTTCACTGTTGTAGCTCTGTGGTCCAAAAAACAAAATGGAGGAAAAGTCTTTCCAGACTTGCACATGTAGCCTGGCCTTGCTGCTTTTTAAACTAAAAAAATGCTTTAAATGAATATTGTACTGTATAAACCATCACAGTTTTTTCTCCTTTTGCTTCAACAATTCTACAACTTCATTTCACACTGAATTATTTTATGATATTATCTGTGTTACTAGTTTACTCTTTTACCAAAAAGAAGAAACATAACACAATTTCCTCTCCATAAAAAGTTTAATCTAAGAAATAGGGGAGTGTGTATTACACAGTTATGCACCTGCTTTTAGAAAGCTGGATTTAAAGTTGTGCATTCAGAACAATAAAAAAGGTTTTCTCCGTATACTTCAACACATCCACAAACCCATAATTTAGCACACCTGTATTACACGGGGAAGATTAGATCTTTCCAATTAGCAAAGCCTTATATCCTTAATTTACAGTATTTATGAACACAATTTGGGACTTTTCAAAACAACCCCTTGGAGCTATTGAGAACAATCAGTAATTGCTTTCTAAACCTCAGACAACAGGGCCCCCTCAGCCCTACTGGCAAATTTGGGGTGACCTCTGTTCCTCCTGGCTCCCATTTGCTCTGAGCTCTTCCCTGGTGTTTGCTCAGGGCTCTGCCCCTTCTCCTGCTGTCTGCCCTGCCCTGGACACCAGAGGGGAAAAGGCTGGTTCCCAACAGGGCTATTTTTATGACCCAAGTTTTAGCTTGAATTATTGACTGCTGAGAGACAAAGGATGTTCATCTGCTGACACTCCTCTAATGAGAATGTGGCAGTAATCATGCAACTGAAAAAAGCATTTCTCCAAGTGCACAGGTACAGAAAAGCTGCTGCTGTTTACTGCTTTAATGTTAGCAAATACTGGATATATCAAGAAGCTGTGTGTATGGACAGCCAGAATCAGTCACAGTATCTCTCCACAGCAACAGATTTTGTGTCCAGCTTGTGCCCTGACAAGGAAGGTGTTTGAAAGATCTTAATGAAGTGACTGACAGGACTGAACCCTAAGTAAGCTCTGTACAATGAGTGGAACTCACAGATAATTCACTTTGAAGCACTACTTTGGGAGTCCTGAACATTTTCTGTTAAAAAAAAAATTATGCAATCACTTGGTACTTAATCAAAATAATTTAACTAGATTCCACAGGCAGTTGTTTAATGACAGTGGCATAGAGTAATGATTATTCAAGTTTTTGTGAGATTTAAGTATATGGTGCCTAACAAAAGCAAAAATGAATTTGTTCTTTAAATGAGTATTTCTAATTGGGTTCTTCCTGATACCTCACATGAGCACAGAGTGCTGTTGCTCCTGTGTGCTGCTGCTGCACACTGCAGTGCGGGGCAGCAGGTACAGCCTGCTCAGGGCTGGCTGGCCACTGGCCACTGGCCAGGAAACCTCTGAGTGCTTTTAGTGCAGCCTGCTGCAGCTTTGGCTTCTCCTCCATCCAGCAGTTTCTACTGCCTTCAGAATGGAAGTTTTTGTGTCTTTGTCTTGCAGTGGATTTTGGAGGAGCAGATGTGACAGTGCCTTTCAGTGCTAAGTTACGTTTTTAGGAATGGACACAAAAACCCCCAAATATAATCTGGAAGTCAGGGATTTCCACAGAAGAGAGTGAGCTTAGCCAGCCTAGCTGGCTGCATTTGTTTAGCCAACCTATTCTTGGCAAAACATGAATGTTCATCTGAAGTTTAGACCAAGGGTTGGTGCAGCAGTTTTTAACCCTTACAGAAATACCAACACTTGATTCTTGTCCTGCCACTCCAAACACAAGGTCATGCCATGAAGGGCTGCTGAAATCAAAGCAGCTGCAAATTCAGGAAAAGCACTGGGAATCCCACTCAGAACTCATGTTTCATCCTGTCCTAGGTAGGATATCCTGTGCATTCCCTGGATTTAGGCTCCATGTCACAACTAGACCTGTGGTGTATCTTCAAAAGAGCTAGTTAGCCCCATTTATGCCCTGTCCATCAGATCAAATCTATCTATGTAGGCCAAAGCAGAGAGGGCAAAGAGCTGCTAATTGGAAGAGCCAGTCTGAATGAGCAAGTAACAGTCAACTTCTGTCAGAACTTTAAAGGCAGAGTGGCATGTCTTTGTTTCACAGAGGGGAGCTTGCCATCTCTTTCCAAGCACCAGTATTGTTTCTCAGTCTTCTATGCAGACTAGATAAAACATAATTTTCATTCTAACTCTACCACTAAGATTACTGTGACAAATTTCAAACTACACTGTCAAAGCAACCTTTAAAGCTAATTTGATTACTTTCACTGAAAGAAAGTCAAGTTTCAGTAGGTGTGATTTGAGTTGCCTGAAATGAGATTTGTGCTGGAGTGAACAGACTGAAAAACTACCCTCTCCAGGCCTTCACTGAGATCAGCTCAGATTTGTTATATGGGATATTTTTCTTTCCTTTTACTTCTGCTCGCCTTCAGGGCCAAACAAAGACTTGACACCCAGCCTGCAGCCAGCACAGGCCCTCTGGACAGCTTTGAATTCTACAGCTTTGCTGCTAACCAAGATCACAAATACCCTTCTGTTGTTGGCTTGTATCTATATTTTTGTGAGGAACTTAAAATAGCTCACTGCTCAGCACAGAGACAAGACATCACCTCTGTGCTTCTGTGTCACAGCTGTTCCTCCTGCTCCTCCCTGACTGCACATGCCAGAGCCACAGGAATTGTCTGAGATCCTGCACAAGAGCCTTTTCCTGATGCACAGCACTTGAGGTCCTGGGCATGACTGTCCTCCTGCCTTCCTGGTGGGGCACAGTGCTGCCAGGGCTGCCAGGAGCCTGCAGAGGGCACAGCCAGGAGAGAGCTGCTGCTGCTGCTGCTGCCAGGCCTGTCCTGAGCTGCCCCAGCCTCTCTCCTGAGCTGCCCCAGCCTCTCCTGGCACAGCCTTTGCTGCTGGGGACACATCACAGGGGCAGAAATAACTGAGCCTTTGCCTGTGCTCCCTCTTTAGAATAAGACAATTGCTCCTTCACTCCACACAGGGAGCAGCAAAGGCTCCTTCTGGCTGGCTCTGGCTGCTCCATGAACTCAGGATTGCTCAGAGGTTGCTGTCCTTAAGTACAGTGAGATAACTAAAGTGAGATAACTAAAATACTGACAGATGCTTTGGGAACAAGGTGGCAGCCCACCTTTCACTGTCTAGGCTGCTTCATCTTGGGCAGGGGCTGTACCATTTTTGTGGGCTTAGAGCCACAGAGGGCATTGATTGTTCATCCTCATCTTTCCATTCTTCCTGCTGAGCCCCTTGTGCCATCTTTGAAAGAGACACAGACATTCAAGGGAGACAAAGGACAATGAGTAAATGAATGTCCTTGCTTTCCTGTTGCTTTTTTTTTGCATCCAGGACCATCCTACATGTAATTAATGACTGTGCAGAGCAAAGTACTCCTGGGAGCATTCAGTACATGAAGAGCTCCACAGGTAATTTCTGGAGAGAAGATTTGTTTATTGGCCAGCTTCACTCTCTGACACCTGTACTTGGTGATGAGTTGTGCTCTTTTGGAAATAACTGTCCCTTCTCAGAGGAGCTTCATCCAGAGCCTGGTGGTGGCAGGCACTTTCACCCCTTTATTCCTGTTTAAGTTTGTTAAAGTTTACCTGTAGCCAACAGATCTTTTTTTTCTAAGGTTTGGTATTTCCAGTTCAAAGGCCCATCTTGAAAATACAAATAAAATAAAAATACACCTCACCACGAGGAGGTCCATGTTGTGTGGTACTTTTTTCTCCTAGATGGACCAAAAAACATATACCTGGTCTTTAAAGTTATGAAGAGCTTTACAAGCTAGAAAACACTGAATTGAGAAGATGCTCTTTAGGAATTTCTTTATTTCCAAGGGTGAAAAAAGCAATGGAATTCATGAGGCTCTCCATAGCAAAGCATATCTCCTGTATAAATGGTAAAATTCACACTCTGGAACAATTCCCTGTCATACACAGGATTTATTACTCCCAGTAAGAGAAGCACATCAGTGAGCAATGTTCTTTACCAAAGAGATAAAAAATTATTATCTTTATGAAACAATTCCAATAACAAATGAAAACACTGAACTTTGGATTGTGATTAAATCTCTTTAATTTAACTGTTCTTTATTTTACAGATATGGCCTCTGAATGACTTTGGATTTCTACGTGCAAGCCCCAATGGCCACAGATTTCTCGATGATTAAAAGACTTAAGTACTATTGACTGTTTTCATAGTATTTTCTACTAAAATGAATGGAACTATTTTTGCTTAGAATAAACACAAATATTACTAGATAAAGACATCTCTTTCTGAGATTACACCTAACTTCAGAGTGGGAATGATACACTTGTGTCATCAAGCAAAACGATGTGCCTGCCATCAGCAGGTGGTGCCAGGGCTGGCACTGAACACATCTCCAGTGGGGCTCCAGACCTGCTGGTGGGGTTTCCTCTGGCTGCCCAGTGCGGTCAGAGCACAGCTTCCTCCCAAGCTTTCCTCTCAGCAATGGTGACTCCATTTGCTCTGACACGGAGAGCCTCAGCCCAGCACGTGCTCCTGCTCCAGGTGATGCCACTGTCACGGGGCAGGCACAGCCACTGCTTCCAGCTGCCAGCCTCTGCCTCCTCCTCCTCCTAGGCCCCAGCCCTTGAGAGGATTTCATGAACTTCAATATTTAGCTTACAAACAGAAAATGTTCCTGTTTCCCACTGCTGAACTTTGCTCTTCATTATCTTCAAAGCATTCTGTGCCTCCTGATTGAATTTTGTCATCTGAGCTGTTGCAAGGATTTAACCTAAGAAGAAGGGCCCAAGAGCTGCTTCAGACTGAAATTGGAAGAAGCTTCTCTGTTGTTTGCTGGGAAAGAGACCTTTAGATCAGGAGATGCATTCCAGTTGTACAAACTCCTGTTCTGGGTTGGAGGTGTTGAGCAATGAGCTGCAGTAGGAGAGTCCCAGCTGTGTGAGCAAAGGGGAACTTGTCATTTTTAACCCTGAATGAACTCATTCTTGTAGTGCCCCCCTTTTCTTTAACATACATTTCTTTAGCAGATTCTGTCACTTGTTTGTCCAGTCTGTAATACTCAATGTGCTTCACTGAAACAATCATTGCAGGATCTCGATAACAAGTGAACATGTGTCACAACAAACCAAAGATACATCTTTGGTTTCACTCTTGGAGACACTGTAATTCCCACCACATCGACAGGACAGAGTGTAGAGTTGTTCATCTGCCAAAAAAGAAAACAAAAACACTTTCAGTGCTGGAGAAGAATCAAGAGTTTATTTGGAATTTTCTTCATAAAGCTGCTCTTAGTAACAACCTCCCACTGCTGGGTTGGAAGTATCAGTATCTGTGCTACCAGTTGTAGCTCAAAAAATAATCTCAAAGTGTTTCAGTGATTGAGGTATTCTCACACTAAACAACCAGGGCCAATGGATTCTCTTCAAAAAAAACCCAACAAACAACAACTCCAAAAAAAAACCACCAAAAACTCCAGTAATAACAAGGTGCACAATCTGATGATACTGAAAGAAAAATCATACAGATCAAGGATGCTTCCAAAACAGGCTGCTAACCCAGGAACCAAAACCAAAAAAAAGGAAAGTAGGATTTTTCCCCTCACAACTTAAAAAAAAGTTAAAAATAAAAATAAATATCAGCCATTTATTCCAAAAGTAATTAAACAAGAAAAGCCAGAGCAGTAGACAGGAGGGAAGGAACAGTGGCAGATGAGAAAAAGAAACAGAGGCATTCTACCATCACAGGAAGGGCAAGAAGATGAACAAGGAGATTTGGGAAAAAAATCTATGTACTCTCAATTGTACCAGAGGAGAGCTAGGTGAAACGTGGTACTGCAAGTGAGGGTGGCGAGAAATGTACATGGAATGGAAAACAAATGTAACAGAAAGTTAAATTCTAATGCAGGTAATCTCAGAGAGCAAAACAGCTTTGTCCCAGGAAATACAGCAAAAACAGCACTTAAAGTAAGGCAACAATGGTGCAAGATGCAGAAAGAAAGAGAAAACATTAAGAGGGACAAAGAAAAGCATTAGGAACCAGCAGCAAGGCACTCATACCTTCCTTCCAGGACATATCCTCAAGATAAATCTGTTCATGAAGTGGCAATTCTTTTGTCAGGTTATCTTCTGTAAAGCAAACATGACAGATGTTCAGTCTTTTCTGAGAAATTATTGGGTTTATAAACCTAGCAGTCAGTCTGGTCCCTACCAGAGTCCTGCCTAGACCACTGTGTCAGTTCAAACTGAAGTTCTTTAAAAATTTTAGGTTTCCATAGATTTGCATAAGCTGGAACATGTTCTCTTGTAGCCAGGAGAAATAAATGGTGGCAACAAATTACTGAATTAAGACCCTGAAACCAGCACTTGTGAAATTAGGGGCAAACTTCTGTTTTGATGTAGGTGCCTTTCAAAAGCTGGCTGTAACTCTAACTCCATGAGCTGAAATGGTGAAGGTGAAGCTAGACTTTTCACAGATTTGTGGGACCTCTCAAGATCACCCATCAAAGCCTCCTGCACCCCCAGGGTAGCTGGAACAAGCTGACAAGGATGGGCAGATTTTAAATATCTCTACAAATGGAGACATCTCAGTGTCTCTCAGGCAACCCCATTCCTGGAGAAGGAAGGAGAAGCCAAATAAAAACCTCCCAATAAGCATCAAGGGCTTGTTGTGTGTGAGAACACCACTGAGATTCCTGCAAGGAAATAAATCCTGCAGAAGAAATAACTCCTGTAAAATACACTTGTAGGGGAAGACCAGTCCAAGTGCTCTTTTATGAGAAACAGTCTCTGAGCACAGAAAGAACGTCAAGTTCTGCCTGTACCTGAGAGATCTGTTGCCATTTGATCCCCCAGTGAGTCCAGCATGAAATGAAAAGTGTACAACATCTACAGGTAACAAAAAACTGAGTTATAAAACTTCCAGAGCTTCCTATTTGGGATTAATGAAGCAGGATTTCTCTCAAAACTTTTATAGGACTGGAGCTGGAGGTCTGGGTCATGCCTCACTGCTAGAAAGTACAAAAGGGCAGATGGGCCACCTGAAGATGCAATGCAAATTAATGAGCTTAGCATACTTCAAGTAAAGTAACTGTGAATCATAGAACCACAGCATCATTTATGCTGGAAAACACCTTTGAGTCCAACCATTAAAGTAATGAAGAAGCAGCTGAGGAAAAGTCTGCTCTCTCTTCTGTTCCAAACATGGTATAATACAAAGCCCAGGGAGCAGAATTCCAACAAAGCTTTTCTAATTCATCCCTGCAATTGTAATTTTGAAAATAAAACAAATCAATGGGCAAAAATAATCCTCTTCACAGTTCCTAAGCTGAACAGAGATTGTTATTCATTGTTATTCTCCATCTGATGCTCAGATCTGAAGGATCAGGCACAGCATCTCCAGCAGAGCAAGGGAGGGATTGTCCTGCTCTGCTCTGAGCTGGGGTGGCCTCACCTCGAGTGCTGGGGCAGTTTTGGGTGCCACAACATAAAAAAGAGATGAGGCCATTAGAGAAATCCCAAGGAGGCCTCGAGAAGGGGAAGGGCCCTGAGGGGGCGGAATGTGAGGAGCTGCTGAGGGCACTGGGTCTGTTCAGCCTGGAGGAGACTGAGGC
>JAHXMQ010012340.1:18600617-18612073 GCA_020466415.1 Ammodramus savannarum pratensis
AAAGGAAAGGAAAGGAAAGGAAAGGAAAGGAAAGGAAGAGCATTAAATGTACATAGCAATGTGCAACAGGTATGAAGAACACAAAATGGGTGTTCACTGACAGCTGCACTGTGAAAACACAGGATGGGACAGTCAATCCAGTGCAGCAAACTCTTGAAAATTACTGGAATCCTCAAAGTGCAATTAAAAAAACCCACAGACTAAATTACACTGCCACAAACTCATTAATTTCCACATTGGATTTCTTTCTTTTTTGTTGTTTTTGAAGGTATCTTGCTTAAATATACTTAAAATGCATCTGCTTTTCTCATGGTACTGTAGCATCACCCTGCTACTTTGGACTTCCACACTCTTTGCTACTTTAGAGCCCTTCAGAGTAAAAAAAAAGTGTGTAAAAGTGTAAAATCACTGTGTAAAAGTTTCAGTTTCTATTGATGGAAAGGAATATCAACTGTTGTTTGTATAAACAGAAGAAAACAATTCTTTGGGTAATGAAAATGAGGAGAAAAACCAGAAACCAAAAGGTACAGTTTTAGAAACTCTCTTTCATTTTCTTCTCTTTCCATGGCTCCTTATTTTCCTATGAAGAGTGACCCAAGAGCCTCAAGAGGTACTTCAAAAAGCCCTTTGAAAACTACACTAGACAGCAGGAGAAGAAAAAACTACAGAAAATCCATCAAAAACCAGCAAAGGAATGAAGGGGGAAAAAAACACTTAAATTTACAGGAGTATAAAGGTAAAAATAGAAAGGGAATTTCAGATTTTTTCTAAATTTCTGGGTCCTATGCTCACAATTTATACCAATAATATCACTTTGAACAATGTTTTGTTGTTTAAGCATGGATTATTGTGGTCATATAATAACTCCAAACAAATTGTTAGGAAAACAGTTTAGGCAAATACTACTTTCATGTGAACACAAACTCCCAAATCCTCTGTTTTATTATAGAAAAAAACCCACGACAACCAAAAAAACCCCAAAACCAACAACAAAACCCAAAAACCAAAAAGAGAAAGAAAACCACTCCAGAAAAAGTACTCTGATACCCACAGCTACCTATCAGTGTTCCAAACCAAAATGTCCCATTCATTTCCCAGTTCTTTTGGAATACCTGAAAACACCTTCACAGCTTTAAGAGGTCAGATTTGAGCACAATGCAAAATAATCCAAGTCAAAGCACAAAGCACAATTTTCTGTACTGCCCCCCTGCCCCAGTCACACACTCAGTATTCCAAACCAGAGTGTCCCATTCATTTTCCAGTTCTTTTGGAATACCTGAAAATACCCTCACAGCTTTAAACAGAATGCAAAATAATCCAAGCCCCCAAGGCACCTCAGCTGCAGAGTACAGGACTTTTAAAAAATGAGTTATTAGCAACCATAACTCCAACACTTGCACACCAAGGTTTTGATTTTTTTGTTTTCTTGAAACTGTTTCTTTCAGCTTTCCCCATCTCTGAGAGCAATATAGAATCCCCACAGTGTCTGAAGCCATTTGAGATTTCAAAATAACAGGTTGGCCCTTGTTGAATTATAATGTTTAAAATGGACATAAAAAGCTACTTATTAACAGAATTTACTCAGTTGTGAAAACCAGTATTAAAAAAACAAAAACCAAAAAACAACCCAAAACACAAGAGAAAGAAACCTCTAACAAACAGAAACAAAAAATAAAAGTGAGCATTATTTCAAGAATTCATAGCCACAGTGACAGAACAATTCCAAACATAACTATGGAATCACACCCACTTAGAAATTAGTTTGTATTGGATTTGTATAGGCTTGAAAGATGTGTTGCTACCTGACTGATCACTAGTTTGGTGTTCATTTAACTTCTGATTTGATACTTGATTTGGTAAATTCCTCCATTTGCAGCAAGGAAACAACTCTGGCAGCATGTCCCCACAACGCTGCAGGGACACACCTTGAGGGGGAACCCAGGATATCCAGAATATTCTGCTCACTCACCAGCATTCACCACTGACCTCTGGGACACTGGTATTTCATATGGATCCATCTAGGCAGTCTCAGCCTTCACACAATTGCCCCATTTCAGAAGGGAAGAGGCAGGAGAAGGAGGTGGAAAGACAAAGTCAAAGCTCAGCACAGGTCAGCAGTAAGGAATGATCCCAGTTTGCATCCCTTGAGTTTCAACAGCAACATTTCCAGTGGGGGATTTAACCCTTTTCTTAATCCAAAGACGGGGCAACTGAGAGGTGTTTTAAAAACTTTTATTCCCTTTTCAGTCTCATGTGAAGGGTGAGACAATACAGATGTTATAATTCACACTATCACAATCAGAAGCCAATTATTTCCTAATTACAAAACACTCTAAGTGTTTCTTGGCTTCTCAGCTTTAGCCACACTATGCTGTAAATGCCTTAAAGCCAACCATCTCAAATGCATCATTCATAGTTCTATTTCTCAAAGTATCTAGTTCTATTTGCAAGGCCATCCTTTGAAACTTGTTTGTATTTCCATTTCTCTCTCAGCAATGTCTGCCCTATTCCATGGCATTTCTAAATCACCATTTCTATCTCAAAGTTTGCATACAGATGCACACTTTGGGAGCTTTCAGGCTTTGAGAATTCCCTACAAACCCATTTCCCACATTCCAGGAGCCAGAGTTGCACTGGGAGAATCCTCCCAAGTCTGTCTTTGGCACTGCCAAGCCTGGATTGCTGTGACAGAAGGCAAAACCTCTTAAAAGAGCTGAGCTGAGCCCAGCCTCTCCTCAAACACCTCATTAGCTACAACCTCATGTTCTGCAATCTAATGTTTCTTTCCTTTTCTAAAGGAAAGAAAAATATTTTAGCTAAGATGCTGCTCAGCAAACTCATCTTTACCTTCTCTAACTATAGACATTCTCAGGTCATAAATCCAAGCAAAGCAGAGTCAATTTTTTCATTTAAACAATGAAGGGTCAAGTTGGACAACACTCAGTCAATAGCTGACAACTGACTTTTCAGCCTTGAAACATCACTTTTAATTTACTGAAAATTAAATGACAAAGAGTTTATCCAAATGACTGGCAGAGCACAAAAAGATGAACTTTTTTTCCAGAGCAATAAGCTACCCACAAAGTATCCTACAAAGTATCCTATCCTCACTTCTGCATGAAATCAGCTCCATGAGCTCATGTCTGCTGAGCATTTGAGCTCAGTGGGAGATAAGGAAGCATTTGTGATGCACTGAGGCCACGAGAAGATGGAGGGTGGGACAGTTACATTATTCAGATGGGGATTTTCTGATCTCAAGAGTGAAAAGATGGAGGAAAGAAGGAACGTGAGAATGTGTTGCTTAAACAACATAATAATTTTATTATGTAATTCAAACAGAAGACAAAATTAGACACAATTATTTATTTAAATAATAAAAAACCCAACAAGTCCCCCAAACACTGAATTTTACAGGTTAGTACATCCCAGGACAATATTTGAAAACATTTAATAACTATCTGAGTTTCAACACAAACATGATCAATTTTGTTTAACAGCCATAAGAGATCCCTATATAAACACAGCCATTGCAACATGATTGATTCTATCCTGAACTTTTCTCACCCTTCAGACCATTGTTCTGGACTTAGACTTTCTTTAAATAACTGACCTGGTGCTTAAATTTCTGAAGTGGGCTCCTGAATGCATGGTCTGATTTGGAAATGCTGAACAGCTCAAGGTGCTCTTGACTGTGGCTGCTCAAACATCAGAACAACAGAACATTTGTGATATAAAAGCTTTATGCTGCTCTTTGTAGCCTCCTTCTTTGTGCTTTAATTTGTATCTTTTTCTCTGTGATTTTGATTTCAAACATCTCTCATTAGAAATGAGATAAAAGGTGCACTACACAATATAAAATTATTTAAATATGCTGGAATTTTGAATTACTTCAAAATGCTGGAAAAACACTTGCAAATGTTAAAGAAATAGCTTTATGGTATTTAATAAACCACTAAAGATGTTATTTTTTATCAGAATTTTTATTTTATGCTGATTCAGGACATAGTGGATATTTGTGAGTATTGAACACCTATCACAAAAAGTCTACCAAACAGAGTCTACCAAACAGAGTATAGATCCTTTTTTTAAATATATGTTACAATGAATAACTTAACAGGGAACAAGGTGTTCAAGAGAGGTACGGGATTCCTCTGCAGAGCACAAATGACATCAAAGGCCAAGCACAAACTGGCCAAATCTCCCATTTCAATTGCATGGTGCCCATTCTATTGTGTATGAACCATAAATCTAGAGAGGGTGAGGTACCAGAAGCTGCTCATTATAACAAATGAACTGTAGACAATAACCCTGTAAGTAAACAGATTAAATTTAGAAATAAATAATAAAAAAAACTAACATTACTTTCACAATTGGCTGAAGTACCTGAATAAGCAATGCACTATTTACTTGTTGGCTTATTTGGTTCTCACATTCTATGTAAGTTAAAGACAAAACTTCCTCTGCAGGGATATTCACACCCCAGACACTTGTTAAAATTCACCTGCATTTTTAAAAATCATTACACATTACAGTGTGAACCAAACAAAAACCAGCACCAGAATCAGGTGGATAAGTCACACACCTCACAGTTTAAACAGCAGCAGGCCATGACCTGGCTAATGAAGCTGTTGGAATTAGTGATTTCTCTAGCATTGAGCTTCACTGGGCACTACCTAGACTGACAACCAACTCCTCAAGTTGAAAATATGCCCCTTCTTTTTATTCAAGTGGTGATTAGTGCATGAGATGTAGAGAACAGCTCAGAGTAAATCCACCCTGAGCATTGAAATAATAGTCCTTTGAATCAAACTTGATGCTTATCTTTTTCTCTGTAGCTATTAGATTAACTCCACTGAACTTGTTCTGTTTATATTGTCAAACTACAAATCCATTTTCTACCAGTTAGGTGAAGTTAGAATTAGCTAAGCATGATGATCTGTTAAACATTTCTAACAAGTGTGCTGCTATTCAAATAAAAAAATAAAAACCTGCCCAAGAGTATTGAAAGGGGAATACTTACACTGCCTGAATCTCATGGAAAGCATTATTATCAGGCTTCCAATACAAAACTAAAAGTGTTTTCATTTTTAACTTTCAAATTCTCAACTTAAACTCAGCATGAAGTTCCTCAGTAGGCTGATCCTTTCAGGAGTAATACTGAATTTACCTTGTGACAAACATGAAAAGAACAATCACAAAAAAAGAACAAGCAGCTCTTGAACTTTACATATATGACACCCTCTGCATTTCTTGTGATTGTAGAATTTATTCCTTGAAGAACATGTTTGAAGTAGACATATGACTTTGTGGAGAGTAAAAAGTCTGTACTCACCTAAACTCTTCTTGAAGTAATTTTGCCTCATTAAATGAAATTTCTATTAATTTTCTGTTGCTGAGAGTCATTCTCACCTGTGCCTGATGCTCTGTTTGCAAATCTACTCTTTCAAACAGATCAAGTGAGCACCTTAACACTTGGTATTTATATACACACACACCACCCCTTTTGATAAAAAAGATAATCTTTGTAACACTCTGTGTTAAGTGGCACATATTTGTAAGTGGTACATATATTTTATTTCCTTACCATATTAAAATAAGAGCTTCTTGCTGCTGCCTGCTCAAATTACATGGATTTTCTTTAAGATTAGGGCACACATTGTAACAGCAGCATATAATTTTCTTGCACAATAGTTTTTTTCCAGTTGAAAGGTATCCTATAATATCATCAGCATCAACAGGAACAGACACCTGATTTTCAGCTAGACAAAGCTTATGTGTTTGGTGACTTTATTCCTGGTGAAAAGCAGTTTTCAGATATAAAGCAGCTACATAAAAATTCAAAAACAATCTGACAACTTATTCTTTGACAACAGAGTGCTAGACCAAAGAGAAATGCAAAAATTGTGCCAAAAATAAGATGAGGGGAGGTGTGTGTGTGTATGTCCCCTGGATGTCTTATTTCTGTTGCTCTGATTTTATCTGCTGTTGATTTTTTACACATTTAGAAATGGAACATAAGCACTGTCCTTCCTAAAAGCTGAATGGATTCCTTAAAAGAACAAGCACAGAGCACAAAACCCATTTATCCATTTAAGAAATCACCTTGTTGAAACCAACATGTATGTGGCTGTGGATCCCAAATATCTCAAACCCACCACCATGTTCTGAAGACACAAGATTAAAGCCCTACCCCTACCACTTCAGCAAGATATTAACTTTCAGAATTTTCTGGATTCCTTTCAGAGAATGGGAACTGCAAGTCTTCTGTGCCTCAGAAAGCATTTCAGCATGAGTTTGTAAGAGCCAGCCAAGGAATCTCTGCTGGTTTCAAAGCACTCATTGCAGTTTTTCTCCTTTCAGAATTACTGCCTGGAGCTTTGTGCCAGAGTTGGAACCTGCATACACAGAATTTTTATTTTCTTTTAAAAATAAGCTTTATATAGAACTCATAATGGCCCAATGCATCTTGTGCCCCAAAGTCTGTCCTTACAGTATTAGAGAATATTAGAATTTTAGAACTATTAGATTAGTATTATTACTGATCCTTACAGTATTAGAGAATCAAGATGATCCACTTATCAGAGTCACCTAAGTACACAAGAACTGTTAGAAAAAAAATTAAGTCTGAAAGAAATTTTATAAGATACTTAAATAATTAGAAGGTGTGGCAGGAAAAAAAAATCCCTAGTTTTAGCCCAAACTCATTTTCTGTATCAAATGAATACTATTCTTAAGGACTGAACTGATATTATCTATAGTAAAATAATTCACTTGCATGTATGTTGTGATCTGACCAAATTAAAAAAAAATGTATTTTTAAGTGCAGTAAAGAAAAATATATTCACTCTAGTAGAGTGTCTATGTACTGTTTTGTTCTGGTTTATTAACCTTTTCCATCCTCAATTTGTTAGAATTAATAAAAAGGGATTTGTTTTCAAAAATTCACCAGTTTTAAACAAGTTTTCCCTGATGAAATCATTCTTACAATGCTACAATTTGATAACTCTTAATTGTGTACTACTTTGCATTATTAAGGTCAATCCTGAGATTTAGCTGCAGTTATAGTCATCTTTTGGATGACATATGGCAAGATCTCCAACTCTTTTTAGCTCTGGAAATTTTACATCTGCCTGTTCCTTCAAGATGCTAAGCATACATGTGTTGACAAATACAGAAAATAGCAGATGGCAAAAAGCAAATGCTCAACATGGAGCACTGGGGATCACTTGAAAAAGGCCTGGACTCAGAGATTTTTATTTTAACATTTTTATTTTAACAGCAGAATTATGTTCAAAAAGAAATTCCACCATCTCTTCTGCTTGATGCTAAGTGTGATCAGAATATCCATGATTACAGAACCAATGTCATATGAACTGCAGCTGGTATCCAACCTGCAAGTTGCTTTGCAAACCTTTGGATTTAAGGCTATAAACACAGCATAATTCTTCAGGAGATGAACTTTTACAGCTACATAAAAATTGGAAACCATTCTGCACCGACCATAAAATCTGACATGGAACCTTTTATTGCAATCTGCTATTCCAGATTCTAAAAAGCTGCAAGGAGTCCTTGGCAATGGCAGTGCCACTTGTATCACCCTCAGGAGAGAGCCCAAGGAGCAGCTGGGCACTTGGAGAGGAGGTGTCACCACAGTTTGGGCAGCAGAGAGTGACTCCATCTGAAAGGACACAGAAGGTGACACAAAAGGTCCAAACAGGGCTGAATTCTCACTAACAGGGAAAAGTGGGTAACTAGGGAATAGCACCACCATTCAGCAACACTCCCTAAGAAATCCAATATTTGCAAGTCCACACCTCAGAAATCCCAGAGAACATGCCCTGTGTTAACATTTCTGTATTAACATGCCATGGCAGACTTTCAGCAAAGTCTTACCATTTTTCCAACCATGGAACCTCTCCAACTGAGGCACCTTCCCACTGTAACTAAGAGAAGATATGTGCTGTGCCCTCCAGTCTCTCCTACAGCCCATGGAGGTGCATAAAAACCTTGGTATTCTCATGCTTTAAGGAGCCCAGAGTGACTGAGGAGTGCTGCATGAGGATGGAGAGCATCAAGCAGAGCCTGTAAGAGTTCAGCTAAAAGGAAAAGATGAGCAGAGACAGGAGATATGGGAACAACCACAGCCAGGCAGCAGATCTGCCTTGGGAAAACACCTACAAGAAATCATCAGTAAACATCTCTTTTTAGTCAGAGGGATCCATCACAGACACCAAAAGAAAAACAGAAAGAAGTATTTTCACTTTCTCTACCATTTCTCACTGACTTTTCAAATGAAGAGCACTAACCAAGCAGGTTGGAAATACACAGGTGATAAAGAAATCTTGTGTATTAAACCAATACTTTAATCTTCTGAAACTACAGTTAGAGATGTAGACACACAGCTGGAAACTTTGCTAGTTTTGGCTTCATATACGCCAAAACAATGACATGAAATTACACTGAAGTACAGCTCCATAACACAACTTCAAAAAACTTCATACAAGAAAGGGACTATGAAAGTTTCACTTCTGTAACAGCTTTGAACAACACCTGTAATTTTAAATCCATTATTAGACATTATTTCACAAGCAAATACATCTATTAATTCCATTACAGTATTCAGTTTGAATTAGCCCCATCTGGACAGAAGAGGTATTTTAGATCATGGTCCTCTGACCACCACTAGGAACAAACAGACTTTACTCATCTTTTACTCACATTTTCCAGCAATTCAATAGAACAAAACCATTAGGAGGCCCAAAAATCAATTATTTCTATTCAAAATAGAACTAAGAAACTTGGCTTCCAAAGCCCTCTCTAAGTTAGGACAATCAAAGTTTAACAGTGAGAAGCAAAGGATTTATGTCCAGAATCTGCACACAAACATCTTGCCAGGTGCAGAACTTAGACTAAGTACAACACTCAGTTTCAGGCAAAGAGAAAAGCTCACAGGAGGCACTGAGGAGGAGGAGATGTACACCAGGGGATGCCTGGCAAATCCAGCTCAAGAATACCAAGATGTGTCAAATTGGAACATACTGGTGAAATGACCAAACTTTAAAAATGTTTTTATTGTGGTTAGAAATAAAAATTAACAACCTTCCCTCCAAACCCATGAATTTGCTTCAACTCTAACAAAACTCAGTCTCCTGGTCACTGGCATTCTCTTTATCTCCCTTAAAAATCCCAACCTCTTATCACAGTCATTTTGGCACTTCAAACCACCTCAGATCTGCCATGCACATGCTCCAACAAACACACTGGCAGCCTAGCTAGCAGCTTCCTCCAGAAAAAGGGAGTTTTTCCTACAAAAACTGAGATCTGCTTGCCTTTCTTCTTCTCTACCAAGTCACCAGCTTTTAAAAATCAGGAATTTAGTTACCTTGGGAATTCTATCTGTCTATCAAATTCAGCTGAAAAGAGTCAACAGTACCAAAAAAGATACTTCACTTTCCTCAGAAACCCAGGGCAGAGCACTTTTTCAGCAAAATGCCTGAATCCAAGGGAGGGAATACAACAGAATAACCAAGAATCACACAGAATAATCTGGTAAAGCTCTGAGATTCTCATGGACAAATACCAGCAGTGCAGAAAAAAATAGGGGAATTCACAGAATGTGAAGTCTTGAAGCATGACCAAGAATACAACTCCACAAAAACTCACCAGAAGCTTTCCAATAAAATTAACATATTTTCCTCCTATTCATTTTTTATTTCATTACTGCTGACTATCAGAAAAGAAACTTCTTTGTTTGCTTTGCACCTGGTCTTTGTGTACTTGAGAGTTGCATGTGATCAATTACAAAAACTGTAAAAACAAACCCCCAGCTATTACTTTATTGGTTTATAAAAATGAGTTTGGTGTATTGTTGGAAACCTGAATGCTGAGAATTTCAGAGTTTCTGTGCTGGCAGGCACTGACCCCCAAGAGAACTCTGCATTTCACCTGAGGCTGTGGAGAAGCTTCCAAAATGGAATGACAGAACTGGGATTGTGGGTGTGCAGTTTGAACAGAAGTGTGTGATATCACAGAGGGGAAAACAAGAGTTTAAGGGTTTAGAATACAGTAATATATATAAAAAAAGATGGAGGTTTTGGGGTGGAGGCTGGTCCTTCTTCTTCACCTTCTTCTCCATGTGTTTGGGTGGTTTTGTGTAATTGGATAAAAAGTCCACATTGTGGGCACGGGTGGTTAGTTATTGGGTTAAAAGTAAAAATAATTTAGGTGTCATTTCTTAATTGGACAGTTTATCCTTAAAAGGCCTTCTAGAGAGAGAGATACAGCTCCATTTTCAGTTTGTTGGAGTGAAGTGCTGCAGAACTCACGGTTTGTGAGACTGTAGAATAAGAACCCATAAACATCTGAGTCCAGACACAAAATACCTTCTCACACATTTAATCCTGACCTTGGCACAAAAGAAGCAAGGAATCCATCAGTGTATCCCAAAGATCAAATCCATAAATCAGTGTATCCCAAAGATCAAATCCAGCCTTACCAACAAAGCAAGTTTTTGGTATTTCCTTTTCAGTTCTGCTGGGCTGTCTGAAGGTTCCGCCCCCAGGACCTTGTACCAGTCCTTCTGCTCCATACTTCCCAGGGCCATGGCCTGATGGGTTTGCAATCCCTTCCTCAGCACTGCCTCAGGAAATCAAATCCATGAAATCACAACCTGGAAGAGAAAGAGAAAAGGCAAAAACAAGGATATGGCAAACTGCAGGATCACAGAACTGACTGTTCCCCTCAAGCACCTCTACACCATGATGTGAGAACTATTGTGAAAAAAAGTTAAATTCACGTGGCCATTCCACTCCACAGCCTGTCAAATGTGAAATCTTGTGTTTCCTATCCAAGTGCCTCAGCATATCTTTCTTTAAAAATCATTTTGTGTGTAAAATGAACTGCTTAGAAACACCCCAGATCATAGACACACCTTTTACACAGACACTTTTTAAAGCAAACTTTTGACTTTGAAGCAATACCGTACTTAACACATAAAAACATGAAGTACATAAAAGTGTGACATTTTTCAAAATGGGAATAAGATCTATGCAAGAAGACACAAGAAAAGGTCTGTGTTTGTTTTTACAAAATGAATTTTTCTTCATCCTGCTGAGTAAGAAGGCAACTTTCTTAAAGCAGGAGAGCACATAAAAACAGATAAACAGAAATGAACCAAAACATACCAGGTTAGCTCAGGTCACTAAGCAAAACCTAACTAGCAGTGTGGGTATCAATTTTGGCCATCTTTCATCAAATTAATGACTCAGAAAGGAAAAAAAATAACAAACCAGTAGAAGGAAGTGCCAGTAATAGAATGGCAATGCTTGAGCTTCACTCTGATTCTTAGGAATCCCAAGAACACTGCCAGTAGGCAAGAGCTTTGTAAATCTGCAAATATATTTGTAAATATACAAAGACATAAACTTTAAGGAATTTAGAGATTTTAGAGGAGCTAA
>JAHXMQ010012340.1:18612173-18635149 GCA_020466415.1 Ammodramus savannarum pratensis
GGGTTCATTTGTCAGATTTGCATTGAAAAGGCAGAAAGGTCACAACGAGGAAGACTTCATTTACTTCCTCATTTTGGGAGCCCTCCCCATGACAGAGACAACCGACCCATTTTAAGGAACCAACTATGCATGCTTAATGGCTTTGGAACTAATTCCAATACAAAGCAGGCAATGGGATGTGCCAAAGTTATGAATATGCATTTCTATTTTGGGTATTCAGTACTTGTATAGATAAAAGGACTCTATAATCCCCTGTAAATTGCAGTGTTTATTTGGGAATTATCTCACAATAAACACACACTTCCTAACTTTAAACTGTTAGAGAGTCTTTGTCCGTCACAGCTGGATATCAGTTCTAGATCAATATCCGTACTTTCTTAATAAATCACTATAACCAGAAATGAATTCTGAAACAACAACAAAAAAACAGGTTTGGGGTTTGGTTTTTTTCCCCACTTCAGCACTAAAACTGCTTCCTGGTGCAGGGCACAGCGCCGCGGGACACGGGACAGCGCCACGGGGCAGGGGACAGCGCCGCGGGGCAGGGGACAGCGCTGCGGGGCAGGGCACAGCGCCATGGGGCAGGGCACAGCGCCGCGCTCCCGTCCTGCCTGGCCCAGGCCGCGGCCTCGCGCACCGCTGCCGGAGCCCTCCCGCCGCCCTTCCCCGCAGCTCCGCAATCCCGCCCGGCCCGGCCCGGCCCAGCTCGGTTCGGTTCGGACCCCCCGGTCCCTCCCCGGCCCCGCAGCCGCCCCGCGCTCCCACCTGCCCCGCACTATCCATGGCAGCACACGCCTAACTCGTCCGGCGGGAAACACCCTGCTCTTCCCCGCAGAGCTTTACGCCTTGCAGCTCGGCCGGCGCCGTCTCGGTTGTTTCCCGCCGGGCAGTAGTGGCGCCGCACCGGGAGGAAGCGCGGCCTGACGCGTCTCCATGGCGACCGTGCCTCCCTCGGCCCGGCCTGAGCTGCTCCGGCCCCGCCGCCCCGCGCTCTGGCTGCCGGGGCTTCGGGCCGAGGAGGCACCGTCCTGTTCCCCTTCGCTCGCTCTGAGAGCCCCAGAGCCGCTCTCCCCGCAGGGACTCCGCCTCCCGCCCGGCCCCGCAGACGGAGCGCGGCCGCCCGGCCCGCCGGCCTTGGGTCGGAGTGGGGCCGTGGTTTCTTCATTCTGTGGAGTGTTTGTGCTGAAGGAGAAGGAAGAAGGTGCGCCTGGTGAAAAAAAATCAAGCTCTGGAAGAAGGTTTTTTATGATGTAAAGACGTTTTCTTATTAGAAACATACAAGAAATCACAAAGCGCCTTAACACCCCCAGCCCGCCCCTAAAAATACGGAAACAGTGCAAATAAAACCCTATGACCACCACACAAAAAAAAACCCAAAAAACCCCACCACAAACACCAAAACCCACCCCATAACAAACAAACAAATAAAACCCCACAAGAAAAACAAAACCCCAAACAAAACCAAAAAACAAACACCCCCCAAAAAACCCAAAAACTCCACCACAAATACCAAAAACCCAACCCCTAAACAATCAAACAACCAAACCCCCAAGACAAACAAACCAACAAACAAAACCCCAAACAAAACCAAAAAACAAACGCCCAAAAAAAAACCCCAAACGCCACTGCAAACACCAAAAACCCAACCCCACCAGAAACAAACAAATAAAACCCCCAAGAAAAACAAACAGAACCCCAAACAAAAACAAAAAAACAAACACCCCGAAAAACCCCCAAACCCCAACCCCTAAACAAACAAACCCCCCAAGAAAAACAAACAAAACCCCAAACAAAAACAAAAAAAAACAAAAGCAAAAAACAAACACTCCCAAAAACCCCCCCAAACCCCACCACAAACACCAAAAACCCGACCCCAGCAGAAACAAACAAAACCCCCAAGAAAAACAAACAAAACCCCAAACAAAAACAAAAAACAAACACCCAAAAAAACCCAAAAACCCCACCACAAACACCAAAAACCCAGCCCTGCCAGAAACAAATAAAAACTCCAAGTAAAACAAACAAAAACCCCAAACAAAATCAAAAAACAAGCACCCAAAAAAAACCTCCCAGAAACCCCACCACAAACACCAAAAACCCAACCCCTAAACAAACAAAACCCCCAAGAAAAACTAACAAACAAAACCCCAAAGAAAACCAAAAAACAAACAACCAAAAAAAAAACCCCAAAACCCCACCACAAACACCAAAAACCCAACCCCACCAGAAACAAACAAGCAAAACCCCCAAGAAAAAGTAACAAACAAAACCCCAAACAAAACAAAAAACCACGAACACCTCAAAAAACCCCCAAATCAAATAAAATCCCCCAAAAAATCTTAATTGGGTGCTGTAGACTTCAGCTTTTGGGATCTTAGGAAAAACTAGCTAGCAAAATCCCTAAACATTTGTCCAGGCAAACACTTTAAAATGGATAGCATTGTGACAATATAACAATGTATGCATCCTGTGACAATATTTTTATGTGATAAGCTAGAATTAAAGCCACTCCTTGTCCCTTTTGTCACCCTTTGAAGTGTTTGGGCTGGACAGAAGCTGTCAGGGAGCGTTCCTGGCACATTGTTCCATCAAACAGAGCAGAGTGGGACAGCTGGGCTTCAGTGGGAAACATGGAGAATTTATTTGGACTTTAAGGGTGGGAAAAAATCAGATCTGCAAAACCACTCTACACCTGATTAGTCTGATTTGTGTCTGTGCTGGTGTTGGAATTCAGGACATCCTGGATGGCTCAAACCCCTGCCAGGGGGCTCAGTGACCTTGGCACAGAGCCCAAGACAACTGTGACTTTAATTATGACCCATAGAAAAAATTACCAACCTTAGATAAGATCTGCAAGCCACGAAAGTCTAAGTAGAATAATAGTTAGTTTGTCACAGGTGAAAAAATAGATTTTTAGAGTTCTTAGAATGGGGGTTCAAGAGGCAAGATAGAAGAATCTGAGCATGTCCAGCCTTTCTCCTTCTTCTTGGCCTCCATCTTCTGCTGTGATGTTGGCACTTTTAGATTGGTTCAGGAGAGAAGCTCACTGTCTAACATAGGTGGTAGGTATTGGGAAGACATTGTAAATAATGTACATGTAGATTTTAAATAAAGATAACACCACCCTGGGGGCAGGCAGTGTGCCTCTGTCTGGACCTCAGCAGGTCAGAGAAAAAATTTTATAGATAAGGAACAATAAACAACGTTGAGAATGAGAACTGAAGAGTTCTGACTCCTTCTTCAACTGCCAGGCTGGGAAAAGAGACTTTCTAACACATCTCAGAGTCACTCTGAGCAACAAAAGTCCCAAAATGCTGCTTGGCAGGGTTCCTTTTGAAATGAGAATTTTCTTCTTGGGCAAAGGTTCCGTGTGGCTCCTCCTTCACTGGGGTTGGTGTGGTTTTTAAAAAGTTTAAATAACATTTGAAAGTTTTTTTAAAATGTAGTGGTGTCCTGAGATTGGTCACTACACCTGTGCTTTCACCAAAAATGGTTAATATCTTCCTAAAGACTAGATACAATTTCCTTTATTGTTTATCCTTTATGACAAAAATTCCTGAGTATTGCACATTGAGGTTTTTTTTCAATTTTAAATTCTGATATGATTTTTATCAGCTCATACAGTATTTGAAACACAGAGTTGTTTGAGAGATTGTGAGCAACTGCATGTCTGTAATGAGAAAAGAGAAAATAAACAGAAATAGAAAAATCTAAATGGAAATTTTAAATATATAAAGTATATATATAATATACAATATACACAGTATATAATATATGTGGTATATATAATATATAGTATATATACTATATAATATATCCTATAAATAGTATATATATAGTATATATACAATATAATATATAGTATATAAATAATATAGTATTTATATAAAGTATATAATATAGTATATAATACAATATAATATATAGTATATATATACTATATAATATATATAGTATATAATATATATATAGTATATATATAGTATATATAGTATATATAGTCTATAATATATTTTATATAAAGTATATAAAAATATAGAATATTCTATAGAATATTATTATTAATAAAATATAATACATATGTATGAAATTATTATATAAATGACATAAATAGAAAATTAACTGTACATGTTAAGGAATTATTTCTGGAGTCAGTGGATCAATTTTGGAAGTGTAACACTTGTTCTTTTCTGTGCATGTTCAGCATGCCAAAGTAAAAGAAAATAAGTATTATATTAGTTTAGTTTAGTTTAGTTTAGTTTAAAAATATCTATAATATTGAATAGAACAGTTTGGTGTTCATGCACCATTGACCTTGTCTGGTATCACAGTTTTTGTGTCTCAGTTTCTCTTTTAATCTGCCCAGTTTCAGAAGCCATAATATCTAATCGGAACCTCTTTCAGCATCGTAAATAAGCACTGAATATTGATTAGGTTTTGATAAATTGAAGAGCTTGAGCATGTTTAAGTCATGCAAAGATGAACATTTTGTATTAAATATGGGTTGGATCAGCCATAGCTAATCATGCCCTGACTGGCTGGTCAGTCTCAAGGCAATTTGATAATCTTTCATCTCTAGAGATATAAAAATTACCTCAGTTCAAGATGTGTTAAATAGGAGTGGGTGTTTAAGGGAGAGGGGAAAACCAGACTGAGAACAGATGCTCTGGCTGGTGAGTCAGCACCACACAGCTCAATACAGCCAGAGCTCTGCTGCTTTTTCCCCCTTCTGAAAGAAAAAGGAAAAAGAAAAACAAAAAAATAAAATTAAAAAAGAGTAGGTAAGTGCCAGGAGAGCATGAAGAGCTTGCCAGGAACTCTGGGACTGTTCTCAGGATGGAGATATGAGACACTTCTGTAAGAAACCAGATTTGCTTAATTATCTCTAATTATGTGAGCTTGCACAGGTGCTGTGCATGTCACTGGAGCTGGGCACCTGGACATGGTGAAAAGTTTCTTTCCCTTGCTCAAGAGACTTTAGATGTAAGTTGGTTGTTTCAGACATTTTTGTGAGAATATTTAACTTTTTAGGAGATGCTTTTCTTGAGAATGTTGTATAACATTGGGCTGTGTTGTCACAGAATTATAGGAGAATTATTTAGGGGCTTAACTGGAGAGTTCTAGACTGGTTATAGGAAAATTATTTATTTTGGAGAATCCTGGAATGGTTATAGGAGAATTATTTAGAGATTTAACTGGAGAGTCTAGAATGATTGTAGGAGAGTTATTTAGAGACATAACTGGAGAGTCCCAGAATGGTTATAGGAGAATTATTTGTTTTGGAGAGTCCTGGAATGGTTATAGGAGAACTATTGAGAGATTTAACTAGAGAGTTTTAGAATGATTGTAGGAGAATTATTTAGAGATTTAACTGGAGAGTCCTAGAATGGTTACAGGAGAATTATTTAGAGATTTAACTGGAGAGTCCCAGAATGGTTATAGGAGAATTATTTAGAAACTTAACTGGAGAGTCCTATAATAGTTATAGGAGAACTATTCAGACTGGAGAATGCTAGAATGGTTATAGGAGAATTATTTAGAGATTTAACTGGAGAGTCCCAGAATGGTTATAGGAGAATTATTTAGAGATTTAACTGGATACTGTGTGTGCTTCTAGTACTGCATGGAAAGATGAGTACCAATGATGGACCAGATGAAACATCCAGACTTTCTCACTGTTAACTACATTTTTTACTTCTCAATGGCATTTTGCAAACTCTTGGTAAGTAAAGCTTTTTTGCTTTATTTTTTTTAGTTATGTTGGTTTTATACTGCTACATGGAGAGTCCTAGAATGGTTATAGGAGAATTATTGAGAGATTTAACTGGAGAGTTCTAGAATGATTACAAAAGAATTATTTAGAAACTTAACTGGAGAGTCCTATAATAGTTATAGGAGAATTATTTAGACTGGAGAGTCCTAGAATGGTTACAGGAGAATTATTTAGACTGGAGAGTCCTAGAATGGTTGTAGAAGAATTATTTAGTGATTTAACTGGAGAGTCCCAGAGTGGTTATAGGAGAATTATTTGTTTTGGAGAGTCCAAGAATGGTTATAGGTGAATTATTTAGAGATTTAACTGAAGAGTTCTAGAATGATTGTAGGAGAATTATTTAGAGACATAACTGGAGAGTCCTAGAATGGTTATAGGAGAATTATTTAGACTGGAGAGTCCTAGAATGGTTATAGAAGAATTATTTAGAGATTTAACTGGATGCTGCGTGTGCTTCTAGTACACTGCATAAAAAAGTGAGTACAAATGATGAACCAGCTGAAACCTCCAGACTTTGTCATTATTAACTACAATTTTTACTTCTAGATGGTGTTTTGCAAAGCCTTGGCAAGACTAGTACGGCTTTTTTTCGCCTTTTTTTTTTTTTTTTTTTTTTTTTTTTTTTTTTTTTTTTTTTTTTTTTTTTTTTTTTTTTTTTTTTTGTTTGTGCTTTTTTGCAGCCACAGCTTCTCTGGGCACCCTGTGCCAGGGCCTGCCCACCCTCACAGGGAACAATTCCTTCCTAATAGCTTATCTAAACCTCTTTCAGTATCATAAATAAGCACTGAATATTGATTGGGTTTTGATAAATTTAAGAGCTTGAGCATGTTTAAGTAATGCAAAGATGAATACTTTGTGTCAAATAATGTTTTGCAGTTGTTGTCTTCATCTTTTCAATGCTTTAATGTGACAGCTAATATCAGCAATTAATTAATGTGGCAAGTAATAGTACAAGATTCCATTAGGGAGTCTCAGTGATAGTTCTGATGTGCTGTTTTCATCCTGGCTCTTCTGTCAGTACAGGGAGAAGAATTTTTTCCAAGTGGTTTTTTTTTTCTGTCGGAGCTGTAGAAGACAGCTGACTGAAAAGAGTGGTAAAAGTGACCATTCTGAGTTTTGTCTCTTGGAAACAACTGAGATAAAGTAATTTGTTCAAGGTTGAACAATGTTGGACTTCTTTTTTTAATCTAGATATTAATAATCCTTAGAGGAGATGGGATTATTTTAAAATTATTAATAGAATTTTTTTTTAAGAGAGAGGGGTCAGAGATCTGAATGTTGAGTTCTTCCAGAATTTGTTTTAATTGATCAAATTTGTCAACAGTAAAAAGACAAAGTTTTATCTCCCAGGAGATGTGCGTATGATAGACTAAATGTCATAATGATGTGAACAAATGAGATGTAACGTGCACGGAAAATATATGTTTTCCATTAAATTTCCACAGAAATGATTGAAAAAGTCTTGGGAATTATTTAAGCAATTTACAATATTGTTTAAAAAGGTACATCTGGGCACACTGAGTACAGTCTTTTGTCGTTCATTAGCAATGTATTTAATGAGGGTTTTTTTAAGTGATAGTTAAGGTAACAGACAAGTGATAGATTGTTTGTCTTTAACGATTTCCCTATTTCAGGCCCATTACAAAGCAATTAGAAATCTGACAGCATTTTTACTCTGCATTACTGATCATCTAAAGTGATGAGAAATGAGAGGTGATGAATATTAATTGTATATTTTCATATAATTATCATAAATTATTACCTTGTCTAGTGCGCTGCAGGTGGAGTAAAATCAATGGATGAAAATTCAGTCAAATATGATAATTTGAAAGGTTTCATGACTTAGTTTTTGTCTTTAAAGTGCAGTGTCAATCAGTCTAAACCAGGCATGCATTAACTGAGGGAAATACAAAGATACTCTTAGTTTTCCTTGCTTTGCACACTGAGCAGAGTGGCTTTTACTCTTGTGCCCTGTGACAAATTATTTACCTCTCTGTTTTAGCCTGCCAAATTTATCCTGGACTGTGGGAGTCACAGACTCAAGAGGGTTTGATTTACAGCCTTAGAAGAAACCGAAAATGTGAAAGTAAGGTACACAGACATTGAACAAAAAAATCATAAATTTATGTTTTTATAGTTATAAGTAAGAATGTGCCTTAAGTAAGTGAGAAACTGTATTAGATAAGATGATGAAGGGTTTTATAGTGTAATAATGTGATTGTACAGAATAAGTTAAGAGTTTAGATGTTATAATAGAGGGATATATAGAGGTGTATGTCTAGTGGCAGCCCATTGGACAAAAGTATCTGTAGTGCAGTAGAAATAAGTAAAGGTTATAGGTCAGAAAAGCAAAATAATCTCTGTGGCATCAGCCTATTGGGTCAGAAATTTCTATATTTCCTTGTAAGAAAGTCACAGGTTCTATCTTGACCTATGGCCAACTGCTTGCTGTCTCAAAATCTCAGTCTCCGAGACTGATGTTTATTTAAACAATAAATCACCTTTACCCCAATTTTAGTCCTGTCCCCTTAATTAATGCCACAACAGTGACACTGGATTTTACCTATTTCTCTCCAACTTCTCTCCAGAAGTATTTACAGGTTGTTTGAACTTTGCAATATGCAACTTCTGTAACTGACATAACTTATTTTTATAATGCATCTCCTTCATTTACAGTTAGTGGAAAAACCATAAAAATGGATCACAGATTCTCCAAATCAGGTGTCTAGGCAGTGTGGTCAGTGTTTGTGTTTTTCTTGAGAAGAGTTGGGTGAGATGAGTTATTCAATGTCACTTTAGCCTTCTTAAGACAGAGACAAGAATGATATACCATTTATCTGGGATGGCAGACCTTACCCATGAGACAATCCATTCTTTTTCCTCATTTCCCTTCACGTTCTGGCTCAGAGAAGTGAGCAAATTGGATGAACCATAAAAAGAAATTATTATGTTGCTAAATCTATCAGAGTTCATGTATTTGAAGTCAAATAAAACCTGCAAGTGCAAGACTGTATTTTTATCTTGATTTTCAACGCTTGTCTTTGCAAACTGTATAGTTTTAACAAATTGCATCCAAAACTCTCTTTATTATCATATTTTATCTTCCAATGTTAGTAAGAAAGAATAGGGTTGGAGTGTTTTCTCCTGATGGAAAACTTCACAACCATCTCCTGTATTTCTTGTGGTTTCTTCTATGAGCACAAAGCCAGGCTTTAACATGTGCTTTCTATCTCTGGTAGTGACCAGTGGTAGAATGAAAGGGTGACAAGAAACAGCACTAGTGTAGAGAAAACCTCCAGGTGTTAAATCTTCCAGGATGTGTGTTTTTCATATCTGGAATAAATTCTGTCCTGGCCTAACAATCTGGAGTTAGCAGCACACTGTTGTTTGAAAATGAGAATTTCATTCATCGGTGAGCCACCATTACTTGGCCAGAATATTCTGATCCCCACCTTCACCATAATGGGGTTTCCTTTGGGATATTCTCATGGCTCATTCACATCCTGAGGGCTTGTTGATGGAAAAGGTAGCACATTTAGGCTGGTACCACCATGGCCTTCCTGCTGAGGCCTCATGATCATCGTTAGGAATCTCATTTTTTTCTGTCTGAAGTCAAGGTCCAACTCTTCAAGTTTAGATTTTACATACATAAAAATCAGCTTGGTTTATTTCCCAACTCTGTGCCAGTACACACTGTAGTAACTGTTTTCAGGTTTTGTAATTTCAATCCTGGTTTTGTCATGTAGGCTCATAGAATTCATTAACTGACGGAAGTGAAGGGAACGACCACATCCTGATTGATCAGCATCGAACTCCCATTTATTCATCCAGCTTACACACTTTTATGGTAGTGTTAATTAAGCTCATACATATTGCAAAACATGAGCTCATCATTGGTTACAGATTACACACCAACCCCTCCTTTATTGTCAATACCTGTGGTTCCTTGTTGAGGCTAATAATAGTTTTTCTCATCCTGCTGTTGACTTGTTATTGAGCACCCTTTCAATGACTCCATGTTTTTCACCATGTTTTCCTCATCACTCAGCCAAGGACACGGTATTTACTGTTTAAGGAAAAAGCCTGAGAACTTGCTGCTTACAGCTGCCTTTTACTTTTTAACCAGCTGTATGTGATCATGGCCTTTTTCTATAAGCCATGTCTGAACAAAATTTTCCACAATTAACGATGAATTCCACCATGCTCTGTGGAATACATACACCTTGTTCTCACTATCCTTCTGCACCTCTGAAAGCAAAGAGTACCATTTTCTTCCCTTTTTTCATGTCTCTCATAAAACACAGAGCAGTTTTAATATCCATCCACTATCTCAGGACTACATTACAGCTCTGCCTGTATTGCACGTGGGTTTTTCAAACAAAAGGAACTGTTTTCTTCTTCTGCCTCTCGTGCATATGTTCACATTCTGCACAGTCACATGCTGCTGACCATGCGTATAGAGACACATGTTGTGTCATATTTCTCCTTTTTTGAAATTCTTCTGATGAATGCACTGAATAAGACTCCTTTTTTGGATACACCTTGATCTTTATTCTGATTTATTTAAACCAAATATTCAGGTTTTTGAGTACCCTTATCGGAAATGGGTCTGTTTAATGTCACTTTTGTTACTTGCTAATGCAAAGTGCAATATACACAAAGGCAAGGGAGCAACAACTGTGGTGTGGATAAAGCTTGCAAACAAAACAGATTGACAGCATTTCAGAGCTTATGTTAAAGCAAGCTTCTTGAGAAAGTTAATTATACAATGAACTATTTAAATCTGATATTTAGATTATTCATTTTATTTTAATTGGCGCTTTCCAAAATAATTGGATATGTTTCCACATGTTTGTTGAAGAAAAGTGCTGGGCTTTTTGCTTATTTTCTTTAAAGATACAGTTTATAATTCCTCATACTTTTGATGAACATATTTCTATTATGTAAATTCTTTTAAAGACTAAACTACTTTCCAAGTGTTACAAGTATGAAGTCCTCTTAGTATTGCTGGGAAGACTATACCTGCTGTACCTCAAAACCATTTAATGCAATACCGCTATATTATATTATTATATTATTGTATTATTATATTATTGTATTATTATTTTAATTAAATAATATAAAAATATAATACATATAATATTGCATGGTTGTTATTATTACATTGAAATATATAAAATCATAATAAGTATAATATATAATATATATTAAATTATATTACTGTTGGAGAGTTTTGTTCAGACGTGGCTTATAGGAAAAGGCTATTATTACATACAGCTGCCTAAAAAGTAAAAGGCAGCTGTAAGCAGCAAGTTCTCAGGCTTTTTCTTAACAATAACACCATGTCCTTGAGTAAGTGATGAGAAAAAACATGATGGAAAACATGGAGGCCTTGAGAACAGTCCATAACAAGTCAACAACAGGATGAGAAAAACAAGTTTTAGTCTCAACAAGAAACCACAGGTATTGACAACAAAAGGAGGGGTTGGTGTGTAATCTGTAACCAATGATGAGCTCAGGTTTTGCAATATGTATGAGCTTAATTAACACTACTATAAAAGTGTGTAAGCTGGATCAATAAACCGGAGTTCGATGCTGATCAATAAGGATATGGTCGACTCCCTTCGCTTCCTTATATTATATATTATTATATTAAAATAGATTAAAATATTTTCTATTTTTCCTCAAGGAAAGTATTTGTCTTTTCAGTTTGAGCTGAGAGGTGTAGCTTGAAGATAGACCTGTGCTGATCCAAGGGCCAGTTGCCACTGAAAGTGGCAAAATTCTTCTGCCCTTCCTTCTTCACTTGCTTCATTCATGAGCCCTTGCTGCCTTTGCATCAGCACCACTTTTTGGGTGGCCACATAGTCCATGGAGATAGAGGAGCAAAAATCTAATTCTGCTGAAAAAATGATAATTTTCAGGTGATTTAGCTCCACTAAAGGGATTTGTCATGTGTCAGTGTCAGCACAGAGAAGATGGCTGGAGGACTTGCCCAAGGGGAAAAAGTGGTAGAGAGGGACAAGCTGCCCATTTGGATGTCACTTAGCTCTCAAACCTCATTACTTCATCAAACCAAATGCTGAGCTAGGCTGTGTGAAGTTGATAAAGGCAGGCACAGGATGAACAAATCAGGTTTGAGCTGATGAGTACCACCAATGTTTAAAGGTTAAAATATATAAAGGGAGTAGTCAGTCATATCAAAGATATCAAGCCAGTCAAATGGAAATCAATGTTCCTGGATAAAATTTGCATTTCTTTCTGATTTTTGCACCTGATACTGATATTATCTCATATTAAAATTATATTTCAGCAGTACAGTTGGTTTTTCTTTTCGCTCACAGAATTATGCTGTTCTGCTTTATTGCCTTATTGTTGCCTTAATGTTGATGTTTTCCATTGATAATTCAGGCAAGTTCAGGGCCAATTGTGTTAGACACTGTACAGAAATATCATAAAGAAAATCCTGCTAGCAAAAAAACCCAAGTTCAATTAAGTGACCAGTCTGTATCAATCAATTATAGGTAAAATATTAGGCTCTGTGAATGTCCAAAAGCCAGTCTCATAGTTTATGTAACTTCTGACCTGGACTGAGGAAATTTATCTGAATGTCTCTTGTTTTCTCCTAAATTAAAAAAAAACAACAACAAAAAAAGAACCCTTCCTATTAAAAGAAATAAAAGATTTCCAGAGCTCCTGATTTCTTGGTGTGTCTTGGTAAAAACAACTTGAAATACAGCAGCTGTGTTTCAATTTCAGTATGGGTAGAGGAGATGGAGGGCAGCAGGGAGAAGATGAGGAGAGAAGAGAAGAGAAGAAAAGGATTTATTGAAAATTTGTATTTCAGGTTGTTGATTCAGGTTGACTTGATTTCAGGTGGATTGGAGTTTCATGATAGCCTGTCATTGGAAGACTATTAGGGGAGAAATGGAAGATCTGCTAATTTTTCTCAAAATAAAATAAAAAATAATCATCTCTTCTTTCCTGCTGCTGTTCAAGTGGAGGTCAGTTTGGTTTGTTGAAGAAGGTCCTTCTCAAAATGCTGCAGATTGTGTGTGTAAAGCGGCTCTTTGTTGGGTGAGTTATTATGAGGGCAGTTTGCCAAACATTAAATCTGATAAACTATTAGCTTTTGGGTTTTAATAGTGTCAATATTGTATTTTACAGGATTCTTGTATAATAAAATGAAATTAAGAATTTTCACAAGTCTTATGATGATGTTAATGCAGGCCTGTAGCAGAAAATTTGTCAGGACCATAATATATGAAACATCCTGTCTAGATGAAGATATTATAACCATTATTATTAATAATTGCAATGATTAATATGGTTATCTGGAACACACATGCATGTAGTGCAACAGTATTGTAAATGCTGGAGAAAAATAAAAATCTAAACAAATTATGGGTGAATACAATATAACATAACATAACATAACATAACATAATACAATATAATATAATACAATATAATACAATACAATATAAATAATATATATAATATAATAAAATATATCATGTATAATATGAAATATAATATAATATAATATAATATAATATAATATAATATAATATAATCCCTCCATCGCAGTTTAAATCTGATATTGCCATTATTTTAATTTTTAATACCTTTGATAGATAAACAAAATGCCTTTGCTTTTAAGACAGTGCTTGGAAGAATTAAAAAAAAGGTAGATTGAACTAGGAGAACATTGAAATAAATCCCTGCACCTTTTGAACAAGTACTGAAATAAAATAAAGAATACATGCTTGTCAAATGTGCAGTATAAATAAATCATTTAGGTGAAAATGGATGACTAGAAATAACAAGGAGATGACCAAATAATGAAGGGCTAAAGGAAGGTTTTAACATCTGATATAACTTCATTGTATATAGTAGGTAGTTGCCATATAAAGATAAAATTAATATAGTCTTTTAATAATATAATAAATATATTATATAAATATTTAATAATTACTTAGAAATTATAATAAATAATAATCAGTGATGCTATTATCAATAAATATTATATAATTAATATTGTAATATTGTTTTAAAATAAATTTTATATAATAAAAAAATAATTTATGGCTTCTGTATGAGCAAAAGAGACAATTTGACAGGCAACAGTGGTAGTAAGTGACAGCAAGCACAAATCCTTGGCAACTGTCATTGCCCTGCTGTTGGATTCCCATCCCAAACTGTGGGGTAACTTTGACCTCTCTCGCTGTCACTGAGCCGCCGTCTGTTCAAGTAACTGTATTTTTAACTTAGCAAAGAATAATATTAGTGAGGTGCAGCTTTATGCTTTAGAAAATTCAGTGGGCTATTTATTTAGTTTTGGTGTCCTGTTGCTCTCTGTTTCAAAATAAATATGGAGACTGCTTTAGTTAGACAAGGATGAATAATGAAAAAACTGCACAAGAGGACTGGGATAGAAATTTTGAATTTCAGAATGTAGAACTAACTGAGAGTAGAAGTTCCTTCTGTAATAATTACAAAAATACCTCAGTGTTTTGGCCATGAATAAACCAAAGTTTAATTGCTTTTACTATTCTGATACTTAGGAGTTACTTGAGTATGGAAAGACTGTGAGGGCTTGATCTCATCCAATTTCTTTTTTGCTTCATCTTGATCTTTAATGCTGCTCTTGGCACAGTTACACTTGTGCTGGTTTGGATCTTCCAAAGACTGGCTAAAATTGAATTGCTTGATCTTCATATGAGTGAATACTACATCTAGACTTTTGGCCTATGGTATAAAGTAATTTTTTTGTCATTAGTAGTAGCCCCAAAACAAAAGTTGGAGGCTTTTGTTCTCATTATTTTAATGTTTTTATGCAAATAAAGCCTTTATTTCGAGCTTGTGAGGTAATTCAATGTTCATTTTGTGTGAGGAAGGCATAGTGCAGCATAGCTGAAATACCTGCTGTACTTTTCCATAATCCTGTCCTACAGCACTTTGTGCATTGCCCTTCTGATCCCAGCTTGTGCAAAGATTAATTGAGCCAAAATCTGAAATGTTTGCAGAAATAAGAAGAATCAGGATGAAAGTATTAACACAGTTTCATAAGGCATTTTGCAGCTTTAATTAAGATGTTGGAGGCTTTTCTGAACTCTGTACAGTCAATTTACAGTAGTTGAAAGACCAGAGCAAAAAGATAAAATTTTAACTGCATTTATCTTATTTTTGCTTTGTGAAATGTTCCCCTCCCTTTGTGAAAAAAAACCTGTTAAAATACTGAGGGGAAACAAAGCTCTAAACAGCTTCTGTTTGCCCACAACATTCCCCTGCAATCCGCAGTGGTATCAGGAAGGTCAAGACTTCAACATTGTTCTCCACATCAAACAAAATGTGTTCAGGGCTCTGATGGAGCATCAGATGTACAGACAGCTACAAATCAAGCAGTACAGACAATTTCTCTCTTATATCTCTTATATCCAAGAGAAACAGAGCTGAAAGTGTTCCCACAGGTCAGCCAAGGTAATCAAAGCTCTCCTCTGTTGCTTTTAATCAAGGGTGCTGCGCTTCAGTCACCTTGTAATGATGATTCAGTTGATATTCTAATTTTTAGTAAGATTTCTTGACCTAGAAATTTGTCAGAGTAGCTGACAAGAAAAGAGTAGCAAATTTCTAAATTAAAACAGCTTCTACAACCTTATTGATTCCAATCAAACATTCCTGGAAGACAAAATTACAGTGAATCAGGCATGCCAGTCCACTCTACAAATTTTTAAGACTTAAAAATAGATGGGTAACAGCCAACAAGTTGACCCCTCTGCAAAGAAGAATGTGATTCTCCATAATTAATCCAAAAGGAATTGATTCTGTCTGTGGGGGAAATCCAAGAGAGCGATTGGATTTTGCAATGTACCATAAAGGTGATGAAAGAAAAGACAAAATTGTGCTATAATGTGCTGAACTTAGATGTCCTCATCAAAAGCTTTTTGTTGTTGGTGTCTTCTGTTTTGAGGGAGGAATTCTAAACTGAGACAAAGCTTGTTGATTAGAGTCTTCATGGAATTCCTTGATTTGTGACCTCAAATAGAATTCAAAGAGGCTCTAATTTTTTATTTGGTAGCTATTTTGTGAAAGGACTTTTCCCAAAACCTTAAAGTCTTTGTGTTTGCTGATTTTGTTCAATAAGGCATGGATATTAATATAATGGTGCCCTGGTGTATGAAAGTGATTTTTAGTTACTTTTCAAAGGGCCACATTCTGACTTCCATATTAAATGATTTAGTACTCAGGACCAAGGTGGCTACATTGATTTAATAGCATGACTTAGTTTGGAAATTCTAAAAAGAGGACAAAAAATATCAGGGATTCCTATGTGGTCATTTTGCCATTCAATAAATGTGGAAACTTGATTAAGTGAATGTTTTTATGGTTTAAGTGAAGTATCAGTTCAGTGCTAAGTTAAATGAATGGGAAAATTTTCAAAATGTTTTAAGGGAGAGGAATTCACGTATTAGGCCTTAAAGAAGTTTTGAGCTATGCATGGAAACCTCTTGTTGAAGACCAGGAGAGAGACCATGTGTCACAAATGTTCTTGCTGAAGTATCACATTTTGTTATTAATCTGCTTTCCTCTCCTTTTTTTTTTCTTTTAAAATATACTATGTTCACTATAGATGAGTATATGTTTATATTCAATAAAATATTCACTATTGTATTGTTTTATTATTCAGAAGACATGATATAAGCATTTAAAGTAGAATTGTGGTGTTTTTCATCTGATTATTAGTTTCTTTAATTTTCTCCTGGCAGCTGTATTGAATATGTTTTGCTATCTGGGAAACAGAAACAATTAACAATAAGCCCCCCTATGCAGTCACTGTACAGCCATAATTGCTGTCAATTTGATTGAAATTTTGCCTGAGAAAAGACTGTCACCAGTTCTCACTTTTTAATAGAAGCAATAACCTACATATTAGGCACTGAAAGCTCTCTTTAATTAGGAGTTTTCTCAGAATCTAAATTTTTCCTATATTTATTTATGTTGATAAATTTTGAAAAATAATTTAGGTGATTTATTTTCTTGTGATGTTCTTAAGACATTTCATAAAAAGACTTTACAGCAACTAGTTTCCAATATTTTAGAAGTTCTGAATAAACACAGTTTGGGACAGTTTAAGTGTATTTTGTTAAGAAGAGTTAAATTTCTCTGTATTTTCTATATTTATGATTTAAGATGCTGTGAAATACTTCTTACACTGTGAAGAATTTTAATGACTGTATGCTCAGATATTCTTTTACACAACTACTATAAAAGTTAAAAAACAAAAAAAAATTAAGAAAATAATATTGGATTGTTTCTTTAACATCCTAAACTGGGTTTTATTTTTTAACAGAATTAAGTGTGCTCTCTGTTTCAAAACTCATGTCATATCCACAGGGCATTTGAAGTACCCAAAGTTATTAAGCAGCAGCCAAATGTCATCAAAGTCATAGCTTAGAAAAATGGCACAAGAAAGATTTCTTTGCTAAAGTTTCTGTGTCCTTAATTAGGCCAGTAGCCTCTAATACAAATTTTCTTGCATGCATAAAGTTTCTCTGTAGGTTTTGCTTCAAATCCATTTTTTTTTGCTTTAAATTAAGCTTACATGAAACTTTCCATCCTTTGTACGCTATTTCTAAAATGCACGACTTGTTAACAATACTTGTAAATGCTGAGTGAAATAATCAAGTGCAGTACTATTTGATTTTAAAAGGAAAGAGCATAATACTTTAAAACCAAGTTTATAAGGTCATGTGTATTTTTCATGCTATGATTTCTAATAATTAATAAAATTCTGAATTACCCTCAGTGCAGTTCATCTGATTAGCATGGTAATTATGTTTTAGTTTTTAAAGGGGAGAAAATTACTTCTGAATTCTCTACAGTTGAGGTATTCATGAAAATGTTTGCACTGTTATTTTAAGATCATGAAGTACCTTATGAGATGGCTGCTGCAAATTCCTGGCAGCATTTTAAAATTTTATTTAAAAATTTATTTTATCAAATTAATTGAGAGCGGATTTTTTTTCCTTTCCAGTTCTGTTTGTCCTGGCCCACTCCTAGTGACAAAAAAAAACTCTGTTTGCAGTCAGCATTCCTTCCCCCTTGCATCCATTTAGCTGCTGAGGAGTGCTCTGAGGAGCTGCCTCTGAACGTGGCTGCACCAGAACCAAGCACAGAGCCCACGTTGCAACTGGAGATACATTTCTGTGGCCATTCCAAAAATCCCACCAGGTAAAACCCCAAAAGCAGAGCTGAGAACCCCCAGCAAATGGCTGGAGGGGTGCAATTAAAAATTGTTTTCATCCTGTCTTTTTGCATGGTTTAGCAAAACTAATGTTTACTCATTTACAGCTCAGTAAGAGGATAATGTGCTTAATGAAAGAAAAATCTACTGACAGCCACATTTATTGCCCTTCATTAGCATTGGTACTTAATTTAATATAGATCTGAATAGACATTAGGGAGCCTGCAGGAGGTTAAATGGTAAAAATGTAAAGAGATTATTGAATTTACTGTTTGGTTTCAGTGACATCAAACAGACATAATTAATTAGGTTTACTCCACTAGCAAAAATAATCCAGAATGTAAGATTGCATTCATTAATGCTTAGAATTTAAAATTTTTTGGAAGTTTAATACAGCAATACGGAATATCTGCTTTCTTACTCTTTCTAAATTTTAGATTATTTGGTGAGACCATTATTAAAATTTTTCTTTGCTCCTTCTCATTCTTTTACCAGAATAGTGATTATGTTTTAATTTTTAAGAGGGGTGAAAAATATTTCTGAATCTTCTACAGCTGAGATATTCTTGTAAATGTTTGCACTGTCATTTTAGGATCATGAAGTACCTTGTGAGATTGCTGTTGCAAATTCATGGCAGCATTTTAAAAACTGTACCTTAACTAGGGTTTAGTGTCAAACTGAAGACACCACTTGAATATTTTATCAAAATATTAATTCAGCCAACATTTGTGATAAACAACTTTTCATTATTGCAACCTTAAACATTGTAAAAAGCAAAATTTTAATTAAGATGGTGTATGTCTAGGTAGGAATCTACAGTTGCAGTGTACAATTCCAATGAGAAATGCAAATAAGATCAGTTGTTCAGCATAACATGAAACATTTGATGTTTTTTATAATCTTGTAGCAAATTGTGTGGTAGATTTTTTAGTAAGTTAGGGATTACAAAGAAAAACAAGAGCAAATCATTCACATAGTTTGCATATTTTGTATATATATTGTATATATATACAATATATATACACAATATATATACTATATGTATAATATATATATGTATCTTTTATACAGATTTCTTTGCATTTTGGGCCAATTTTTTTTCTTACATACATTGTTTAGAAACAAGTATTAGGTTTTATTTTTCTACATAGCTTTTCAATAGCATTTCTTATCTTGGGAAGTATGAGGGGACATATTTTAATGTTAAATCATTTATTCAAAATTTCAAAATATTCAAGGGATCTTTCACTAATTCTTTTAGAGACTGATAATACTGCAAATACCTTTAAAGGCAATGTCTATATCATACTCATTACTGGCTATTTCACCAAAAAAAAAAAAAATCACTATTAAAATCATAATACTAATTATGATTGGTGAGTCCAGTAATTAAAGGCTTGTTTACATATTCATGGAGGGATTTATGAAGGAAACTTATTTTAGTGAGCCTTTTGAGCCCCTTTCATAATAAATTTAATACATTATAATCTCCTTTTAATAACAAAAATGATTCTGAGTACAGTTCAGGTGATGGAATCACTAGAAGGGCTGTAATTAATGGTCTGTATATTCAAAGGCACAGATCACTGTTTTTATTCTTGCAGAAGAGTGTGATAAATCAGCTATTTGTGCTGTATGAATCATTTACACAATCCTATTATTGCAGGAATTTTGAGGGATTTTGCTCTTTGTCACAAAGTCTTCACTGGTGCATGTATTTTATTTTCTCCATGCGTGTGACTTGAGTGTTTTGATAGATTTTCAAAGTCATTAAATGAGTATTTTTTTTTTCTTTCTCTCATTTTCCTCTTGCAAGCCAAGTCCAAAACAAAAACTTCTGTGCTTTGTCTGCATATCTTTGGCTGTGTTTCATTGTGACATGCACTGCTGTTCTATTAGCACCAAAATGTTGGCACACATTACTGAAAATTTCACACCATCTCTTGCTGGATCAGCAAGCTTAACCCACCAAAATCTGGTGTTGTTGAATGGTTTTTGACTGATAATCAATCTTTTTGCTGCTCGACAGTTGTTGCTGGGACACAGACTAGAGCAGGTGGCAGATGTGCCTTGTCTTTTGAGAAAAGAAAGAGTAGGTGAGCTTGGGCACGGAGTGACATATTGTGTGTCCATTAAAAGGGTAAGTACAACAGCAAAAAGTCACTGCTGTAAGGAGAAAAGCCACCAAGACCAGAAAATAGGCCTTTTAACACTCCTGTTTACAAGTTTCATAGAACTGGAAAATGACAGTTCATGGTGTAGGATTCCACGTGCTCAAAATCGGAAGCGACATTAAAAACAATCACAAATTCTCTGTGAAACATCCCACAGTATCTTTTTTAATTTAAAAAATCCCGTTTTATATGACCCCATATAATGAATGGTAATGTGCAGATTTTAAAAAAGCTACAGTATATTGAAGATAGATTTTAGAGGTGTATAGGAACAGGCAGTACCTATTTTGTATTTTCTTTCTCTATCCCAGGACTTGCAGAGAGCGTAGAGTGGTGTGACTGATCAGTATAAATCTAATTTCATTGTCTTTATACATTTCAGTCCTCACCACACAGGTAACCAGGGGAAATGTCAGCAACAAATATTTTTTACATGGGGATGGAAGATCAGTGATGTAGTGTAAAGCCCTGCAAATATGGACAAGTGATGCCAAGGAAATCAGACTGACTTTTTACAGGTGTAGTTAAACATGATATTTGCAAGGTCAACACCTTTGGAGAAATTTGTAATTCAAGCAGAAATCACAAAGTTTGTCAGAACTGTATAATTTTGCATATAATTTCATTACTTCAAGTGGCATCATTACCTGGATGAAGTCTAACCCCTAGTGATGCTGATGTCATGGTTTATTGGGATTTATGAATCTTCCCATCTTTCTAAAATACTAAAATTTAACTTGAGGGTTTGATTAAGTGAAGATGGATTCAAACATAAATGAAAAATTGAATGATCTGGGATAAAAATTGAAAATCATTGCTGCTTCTAATTTAATTCAGTATTTATAATAAATACATGTGACAGATCAGTGACTGGGTGCCATTCCAACAGGAGTTTAGCAAACAAAAACGTGTCAAATTTCAAGCATTTAAATCCTATTTTGGGGGGGACTATTGTGGAACTAGTGTGGTGCAGGACTGTGCCAAAGAGTTGATTCTCTGTTGTGTGTAATTCCTGCATGCCTTTTGATGATGGTCAATGGTTATATTTAATTAACTATTGGAAATTTAGCAGTAAATTCTTAATTTAACTAGTGTAAATTTATGGGAACACATGTACTTGAGTGTTTGTTTGCAGGCAAATATATTTAGCAGTCACTGAATTTCAAAATATAGTGGGTATTTTATTTATTCTCTTATTACCTTGTATCTCTTCTGCCAGCTTTTATTGTACCTCCACACCTTATTACCATTGAATTTCAGGTATTTCCAGTGTACTGCTTCATGCTCTCTTCATTATTTACCAATTTCTTCAGCTGATACTATCTTATTTCTACTGGATTTAATTGCAGTGATTTTAGCCAACTTGGTGAGTAAAGTAATTAATTAGTTATCACTCCTTCATAAAAAAATTGTGCATATCAGTCATGCTATTGTGGAAAAAATGGCTTCTTGAACACTTCATGTTCCATTCAGCAATTTTTCAGGTTCTGTGTTTACCATTTACCATGATCATGCTTCAGGGTGTGATTACATTTAAAATTGGACATCTTTTCTGCAAGGAGTGTCAGTGAAAAGATGCATTCTAACCATTGATCAGTTTGGAAATGTTTAAATTCCAAGCAGCATTCTAAGTACTTCAGGGTTTTTTCTCACCAGCACATAAAATTTAAACTTGTAATATTTTATTTTTCAGAAAAAATTAATCTTCTCTTTGAACTTGAGATTAATACACTTTACTACAAATTTTTCCATAATGACTGTACTGTATGTTATTATTTTGGTACATTTATACTGAGATTTTGCATGAAAAATACCTATGAAACATGCAGTAATATATAAATCATCATATATTATGAGCTAATCCTTGTTTTAGATTGGAGATCTCAAGACCTAAACCAGAGATGTGTTGTAAGATATAGATGTTTTCTCTTGCATCATCATATATCAAAATAGAATTGATTATTTCCACAATCACTTGATCATATCCTGAAAGACAGAATAACCCAACCTTGCTCTTTGAGAAGGATGCCAGCAACATCTAGACTACATTTTAAGGGCTTCTTTCAGAAAACTAATTTTACACTTTTATTTTGAAAAATTTGGGTTATTATTATTATTATTATTATTATTGATTTTTACAGCTTTTTTTTTTCTGTTGTGAGGACGTTTTTTGAAATCTGAAATATGCTGATTTATGAGGAGTCCTTCACAATACTGAAGTCTCCCTTCTACCTGCTCAGTGGCATTGAAGTCTTTAGTCTTTTTTTAAAACTAATACAGAAATCTATAGATAACAGATCTGTCACTCTAATATGCCCTGTCTTTTCTGCTTTAGATTTTTCCTCTTAGCAAACTCTGCTACTTTCTTTGGCATAAGAATTAAAGGCACGTGTGTCAGTGAATCATAGAATCACAGAGTTACATAGAATCACAGAATTACATTGAATCACAGAACTACCAAATCACAGAACTACCAAATCACAGAATTACATAAAATCGCAGAATTACATTGAATCTCAGAATTACATAGAATCACAGAATTACCAAATCACAGAATCACACAAACACAGAATTACCAAATCACAGAATTACATAAAATAGCAGAATCACAGAATTACCAAATCACAGAGTTATACAAAATCACAGAATTACATAGAATCACAGAATCACTCAGAATTACCAAATCACAGAATCACACAGAACCACAGAATTACAGAATCACAGAATTACCAAGTCACAGAATCACACAGAATCACAGAATCACACAGAATCACAGAATCAC
>JAHXMQ010012340.1:18635249-18692749 GCA_020466415.1 Ammodramus savannarum pratensis
AGAATCACAGAATCACACAGAATTACCAAATCACAGAATCACCAAGTCACAGAATCACACAGAACCACAGAATTACCAATTCACAGAATTACACAGAACCACAGAATCACCAAATCACAGAATCACATAGAATCACAGAATCACCAAGTCACAGAATCACCCAGAACCACAGAATTACCAATTCACAGAATTAAACAGAATCACAGAATCACCCAGAATCACACAATCACACAGAATTACCAAATCACAGAATCACCAAGTCACGGAATTACACAGAACCACAGAATTACCAATTCACAGAATTACACAGAATCACAGAATCACAGAGTCACAGAATCCCAGAGTCACAGAATCACACAGAACCAGAGAAATACCAAATCACAGAATTACACAGAATTACCAAATCACTGAATCCCACAGAATCCCAGAACATGATGAGATGGAAGGGATCCATCCCATGGTGCAATCCAGCTCCTGGCCCTGCACAGGCCACCCCAAAAGTTGCACCCTGTGCATGGGAGCATTGTCCAAACTCTTCTTGAACTCTGTTGTGTTCAGAGGCTCAGCAGTGCCCCCTCAAGAGTTTCCACAGCAGATTTTGATAAATATTTTCTTCCAGATGGCCTTGTTGATGGCACAAAGACCACAGCAAATGTGTATTTTCAGATTTTAACTTTCCTTCCTGGTCTTTGGCCTTACTGTCCTGTCCATTAACATTTGCAGTTTGTTAATGAAATATGAGAGACCTTTGTGATGTGCTTTAGCTCAATGCTGTTACTGGGGTAAGGACATTTTCCACCATGATGGGTTGGTTTCTGGGAGCAAGAATTAACCTTAAAGAAGGAAACATGAAAAATTAACCTGATGTAAACTGATAGTGAAAAGTGATAATTGACTTGCACACACATAAGCACATAAGGCAGGTTGGTCAGGGTAAAAAACATCACTGGATGGAATATTTTTTCATTAATACCTTGGGAAATTTTTTGTGATTGAAAAGCCATAATTTAAAAATTGCAAAAGCAGAAGAATAATTATACAAAATGGAATTGTTCAGATCAGCCAATGTGCTGCTAAGCAGAAATGACTAAATCTTTGACACGCAGCTTCCACTTTTTCAACTGATTGTATAAAATGTAGTATCTACTACATTCCATATATAGACATCTATAGATTAAAAAATGCCTTATTTCTTGCCCTTTTACCCATTAAAAAGCACTGTTTTATATTGTACTTTGGTTTAGAGCAGCAAAGAGTAAGATGTATTCATTAGTTAGGTGTTAGTACTTTGTTTTGAGGGAATGCAGACTCTGATGCCCTTCCCACAATCCACCTGAATTTAAAGGCAGAGAATTTAAATTCCTGCACAAATTTCTACATTAGGCTCAGGCTGTAAGATGTCTGGATTTGACAGGGTGTCTTTCTGCACCTTTTCATGATATTCACATCTGGAGGAATATAATCATGATAAAGAGGTCTGTAATAAAATTCTGTGTTAATAATAATTATAAAAATGCTGTTTTCAAGCCTGGAAATATACTTTCCAAGTATGGCTTAAAATGGTATGTTGAATAAAAGAACATGGAAACAATAAGGTACAGCCAAATCAATTTAAATTAAATTTTAAAAATAAAAAGAAGTTACAGCTCTATTTACCTAGGGCTTGGACCTATGCTAACACATCCCCAGCAGTATCCCAGAAAAAAAAAAAAAAAATGATACAATCTTATGAATACAAAGAACCAGTAGTTAGGGAAGTTTTTTCATATCTTTCACATGGGAACAGATTAAAATTTTGGTCTGTAGAGCCTTTGTCTAATCTCTTTGTTTGCACTCAGCCAGAGTGTTTAAATAAAATTTTATTAAAGAAATGTAAAACACTGAGACCTGTATCCCCACCGATCTAGAGATTGCAGTGAGAATCTGTTTAAAATAATAAACAAATAATTTAATAATGTTAAAAAATAAAATTATTTATGATTACATCTCTGATGCCTGATATAAAATCACCCTCAACCCAAAATGATTACCAGCCATGCCAAATGGAGAAATTGAGTCAAATCCTGACCAAGACAGAGTCTCCCAACCATTATCATTCCAGATCCAGTGCTCATAAGTTCAAGGGAAAACTGGAGAGAAATGGTGAAGATAAATGGAGAGAAGGTGTAACTGAGATTCTGCCTCTCTTCTCTGCCAAATGAAAGAAAATTGCTTGCATTGTAAACCATCAACCCATCCACTGAGCTTGGGGTTGGCAGCCAAAAAGCCTGGGAGTTTTAACATTTCACCCAGGCTCTGAGTTTCTATCATTCTGCATTTTTCCTGCAGTGTCTTCAGGGCTTGTCTTGTTTATTCTGTTTGGCATTTACACCTGTTTAATCCCCAAATAATTTTATGTTTACTTGAGTGCAAATAAGGTAACAACTCGTATGAAATTGCAGGAGCAAATATTAATTACTTCTTTTTAACTCTTCCAAGACTAAATATTTTATTTCTTCAAATAATTTTATTTGCTTCTGGAGTGCTCAAGTGTAATCTTAGTTTGTAGTATTGATTCCCTCTTCAGTTAGACATATTAGCAGTTTAATTTGTAATCATTTGCATATTTTCAATTATTTTCCAAAGTAACTCCATTTATTGGAAAGGAATTATAGCATGGCTTTTGTAAATTCTACATTTAAGATTCCTATCCACAAAAAATAATGAAGAACATTGATCATTCCTCAATGAACCTATACTTTTATTTGTGTTTTGTGAACAGAAGTACTTTCACAAACTGGGGCCTTTTTAATTTTGAGTGGACTCCACTGCCATGACCTATTTTCCTTAAGAGTTCATAGAAAAGATCAGGGTGAGGGAATGAAGCTTGTTGATTTGGCAGAGAAGATGGGATGTTTGTAATTTTAATCAAATTTAGTATTAAGACATACTTCAAATCATATGTCAGCCTGGCGTTAGTGAGTTTAAAATCTAATGACAACTGCTGTCATTATTAGTTAAATGTAGCCATTGTGCCTGTGGCAATAAACGATGACACTTCAGAACATGCAGAAACAAAAAGCTCTCAAGTATTTAAAGAAAAGGGAGTGACTGTAAACTTAGTTAAACACAGGAATGTGACCTGGGCGTAATATGTTTCCCAAACACAGAGGCATCTGGAATTTGAACAGAGAGCATAATTGAATTGAACATTATCTGTTCTTACTACCAGAGTTCAAAATTTAATTTTATTTTTAAATTTAATTTTATTTAAATTTTAATTTCTTTAAACTTTATTTAAGGAAACTTGGGCCTTTCTTCCTATTTCATAAAGATATATCAGGGAATTTCATATGTATTATAATGACACTTTTATTGCTACACAAGATGTATTTCAGATTCATGTCTCTGTTACTGTTCTGTACCCTTTAAAATGTGTTGCTCAGTTTTTCAAAATCCTAAAAAGTGGTAACTGAGAAAAATTCTGTTCTCTTGTTCATAGATGAAAATGTAAGTTTTGCATTCGTGAAGTTTTGAAGTTTGCTCATGGCAGTGCTTGGTATTTGTTTCTGTGAAGGTGAGGAGAGAGAAAGAAGTGAAATCCAGATGTGTCTGAGTACATAGGCATTATGTATATGTATATATGTATATATATATATGTTTATATATAATGTATATATGTATGTATATATATAGTATACAATATCAATGTATTTGTAATGCCATTTGTTATTCCCCTTAAATCTAGTAGTTTATTGCTTTTTATGGTTGAAGAAAGTTTCTTAGAAGTCTGTAAATGTTGTTTAAGCAACAACAGCATAAAGGAATTGTGAATGAAAGGGTAGAGGTGCTGGGAGAATTAGAAAACCAAATTTTGAAATTTGTGTGGTGTAAAAGGAAATGCAAACCTGGTCTCAGATCATGATCAGTGGACTCCTCAGACAGGGAATGTCATAGGAGGATTTTAGGGCTCTGTGAGGAGTTTTTATCGTTATCCTACAGGTTCCATTCTTCATTCCTAACATTCACCTGATGCCTCAGGTTTAGCATTTATATTTTTCACATTCTGTGCTGCTTTAGTGTGTGGCTCTGAGCTTCACATTCAGGGATGGTGAGCTCTGTGCACAGAGCAGGGAGACAAAACAATTCCTGCTCCAGCTGGGCACCAAGGACAAATGATCCCAATCTCAGCCCAGGAGCACAAACACCGTGGGCTGCAGAGAGAAAAACAAGCAGGGTGGGACTGCCTGGGCTAAAGCTGGAACGGGACAATGAACTGCAAGGTGCAAATGGAGCAGAACTGATCCCAGGGAGAGAGCCCGGGAGCGCTCGTGCATTTTGGGGCCATTTTGGTTCATCTTGGGTGCAGCCCTGGCTGGGCTCTGGTGCTGCCCCAAAATGTCCTGGCAATCTCCTACTTTCTGTTTTTGCTCTATTTCTGTTACTTATCCTTGTCACAAAAATGCATCAAATCTCATTTGATGCCTCTGCTTAAGCACCTTGTTTGGAAATTGTCTAAGTCTGAGGTTATAAAATCATTACCCTAGTTCCAAATAAGTTCTTCATTGTCAATGGTCTGTAAAGTCAGATTCTCATGGCTTCTTTCTTTTTTCTCTCTCTCTTTCTTTCTTTTCTTTCTTTTCTTTCTCTTCCTTCCTTCCTTCCTTCCTTCCTTCCTTCCTTCCTTCCTTCCTTCCTTCCTTCCTTCCTTCCTTCCTTCCTTCCTTCCTTCCTTCCTTCCTTCCTTCCTTCCTTCCTTCCCTCCCTCCCTCCCTCCCTCCCTCCCTCCCTCTTTTGCTTTCTTTCTCTCTTTCATTTTTTCCATCTCTCTTTCCCTCTTTCTTTCAGCTGCAGGCACTGTCCTGGGAATTGTGAGATAAGGAACTGACTCTGTCAGAATGAGGTTACAGAATCTGACCCACCTCTCTACCCAGGAAATAGAAACACTTGGGCACTCTATAAATGAGACTACCATGACTCTTCAGGTAAATTTTAATTTAAATGCTTATTTCTGTTTTACTTTGTGACAAACTCAGTGGTCTCACTGTTTGTCTCTGCAGTGAGTGTATCTGCATTTAGGGTCTATCATTTGAGGGAGTTTTGCTTTGGAGGTTCCTGGCTTGTGAGCCCCAAAAGACTGGCAGTTGCTGAATTATCAAACCAGACAGGATCATGATGCTCAGAAGTGTTAATGTACAGACAATTTCAGGTGGCAAGACTAATTTATTTATGAAAATACAGGACGACAAAGATACTCAGGTGCCTGATTTTCTGTCTGTGCCACTCTGAAGTGGCAGAAGTTTGTTCATTACCATGTAGTGCCTTCCATGCACATATCAACCTCATGGACAGCTTGTTCATTCAAGGCTGGGAACAAAAGTCGTGCTTCACATTTTTGACCATGCAGATTCCTGGAGGGCTTATTCCTGTTGTGCTTGAATCTTCCTAGCAGGCTTATCCTACAGAATACAGACAAGCTTGACCTTCATAACAATCCCCAGCCTTGAGGGATACTGTGAGTGTGACCTTAAAGGATGGACAAAATTATTCTTTATCACATTCTTTGGTTTAGGCAGCTGTAATCTCCCTAGATTTGCCTTTAGGTATCTACTGGCTGTTATAATTCAATGCCAAACAGTCTCAGAGTTTCACTTTATGTCATCTTTCATTATAATCTGAATCACCTGCCACTTCTTTTCCAAGTAGCACACTGCTCAGGAGGAAACCAAACCACCCTTACTTAGTGTGGCACACCTAAACAGAGAGCATCCTTTAGCCCTTGTGTGACAAATGACTTGTAACCCTTGCTTATGTGGCAAATAACACTGAATATGCATCCAATAACTAAATAAATGAATGCCCCACCAAACTAGATCATGGTACAGACTGAGACTGATTTGGGAATGCAAATCAGAGCCCCCTCTTCCCAGGCTTAGGCACTTTCTGAAACTTGTCTGAAAACATGCAAGTTACAAATGACAGTCAGTCCATCTTTTTACTTTGAGATTTTGAGATCTATTTTCCAATGTTAGTACACATATTTTTCAACCACTAATTAAACTGGTCTTGCAACCTCCTTGTTATTACAAGATCCCTGTTTTCTTATGGCCAGAAGTGGAATTCATGGACAAGTAAAAGGAAGGTGTGATTCAAGAGCTGTTGTTGTTCATGTGAATTCTGAAATACATCATGAAATACATCATGAATGAAATACATCATGAATTCTGAAATACATCACCCCCGTGGCTGCAGTCTCACATGACTTGAAACCTGTATTGATGTCAGGACCATCCTAAAAGCTGAGTGGGCAGGGTGTTTTACACAGTCAAACAAATTAATCTTTCCACACAAATGGAGGTTATTAACATAAACAATGTCCATAAGAAAAATGTCCTCAAAAACCTGTTCATGAAGTAAAATGAACTTTAATGTATGAATAAATGGTTCTTATCCATGTTGTCATCCCTGTCCTTGTAGAGAGGAGATTATTTCAAGCTCTTCTGTGAGATCCCCTACAAATTTTCAGGAGTCCCACTTCTAAAATTTATTTACTAAAACTTGCATGCTTTCTCAATGAATAATAAATCAATAACAACAAATTTTCCCCAATTGTTTAATAATAAGGACTGTGAAACACTTGGAATTGTTAATGTCACTTCTGCATTTCCTGATCTAGCATTGTTCCATTTAGCTGTGGCTAATAATAAGAATTAGAATTATGATGTGGCTGGAAAATGGATGATCTTCACCTGTCTGTATCCTGCCTGGCACTTTTACCTGTGCAGTGAAAGGTTGCTCTGAGCCTGAGACTGCCCAGTACTGCCAGTGTCGGCAAAGTCACTTGATGCTGCAATCAGTGGCAATGACAATGTTGAGGGTTTTGGCAGCAGATTTTAACAACTCTGTACCAAATTCATGTGCCAAATTTCACAGCAACCTTAGAACAGCTTCCTGATAGCTGCAGGAGCTCATTTGTGCTGTTTAAAAAGTGGAGATAAGGCAAAATTCCTAAATTCTGCAAGGAACCCAAAGTGCTCTGGAGAAGTGAGCAGAAAAATGGAACTCCATCTGTGTTACCAAGGTGTAAACAACAGGAAAACAGATATGTGGAAGGGAGCAGTTGCTGGTACAGAGGATCCTAATGCCCACACCATACACAGTTTAAAAGATGATACTCTGAGCTGTTTCCAGTCTGCACTGTGGAATTATGGAGGGACTTTGTATCACATCCATTGCTTTTATTTCATCCAAATGATATCAGTTTGCATGCTTTGAAGCTGCCCTGTGATATAAATCAAAGTACATTAAGTGGAAGCTTTGGGTCCCTCACCTAAAAATTGCAGTCTTTGCTTGACCTGCTGTAGATTCATCCCCATTGGAGAAAACAAACCACAATTGTTCAAATTCCCTTGAAATTCCCTTTCCTGTTGAGAGGTAAGTTTGGTTACAAAACCCTTACTGGATTAATAATTTATCAATCCATATTCTCAGTCCTGGTAAGTTACAGTGTCTGTACTGAATTCAATAAAGTTACCTAATTTACATTCACTGAGGATCTAATCCATGGACAGTCACTGAAGGTATTTAATTGGGAAACTAAACCACAGTCTAATGACAGGGTTGTTTTTCTATTTTTTCAAATTGATTGCCAGTATCAATGCTGATTAGAAGATTTTTTTTGTCTTAGAATTTTAAAGTGCTATGAAAGCCTCAGCTAATTTTACTTTAGTGGATTTAGAGACATTTAGGAACATATTCAATGCATCCTTTATATTTTATAATGATGTAGCCTCACAATATGAAGACCTGTGAAGTGAAACCAATTTTTCAGAAGAACTGTCATGCATCTAATGTAATCCAACTGTAATAACAGCAGTATCAGGCTCACATTTTCAAACTTATGTGTATAGACATATTCCATTAACATGAATGGCAGTTACAAGGCTAAGGATCAAATTTTTCCTGAGTTAATCCTCTAACTCCCACTGATTTTAGTGATCTTAGATTACTGAATAATTTTTAAAGGCCTTCAGCCCCTAAGTTTTTAATACATCCAGCTCAGAGTGGATTGTTATCAGTCCAGTGATTGTGTTTAGTGGCACAGTTTTGATCTGTAGCTAGATACTGGTAATATTTCTGCATGCAATGTGCAACAATCTCCTTTGAAGGTTTAATTGTAAGTGCATTTTGTGCAGAGGCAGTACACCATTTAGAGGTCATTTGCCAGTGTTTGGGAAAAGAAGAGAACTAACAGTTGAAGTGAAATAAAAATGTCATTTTTATGATGCGTTGTCACATGTGGAACCCAAACAACGTACAAAAGGTTCAGCCTTAATTTTTCTGAAGCAGAAGAAATGAGAGGCATTTCATTTTTGTAGGTGAGAAGTGAAATGTTCCTCTCTGCTCACTGATAGAGGCATGCTAAGGTGAATTTTAATTATGACTAAATTGTGGTATTACTCTTTCATACCCTGAACATCTGTTCCCTTCAGGAGCGATGATTTATGCAGGCTATCACTGCAGACAGCTTGCTACAGCTTATGGCACGGTTAGGAGGAAGCTGGTGGTAGCATTTCAGAAAATACCAGCATCTAAGTGGACACAGGCCAGTGGGTGTTTTTAAGGTAGTAGAGAAAGGGGAGCCTGATGTGTCTGTTTTCAGTTTTGATGCCAAATATTCACTTGACTTTTAAAAAATTTTTTTCCCCTTTCAGACCATCTGTCATTGGTGAAGAAAGTATCTCAGACAGTGAATGGTTCTTCTTAGTGGTCTCAAGCAAAAGAAAAGCCAAACCTGTCATTGTCATCTGCGTGTAGAAAATTACTGAGACACCTCTGATAGAATTTTACTGTTTAAGAACTGTACATGGCATGGTATGAGAATATTGCCCCACAAAATCAAATTGAACAGGTAACCTTTGTTTATTAGCATGTTTGAATCAATGATCTCAAAAGCATATTCATTGTTATTGCAGTTGCATTAATATTGGATAGTTATAGGTTATGATTTAAGAGAAGCAAGAAAAAAATCCCTTAAATTATAAAGCCCTGGATTACCTTTTACAATAAAGCAGGGATTACCTGTGTGTTCAGGTTATAAAAGGGAAATTTCACTTCCCTGCTCTCTCTTTTCTGTAATCCCCTTGTTATTTAACCTGCTTGTCTTTACCTAGCTTCTGATGGTGCCTATTTCTTCTCCTGCCCCTCTGTGTGCTAATTAATAGCATTTCATCTGAGGATTTATAGCCAAGAATGATAATTTCTAAGATTACCTGAGATGAGGGTTATATGTGCTATATGTGTTTGCAAATATAGTTAATTTTGATTTGCTTGGATATTATAACCATTCAGTAGTTAAAATGCTTGTCTTAAAAGATATGACACTATAAACACATTCTGAAGTTCTTCTATATACAAGAATCTTTCTTTTCCTATTTTAACACTTTCTATGCACTCCAGTAGGTTTTAGAAGGGATTTACATGAATTTTATTTATGAAGAATTTTTTTTTCAGTAGATTCTAGAAGAATTTACATGCTGTCTTTGTTTTTAGGCAAGTCTAGAAGAGCCTTTGTATTTATCCCAAAACAAGTATGGCATATTTGCTTTATACTTCCTCATATCTATTATTATTCTGTGATATGTTTGAAACAAGTTTTAAAAAATAAGTTTTAAGTGCTTTTCAAACCTAGGGTGATTAACAACATGGAATATTTGCAATGATTTGCACCACACATAAGGAATTTTGAATGACTGGAATATTAGTGTTCAGCTCCCCTGAATTATGAAATCCAGGTTTGGGGTTTTTTAAAGATTGTAGGGCAATGCAATCATTGTAGGTCCCTTCCAACTGAACTGGTCTATTTATTCACTGTACTTTTCACCCACTCAAATAATACCCAGGAGAACTATATAACTACATCTGGCAGAGTTCATGGAAAGTCATTTGTCTGTCAGTTTTCTGATGTTGCCTTTGATAGAGATCATCCCATATTTTGTAATATAAAATTAATTGTATTGCTGTCAATATTGGTGCTAATAGATGTCAAGATGCTGCATTCAAATGTGAATAATAACTTTTCAGCAGAAAATGTTCTTAGAACCTCTTGTCTGACTAGAACATTCACAATTCCTTCAATTTGATGAGGATAATCAAAACACACAGACCAAGCTTGTCTGTACACTGGAGCAAAAAAGTTTAGCAGTTATTTCTGAACATCACAGAAAAAAAAACAACAACTGCTAATCAATTTTTTTTTTTTTTTTTTTTACTGGGGTGTCTTGACCTAGAACATTGATTATTAAAGTGATATCCATGATTCCTCAGAGACGTGTGGGCTGCCTGAAAAGGCTGACTGGCCAGGGAGCTGTGGATGTCCAACAAGGATGGGGCAGAAGTGACTGAGACTGGTTTGGAGTGTGCTCCAAATCAGTTTATTCCAGTGCTGCTGCTAAAAGAAGTCTCCACCACTTGTGCCCTGGCATTGTAGGAGTTCTGCAGCTCCCTGGCCAGTGCAAGGATTCTCCTCCATCACTCAGTGAGCCACGCAGGGGAGATGACCAATGCCAAAAATAAACCAGCTGAAGTCATCCATTTGAATCTGGAATCATTTCTGGAGACTGATCTACTGCACATAGCACAAGGGAAGAGGTTGCAAGGGAGTGGAAAGAAATAAATGAGAGTGCTGGGAAAGTTCTGGCATGTGTGTTCTGCTTTGGGAGAGGAAGAGCTGGGGGCAGAGGGACAGTTGGGTGTTTATGTGCATGCCATGCTCAGCTGCTTTAGGCTGGGCTAGAGTTAATGTTCTTTGCAGTGGCTGCTGTGGGGCTGTGTTTGGATTTGTGCTGAACACAGGGCTGATCACACAGAGATGTTTTTGTTGTAGTTGTTGCACAGAGCCAAGGCCTTCTCTGCTGTCTGTGAGCCCCACTGGTGAGGGAGCTGGGGGTGCCTGGGAGGGGGCACAGCCAGGACAGGGGACCCCACTGACCACAGGGACATTCCAAACATGTGATGTCATGGGCAGTGTATAAAGTGGGGGGAAGAATGAGGAAAAGGGGATATTTGGGGTGATGGTGTTTGTCCTTCCCAAGCCACCATTCCCTGTGATGGGGCCCTGCTCTCCTGGAGAAGGCTGAACTCCTGCCTGCCCTTGGGAAGCAGGGAATTAATTCCATTTTTCCCTCTCCTTCTGTATGTGTGGCTTTTGCTTCCCCTATTAAACTGTCCTTATCTCAACCCATAAATCTTCTGGCTTCAATCCTTCCCATTTTCTCCCCTGTTCCTCTGCTGGGGTTCCCGTGAGCAGCTGCCTGGGGCTGGGGTCTTGGCTGGGGTTAAGCCACAACAAAAAGTTAGCATATTTAAAATAAACTGCAAATAATTGGTGTCACAGGTATCAATGCAATAGTAAGTATAAAACAGAAATATTTTTAAATTTTCAAAATGGCATTTCATCCAGTCAAGTGATTTAAAAAGAAAAAAATATTTTTTGCCAGTAAATTAAAAACAAAGCCAAATTACCATAAAAATCACAATACTGTATCAGACTGGACTTTCACATAGTCCAACATCCTGTCTGGAAGTAGATGTCTAATGAAAAGTGGGAGAATAAAGGCAGCATATGGTGCATATGGTGCAAATGTTGATAATTTCCTAGCACACTGCCCTAATCTGGAACAACACCAGTTATGATGCAGTCAAATCACCAATGTATCAGAAGCAGAGCACTTTCTTTCCCCTTAAATACAAATATTATTTGTTATTTGAGACTTTATTCCTTCCCTTGGCAGTGTCATTGACTTAGCATGATTTAAACTAAACTATTAAACCTGGGGGTTTTCAATGTATAATAAGCAAATACTCAGCAGATTGTTGCTAATGTGTGAAAAGTGTGTTTGTTTCTCCATTGTCAGTAAATATTTCTTTTCAGACTGAAGGATGTTTGATTCTCTGAGTTGTAAAACCCTGAAAAAGGGATGACTTTCTCACTTCACTTCTGCTAGATCTGTGTCACTGAAGGAATGGGGAAAAAGACACACTGAACAATTTTCTCTATGTTTCATTTCTCAAAAAAGCAGATTTACCAGGCTGTACAGTCTTCACAGTCTCCCTCCCATCTCTACTTAGTCAGCTCCACACCCACCACAAAGCAATCAGTACACTGTTCTATAGCAAAGAGGATTCAGAATTCACTGAAGGAATTTTCATGCTGAAAATGCCTATCCTTATGCAATTAAAACTGAATGTTAAGTAAGTTTAAAAAACTTGGAAGGAGAGACAAGATATATAGTTATGTATGGACAAGATACATAGATATATGGACAAGATATATATTTTTTTCCTAATTAGTTTGATATTTGAAAATAAGAGTATGAAACATTTTTTTTCTGTCTCACTAAAGTCCACAAAATGTCTAAAATACTGTGCAGTTTAAACTTGAACCTGATTCTCCCAAATCTGTTTTAGATGGTCATTTTCAGCTGGGCAACTGCCTAGAAAAGTAAGGAACCTTTAGGTGAAAAGGGTTGGAAATTGCAGCTGTTGGAGGACCTTGCCCCCATTGTCAGAAATTGTAATATATTTGCATGTTTTCCCCTCTTCCATTCTCTCTTGCAAAGAAGGGGATTCTGAGTTAAAGCTGGGTAAGAATTATGGCATTTAGGCCTAAATATGGCAAATATGTGCAGAAATGGGCAAATGAAGGGGAATATATGGAACTTTAACTTGGGTGATATTCAGCCCCTTCAAAAGAATTCCATGACTGTGTTAGAACAGCATTGAAGATACTGTAACTGCAGTTAAAATTGAAAAAAAAAAGAAAAAAAAAGAAAAGAACCCCAAAAATGTTATAGATGTTGTATTCTCTTTGTCTTATTTCAATGGGATCTCTTTGGACAGGCAGCATCTCTCCTAAGTTTGGAGTGCAGTGTCAGTTGTGGAATGTGCATTGTACCAAGGCAGGAGAGGCATTTTCCACAACTGAACATGTCTCGTTGCAGCTGAACGTGGAATTTTTGAAACGGGATGCATTCCTTTCAAAATGTACAAGATTTGTAAATTTTTCTCCTCTGTGTTGTCTATGAGCACCTTGAAAAAGACAGCTCAGGATCTTGCCCTGCCTGACCTGAGGCAGGAGTGATGGCTGGATAATGCCATTAGTATTTTCCTCTTGCCTCTTCTTTTCAACAGCTCCATGAACAATGAATTTCTCCTGGTCAAAGTATTGCCATTTCTGTCATCAAAAAGTAACTTGTACACTACCTTTCTCAGACTTTCTTTCAAAGAATGACAGGTAATTTCAGCAGCATCACTTCAGTGACAGTTTCTGCTTTAATCACACAACTTCTACAGTGATGATTCATCTCCTTCATAATTTTGCATTGGCTGAATAGTATTGCACAAAATAAAACAGCTATTGTATATATGCTCAAGTATTATGATTTCTGTACAAGCTGGAGGGAGGTAAGCCAAATATTCAATAATCAATTATTTCAAAGTAAGTGTAGCAAGAAAATAGTATTTAAAAGAATGCTATCAAGAAATGCAAGTTTTAAATTGACTGAGCTATATGACTTTGTGTTGTTCAAGCTGAAAATTTGGTTCAGCATAAAATCTTAGAGGTGGGAGGATTCTCTCTAAAACACCAGCTGTAATGCATGACAAGGAAAAACCAGAACAATGTGGGCATGGACAGTAAACATAATTTAGAATTTTACTGTGAGCACAAGAAATGGCTCATGGTGTTCCCTGTTGTGATGGTACACAATGGGCCAAAACATGATTATGTTGTTCTAAAGTTTTCTAAAGGTGAGTTTTTATCTTTGCTGGCAGATTTAAAAGTTAAAATTCACTTTTTATGAAAAGCTATTAGGATTAAACAGTTAAACTAATGAGAATCAATGCATTTGGATGTTCAGTTGGAATCAGAAGTTAAATTAAGCAATTGTGACCTTTCTAGAGTTTAGCATGGTAATTTTATTCAAAGCAGGCATTCTCTAGTTAAAATATACTGCCAGAATAAAAATAATAGGGAAAACCAAGCCCCCCTCTCTCTGCAGAACCCAGTTTAATTCAAATATAGCTCACACACTTCCCACTGCTAGGGAGTCTCTTGCTGAAGTCACAAAGTTCTAAAACATTGCTCCATTAAATTGGTTTTCTACCATGATTATGGTAGAATCATAGAATCTGCCATATGGTAGATTCTATGGTCCACACCTACACATAAACAATTTTGCTCAACACAGTCATTTTTCTATGTAGTTAAACAATTAGATTTTATAGCAGTTTTAATTTTAGGTTTTACTTGTAAAGTCTTACAAGAAGATCTTTCTGCTGCCTGTATGTGTATAGCATTTGAGATTTAGATTTATTTTTCAAAAGCATTTAATTTTTTTCTTTTTAAAATTTTTAAATCAATTTTTTTTTTCTAAAAAAAAAAAAAATTTAAGCTTTTAGTTCATATAATTTCATTTAATAAAAGACACAAAACATTTTGCTTGACCTGCAACTACCTTCACACCCTCCCCCCCAGGATGACTTGGAATATGCAATTTCTTGTATTTCTAATAAATTTGCCTATGTAGAATGCTAGACTTGAAATGACTGGAGTCATTGCTGGGAATCTAATGCTTGACAGCTCTGTGTTCTGCATGTCTGCATTTTATCTAGAGCACAGATTGCTTTGCCAAGGCATTTGTTCTCTTAGTGGTAAATGTTTTCTTTGCAGGTGTCTAAGGCTTATTCTACGCCTGTTTTGATTTTTTAAGGTTGTTAAAGAACTAGGTTTTAATTATTTTTGCTAACACCTTTCATTTTAAAGTTTTGCATGTGGGCACAGAGTTTGTGGTGATTGGAGTGGGGCTGTGGCTGATCCCTAATTGGATCCAGCTGTGAAAAACAGGTGAATAATATTAAAAGTAACAACCATGGAGTGCCCAGGGGTGCTGAGCAATCACACAGAGGGCACACAGGTGTAGGGCATCAACAGTAGGGCATAAAAGGCTGGGCTGAATGACAAAAAAAGCAGAGCTTGCAGCCTCCTGAAGTGTTCTGGTGTTTCTCTGCACGGGCTGAAGCTTTCTGGAATTGTTTGGTGACACTTTGAATTGTGGCCATCTCAACTGGGACAGTGGTACCCTGAGGATGAATCTTGCTTCTCCAGTGAGATACTAACACAAGGTATGTGGAGAAAAAACTGGTAATATCATAGGTGGTAAAGCAATGTTTGTAGGTATTCTGTTTACCACATGGAGGACTTCAACTGAAAAGTGAATTCAGACTCTTGGTAATTTATCATAAAGGGTAAAGCAATGGTTGTAGGACAGGTATTCTGTGTACTACATTGAGGATTTAGACTGAAAAGTGAACCCAGACTCTTATTTTCTGGCAATTTGTCATTAGTGATAAAGCCACATTTGTAGGACAGGTATTCTGTTTACTGCATTGAGGACTTAGATTGAAAAGTGAATCCAGACTCTTTATATGGTAATTTATCACAGGTGGTAAAGCAATATTTGTAGGGCAGGTATTGCATTTACTACATTGAGGACTTAGACTAAAAAGTGAATCCAGGCTCTTTTTTTGGTAATTTTTCATAAGTGGTGAAGCAATGTTTATAGGACAGGTATTCTGTTTACTACATTGAGGGCTTACACTGAAAAGTGAATCCAGACTCTTTTTTTTTAGTGATAAAGCCACATTTGTAGGACAGCTATTGCATTTATTACATTGGGGGCTTGGACTGAGGAGTGAATCCTGTTTTCTTAGTAATTTGTGTGGGTTAGTGCCCTTAATTAGAACTGAAAATAACAAATAGTCATTGAATAAGCTTGTGATTAAAGCTATTGCTTTGTTTTATTCTAGCATTTTAATATTTGCATGGTTTTGATCCATTTTCAGGGATTGATTGTCTTTTGTGGGTTCTGCATTGGTGTGAAAGCTTTTGCTTCCAGTTTCAATGGAATAACACACACAAAGTTTCTCTCTTCCACCCTTGTATGTGGTCTATAAGTAAGACATCATTCCAACTCTGTTTAAGGGGGCTAAAAAATTATTTCTCTGAGCTTTCTTTAATGGTTACTTTTAGCAAATACCTATATCCTTACACTATGAACTTAATTAGGCATTTTAAAATACACCTCCATGGCTGTTTTTTCCATTATTCATGAATATCTCTGTTTTTGACACCAAAGATTTTTAGTACCTGACTTTAAATAAGTAAATTCAGTCTGTAAATAATCCTCCTATCATGGCAGAAAATATGTATGGACTACATAGCATTTGTAAATTAATAAAAGGAGCATTATGATCTTTAGGTTTTGCACCACAAAAAATGTCTTTGCAAGCAGTCTTCTTTTGTCTCTTCTAGTCCTAATCACCTTCAGAGAAGGAAAGCAGAGTTTTAGGCCACATTTTAGGAAGAGAGGTGGCTGCCTTATTTATGAGCATTTTCTGGCTATTTCAAATTTTACAGCTGCTTTCAGATCAAAGGTAATAAATTATTATGCTCTTGGTTATTAAAATAAATGTAGGGCATCATCATTAAAATATTTATAATAAGAAGAGCATGACATCCTCAGCTAAATAGTCCCTGAAATTGTCTGAGGAGAAATTGGACTGTCAGAATTGTTGTAAAAAGAAATGTAAAAAGAGGCCACTACTACTTCTTCCTGCCTTCCTACTCCATGTGATGAAAATATTTCTCTCTTCAGTGTCATTTTCCAAATTATATATAATATGCAGGATATTTCTAGTGTTATACTAAATGCCTACTATTAGGCTGCATTATTACATATCTTATATATTATATTAGAAAAATCATACATTTTTTCATTAAAATTTGATACTTAGGTAAAACTCAATGCTCCACACTCAGTTCTACTCACCTATAAAATTCTCCATTGGAAAGCACAACAGAACATACTGAATTTGTCACAGTGAATGTACCCACCTTATACTGCTCTGTGTAGACAGTACATTCTAAACAGGAAAAATTTTTTTAAAAGTTTTTATTAATCTGGTACTGAAACTTCACTAAGTTCCATTATAATGCACATTTCCTTGACTCAATTAATAAAAATACAAAAAAATGTTGTGACATCAAGCTTTCCTCTTTCTCTGTCTGGCAGTATAAGTATCTGGTTGAACAGGAAAAACCACCTCTGCTTTTTGGTGATATTTTAGAATAGTATCTGCAGTTGTTTGTTTTGAAAGCTGAAAATATCCCTTCATAGGTTGTTTGTATTTTTTTAAACTGTACTTGACTAGGAGTGATTCTTTTGCCTGAATGAAATTGATATACCTGAGGTCAGAGTCATGAAGATCTATTTTCTTCCAGTTGTTTCTACTTAACTTAAACATGTATTGAACTAGGCAATATGTGTTGTTCTTGTCAGTCTTAGTGAACTTTTGTATATTAGAGTAAATGCAGGAGAAAGAATGCATAAATAGGTAGAGAGGAATCCCATAAAGTCCAAGAAAGGGAAATGCCAAGGCCTGAAGCTGGAGTCATAATCCAATCCACAAGTACAGGCTGAGCTGACAGGGAGCAAAGAACATGCATTCTGATTTTTCCCAGTGAGTGGATAAGAAGCAAAAAACTGGACAAAAACTGATATGTGCAAAATTCTACTTTGTCATAAGAGGAAAAAACGTTTACTGTGAGTTGCTCAGACACTGAAGAGTTTGTCCAAAGATGTTTTGGAGTCTCATGCTGAGAGATAGTCAAAATGCACTGTACAAAACCCTGGCCAATGTGTTCTTGCTTGAGCCTTCTTGGAGCAGGGATTTGGGTAGAAAAACCTCTGGAAATGCCTCCCAAGCTCAGGCATTCTGTGAAGTCACCAGGTGAGCTGCAGTGAGGTGTCACAATGACCTGTTTCCAACAATTCTGAGCACACTGGAGCTGAGAAAGCCTTCTCAGCCTCTCAATGTCTGATGCAATAGCATCTGTGTAGATTTCTGTAAATAATTCAGCACTGAATGTTTTGAAAACAGAGATGAGCATCTGGAGGTTGGTCAGCATTTAAAAAGGGAAATATACTTAGGAAAATTATTAGTTTTTTGTAAAAGACTTTATAGACTTGATAACCATCTTCCAGTTGTGGGACAGCTCCTTGTGTAAGTGTGGGAAAGCTTCCCAATAACAATAAGGAGCCAACAAAGTCATTTTTAGTTCAAATAGTTAAAAAAAGCCTGATGTAATACTGAGATATAGAAACTTGACCTCAGCATGGTGCTCACAAAAAGGCAGAAGGAGAAAAGAGGGGAAAAAGATGGGATGTTTTCAAAATTAGTTTAAAAATGCAACTTCTTCATTTGTGATGGCTCTGTTTTTCCAACATTTCATGGGTAAGTCTCCCCAAAACTCTTAATGACAGAACTTGTGCATGGACTGGATTGCTATAGGCTTGTGCTGTGCTTACATTCATCAAGATAAATATCAAAGAAGAGAGATGGAGAATCTTGTGTGCCCCAGATTTCATGAAATGAAACTGAACTGCTGTATCTCTGTCTTAAGCAAGTTATAATTATCTCAAACACAGATGTCTTGCAGTCCACTCCTTTCCACTGCACTTTCATTTAATTCCCTTCCATGTCTCTCTTTACTCCTAAATGAGGAGCAAAGCTGCCTGTTGTGACTCCATATTTCTCTTTTGGTCTTAAATTTGTCCAGATTTCAGTTTTGTCTCTAAACTTCAGCACAAGAGCAGATGGAAAGCCTAGATGTAAGTTTCATGTGACCAGAGTGATTCGTTCATTCCAAGCCGAACATTCACATGGAATTAAATCACTTCCATAGGTTGTTTTAAAACAGGGAAACCCCTTGCTGTGTTTGATTCTGAGCTGGTGGAGTTTACCTAGAGGAGCTGAGGCAGCACAGTGACTCTGGGAAGGTTTCTGTTGCCCAAACAGAGCAGTGTGAGTGTGGCAGCAAGTTTGACATTCATTACCTTTCCTGTTCTGTGGAGACACTGTGTGTGATTACTCTCCTGCAGGCCATCACAAGTTGTCACTTCTGGTTGCTGTTGGCTTGGATTTGCTGTGGTCCCACACACTGCTGTTTGCAAATTCACAGAGCTGTGTTCAAATGTCTGCAAGTGTGTGCCATTCCTGCACATGATGAAAGGATTGAGGAATGAAAATTAAGGTTGTGTAGCTCTCTTTTGCTGCCTGGAAAAATAAGTTCCTACTAAATACGAGATAGTCATTCTTTCTACTGAGTAAAACTTTGCCAAGTTCTTTTAGCCTGATGATATTTAGGTAGCATTATTAATTAGCAGGACACTCATTTCAATCCAAGCCTATTTTAACTTATACATAGCAAGTTACTTAAATCTATTAATTTTCTACTCTGACCTGTTATAAGCTGTTCTAGTTAAACAAAAAAAAAAAAAAAAAAAAAAGATGTGCAGAGTGGTAGAAGTGAAGAAAGAGGCATAAAGTGCATTGGAAAACTCCCAAATGTCCCCTGCAAATGGATCCTATTCAGAATCAGTAAGCGTGTGATGAGTGAAGTGGTTTTGAATATCGCCTTTAGATTCCATGCTGTTACAAGGCCAGCCCCGAACACGGCAACTCTTATTTCCACACACAGTACCTCTTCACTCTCAATTTAACCCAAAAATCTGATGAACCAATTACTCCATAGTTGATTTCATGGAACAAGGAGTAGATATAGTTACAAATGATCAATCACAAGCCGTGAACCAAAGCAGCAAGGCATTAACAATTCACACCATTTCGGTCCACTTGCTCAAACAGAAGATGTGCCAGCATATTTAATGCATAGCTACTTCCTTCAGTCCAGGAAAGACATGACTCATGCTCATTTTAGGAACTGAGGAGCCTTGGTAGGTTTTCATGCCTACTAACCGCCCAGGGTTAAGAGTTTGCACTTCTAACCAATTAACACAACCAGCTGTTCAGTAAAGGGCGTGGCCATGGACAAGGTTTTAAATTTGATTTTGCTCAGGTAAAAAAACAAAACAAACAAACAGAAGGATGACCAGAGGAGTGTCCCCATAAAAAAAGCCAAGTTGTGTTATAGGAATTTGTAGTGTACAATCAACATCTGGTTCAGCAGAATTGTAACACTGCAGACCCCACAGGCATATGCCGTCAATTTAATGGGATCACTGGGAAAGCAAAGCAGCTGTGAAAGATTGCTTTAAGTGCAGCAATCGTGTACTTGTCATGCTGCTCAATGGTGGAAAAATCCAAATTTGGATAGGCATCAGTATTTAAGAAAATGACTGCTAAAGCATCTCTCCTAAGTACCTTGGGGACAATAAGATTTGACATATAGCATATAAACAAAAGTACACAGCAGCTGGTAGATTAGTTTGTGTTTGAATAAAAACACCCTGATGTAATCTAGGCAACAGAGGAAAATGCATGCTCTCCATCATTGTTTCCCTATACAAATTACTATTTTGGACAGTGTGTGCCAGTTGCCCTGGACAAGGAACTGCTAAATGGTTGCTAAAAATCAGAAGTTGCCATCTATTGCTAAAAATCATGGCTGCTAAAAATTAGAAACATGAAGCACCAATTCAATCTAATGCCCTCAGTGATATATATATATATATATATATATATATATATATATATACACACACACATATATACATACATGTCTATATATACAGTGTACAGGGTATATTGAAAGTGCCAAAGTACCTTCAGGAAAATAGCTTTGTCACTAGGAAGCATAAAAAGAATTTTTAATATTTTGGTCATATTGAAAGATCTTTGTGTCCCCTAATGGAAATAAATGTTCATTATTTATTTCTGTTTTTTCTGATACTGCTATTTGCTTAAAATTTTTAAAAAGCCATTTGGTACCTTGTTTGCTAAGAGAAATTGATGGAGAAAGGAACTCAGGATAATATAATAAATACCATAAGAAATGATGACTGTGCTCCAGCAGGGTCATGGTTCTAAGTAAGAAGACAGTTAACAAACTGAATTTTGGTGTATTTGCTTTTTAATTTTTTGTAGTCCACTGGTGATGATTGCAAATTGCCAGAGAGTGGTTTTTCCATTCCTTTACAAACATTCTGCTTACTTTTTTTGGATACCCGACTGGATTTCATCCTTTCTGTCACTCAATTTGAGAAAACTTACAGTCTTATAATTTTCAGCAAGTTTAAAGACAAGACAAGGTAAAAAAATTCCAGATTTCTCTCTCCCATTTGCCACAGTGGTATCATGATATTTTCTCCATCAATTTAAAATCCCCAGGTTTTGTTTTAGGGAAAATTTCACATCTCTTTTCTTCAGAGGAGTGTAAAATTACACTGTGAAACAATTATTTTCTTCAAGGAAATTCGATGTTTGTCTTGTGATTTGAAGTCAAAAAAATCAATAAGGGGGAGAATAAAAACAATCAAGGAGTATTTACACTGCTCAGCTTAGCTGAGGAGCAGAGTTCCTTGGGTCCTCTCCTTTTATCCATTGCTGACTCCAGCAGATGGAACTGCTGCAATGGGGAAAATTACTCCTTAATAGAGGGGAAAAAAAGCAGTTTGGTTCTAATGCAGGATTTTAAATTCTGCATGAAAGTTAGAAAGAAAGGGGATTTTGGCTATCATTTCAAGTGTTTTCCATAACTTAAGGCTACCTTCCTTTTTCCTCTAAGTTCCTGCAGGACACACCATGATGAGTTGTTCCTGAAAGTCAGCCCATGCACTTTCCTGCAAGGATTAAATTTACCTGATTTTGCTGTTATTGACCTTCCTGGTCCTGCCTCACAGCTCAGTTTGTAACGTTTGATCAGCTGTAATCGACTTTACAACAAATTAGCAAATCTTTTGGAAATTTTGCCTGTATGCTCTTTTCACCTTGCTTTGTAGATTGCTTTGAGTTAAACCCCAGTACCAAAGCACTCCTGTGGAGTTGTGAGCTATTTTGTGCAGTCATTGCTGATATCCTTTCAGTTTTTAAAAGGTGATAGTTCAGCCTAATTATTTCTTTGTTTTAGGTAAACACCAAAATGAATGCAAGTCTGCAAGTAGCTTCATTGGAAATTATTCTTGCATACCTACATCAGCTCCAAATAAGAACAGAAATGTTCTTAAAGTAGGGAGAATTTTTGAAAAACTGAGTTGTTTTTTTTTTTTTTTTTAATCTATCTTGAGGACTCTTTATGTTGAGCATCTTCTGGAATCACCATACAGAATAAAGTTATGGAATGTCTCAGTGAAAGTGTACTGTTCTGAGGTGACTGCTCTGGTGTTCTACCTTTATTCTTCCTGCTTTCTAGGCACATGTTTTTGTGCTGCAGTGAATACTTAATAACTTAATATCATTGATATTTTGATTATTAAGAATGGGGGGGGAAGCAAGAATACAAGCACTTTGAGACTATGAATCTGGAAACTATAATAAAGTTGAGTGTGGTATGAAGTAATACCATTGAGGATAAAGTCATGATGTTTAAGGAAATGGTTATTGCTTATAGAAAATTAGTTGGGTCTGATAGTCAGTGTTGCTGAGTAATTTGGGCGCTAGTTGTGTCTGAAAGAGGTGACCCTTTGAATCTTTAAATTCCAAGCTACCCCAGCAGATCTTGTCTCTCTTCCTCTCTGGTCCTTAAGGTGACTACCTTCAGAAAAAGCCAACACTGGTGCATTAATACTGATATTAAAATAATTTGCGGTAAAACAAAAGCATTGTAAGTATTATTATTGATGTTTCAAATGTAACAGTCAGTGCCAGTATACAAACATTTTTTCCACAGCTATGTTTCAGTTTGCACTCAGAAAATCAGTGCTACTTGTTTTGATCTTCATTTCTGTGAAGTCTATATCCTATGGTAGCTGAGCTGAAAAGCACTGAATAAAAACCAAGTTCACTTCAGTTATTTGCAAACCTTCCAAAGACATCACTGGGATCAGATCTTCATCCTTTTATTTTGTTTAAACCAAGTAATACTATAACCACTTCTTATCACATAACATGAAACATAGATTTTATTCTGATGCTGCTCACTGAAGTAAATTCACCCCTACCAGTGTTCCTGGTCAAATCTCATTCATTACCTCACCTAATCTACTTAAATTAATGTCTGGCTCCCATGAATGAGAAGTGTATTATTAGAATAGTCTATTAATGTGTATTAACAGAATAGTATATTATAGAATAGTCTGAAAAACTATTATTCACTTGTCAACTTGAGATAATTTTTGCTCATGTTCAATTGCATGACCATTTCCTGAGAAATCAGGTTTGAAAAGCAAATATTTAATAGGCTGTTGTGTGTGTGTTCTGGTTTGGGGTATTTTCTTTGATGAAATGTTTTTAAAAAGTCTTGCAGTATTGCTTTTTAATACTAAATGAGATAATCATTAGAGTAGGTTAATATCCATATTAACCTGTTCAATGAATCTTCTGTCTTATTTTAAATCTGGTCTCCCTTTAGATAAAAGACAAGTGTACAATATTGAAGCTCTCAGTTATGTTTCTATGAGAATATATGCAATTACTGACTAGATGATCAAATTTTATTATGAAATTGTGGAAATCAGAAGACCTGGACTTTAACTTCATTTTTAAAAGAGTAATGCCTTTCACAAAAATAAACACGTTTTTGCTTAACCATGTGCTTAAATAATTCCTAAAGTACACTCATAGTAGCAGAGGCAAAATACAGTGTGTTGCATAATTACCAGTTTCTTTATCCTTGAAGGTAAATTTAACCATATGAGATGCTCCTTCTTTGTCTGTCCAAAAGTCTGCAGTTATTAAAGAACTTGCATATGAAACTTCCTTAACTGAGGCCTTGGTTCAGACTCTGCTCTCACAGCTGAGTGAAGAGCTATTGAGGCTTCATATTTGCTATACCTAAATGGAGCACATCTCGTACTCTAATAAAATATGGAAAGTGTAATTCACCTCCTCTGGTATTTTGTCTGACAAAATCTGCAGTTCTTTGTCAGTCTTTATGTTCCTAGGAAATCCACCTTTTATGCCAGCACAGCTAATGTGAATCTTTATGACCACAGATTGACTAAATAGGGAAATTATATATTTTTATAATTTTGTTTGCATTGCTCACGTGCTTTATATGAGTTTATTTCATTTTATTACTCATAAAATCAGATTTTGGTGGTTGCTTCCCCTCCTCTGAAATGTTGCTTAATGTTATTTTATTTTGCTGTATAAGAAAGGCCTGCATATTTTACAGAGAAATGTGTGCAGAGCACGTGCACCTTAGTAATGCCTGAAGCCAAAATAACAATTCCTTATTTATCTCACATATTGCCATTAGGCCCCTTTGAGAGAATCCTTTCAACCTTTGCAGTGACTGGAAATCTAAGAGCAGCAAGGAAAAGATCTTGTTGAGAGCATTGCCATGAATCAATTTTATTTCTCTTTTCATTTGACCTTTCTTGTTATTAACCAGCCACGCTGAGCAGTTTGATTTGTTAGAAGTTGGTTTTTAGGTGGTGGCAGAGAGGAGTTTATACTAAAACAGCTTCTGAGGGCTTTGATTCTATTTTATGAATGTTACCTTTGCAATATTGCGGGTGTGTGTCAGCCCCTGAACAGCAAACTGTGTGTACAGAAACAACATGGATCTTGCAATTTGATCAGGACAAAGCAAGTGGGTTTCAGCAAGGTTGGTTCCAACTCATCTGTGATAAATGAGAAGATAAGGCAATCAGTGCACACCACGACAGCTAGTTAGGCACACTTCAGAGCTACTCAGGTGTGCTCAGCCTTTCCTGGGGGTGTCTGCACATAAATACCTCCTTCATGGTGGCCACTAGAAATGCGGGAGTTGCTTTTCCAAGACTTAACCCAGGTCAGATATAAATAATAGATATTAAGAGTTAGTTCTGGTGCCGAGGCTATATATTTCAGTTGGGTCAAAAGAATGCATTTTCTGCTGCTTGTTTGGTGGGGGTTTTATTCTCTTTTTCTTCTTTTCTTTGCATAGCTCCTCTGCTTGACAGATGCCTGCAAAATGTCATCAGACCTTTGTGTGGACCTGTTTGGGTCTTTGAGAGAGAGCCTCTCAGGAGCAGAGATTTACATCCAAGGAGTTCTATTGGCCCTGCACCAACGAGTAAATCCTGCAAAGTGTTGCAAACAGGTGAGTTGTCCCACTCTTTACAAGTCTGCTTGTCTGTTTTTCTTTTCAAATGTACTGATTGTGTAAAACCAGCTGTGCCACATGCTGGAGAAGCTGCAGTGCCTGTTAGGAGAAGGAAATGCTTGTCCTGTGATTGCAGAGCCCACAGTGGAGGAGTTAATTGTGTCTCTCTCTCTGGTGGTGTGGGATGGCACGGATTGCATTTTTGCTGAGCTGGAATGGAAATTCTGTGTGGAATTCCCTGATGGAAATCCCTGTGTAGAAATTCTCTAAAGCCATCAGTTCTCACTGCTGTTCTGCACAGGCAGCTTTTAGTTGTGTCAAAAGTCTTCCTACTCTGAACTAACTTAAATAATGATTCAGTTGAAACATGTTATAAATAAATAAAACGATTCTAAGTACAGCTGTCATGAAAAATTCAACCAATGTATCGCATTTTAAAACCTTATTATTTAAATTTCTAGATGTGTGCCATCAAACAAACGTACCAGAGGTGCATTTTTAATTAGAAAAAGCAGTGGAAAACAGATACTCACTATCCTGACAGTTTAGGAGCAATTTTTTTATTACTGAAATTTTAGGGAACATAAGTGAGAAAACACTGATCTCGGTCTCGCCGAGCACAGCAACATAATTTCATTTACGTGTTTAGGAATGTGCATATTTTTATGGACTAGGTGAAAATAGGAGCCATAAAGGTTTTGAAGGCAGGAATGAAATGCAGCAGGCAGTGGGAGAGCTGAGATTTCCGAGTGCTGCTGGCCCCAGGATTGAGGATGAGCAGCTCCAGGCTGGAGGAAGGCAGGGGGAGGAGAGGAGCAGGCACAGTGTCACTCACTCTGTTTGTACAGCAGCTCCTGCTGCCAGCTCCACACAGAGAAACCAGACCTGCTCCTCTCCAGAACCAACAGTGCTCAGCTAGAAAGAATCAAGCAAAAATCCAAAATGAGAGGGCGTGTGAAAGAGAAACAAGAAAGGGAGAAAAAGCTTATTTCAGAAGGTGTCTTAGGCAGTGTATTAGAAAGTGGCAAATATATTTACAGAATTTCTTGATAGTCACAAAAGCCACAAAACTGAAATCTACTACTTTCCAATAGTAGATTTAAAACATAATAGTAGCCTTAAAACATAATATTATAACTCTTAAATAAATACAAATATATATAATGCAAACAAGTATTTAGCAAGTATAATGGCAATCAGTTGAACAAAAAAGATAATAGTTTCTAAATAGAAATTCACATAAGTCATTTGTTGACTACTTTTCACTCCTTTCTTTAAAACATATATAAAGGCACTTCAGTAAATTAGCTCTATGCTAATCATTCCTCTGGTGATTATCTGTCAGTGTTCAGTAGGAAATTGTAAATGACAAGAAAAATTAAACTATTTTAGTGGATTTCAAATCTCTTCTGATTACAAATGATTCTTTATAATGAAAGCCTTGCATATAGGTATATGCTTATATAATCAGCTTGGACATTTGTAACATTTAGGAGTCCAAATTACAAGGATAAATGTCAGTATAGCTATGACAGTCTAGAAAAATCTTAGATTAAAATATTTTAATAAACTCAGATTAAAATAGTTTAGTAAACATTTCAAACTGAATTAAGTGGTCAAATGAAAATTTTACAGCACAAGGGTGTTAAATGTTTTGTGCAGTTAATGTGCCAAATTCTTGTGTTGAGTTATATTACTTTAAAGATAAGATATAACATATAATTCAGTGTGAAGTGTCTCTCTGTTAATTTTTCCAGCCATTTTCTAACTGAAGTTGTGTTAGTACTGAGCATAAATGAAGTCATTATAGCAAACGAGGTTTTTTTCAGCTGTAGGTATAACAATTCTTCTCACTGTGCTCTTACACCTTTTTGTTTATGTTGACCTTGTCTGAATAAAGTTTGTTTTGTGACGAGCACGTTGTGCTGTGAGACAGACCCAAGGTTAGAGGCACATTAAAAACAAACCAGGACATTCAAGGGAAATATTCTGACTTGGTCCTGTTGTGCTGAGGCCTGGCAGGGCAGTGCTGTGGTGGCTGCACACAGAATTCACACCAATATAACATCCAGCCACTGCCTGACAGCATCAAATAGATTTGCTCCATTTCCATTTGTCTCTGTGCTCTTTGGACACCTGAATTAATTGTATTTACTTTGCCTTTTCATGTAAATCAAAGGGCAAAGCAGATTTTAAAGCAGCTATATTCTTTGATTCACTATCACTCTGCCGAGGCACTTTAGTCTGCTTGCAGAAATCAAGTAGCACATACAAATAATAATATGCTAATACACATAATTCTATAATTCATGTATTTCTGTTAAATCCACCTGGAATTCAGTCAGAAATGCATGTATTGAATTAAAAAAGTGTTGTCTTTATATCAGAGCTGCCTCTTGCCCCAGGGAAGGGCAGGGTGAGGAGCCCCTGCCCCTTTGCTGGGGCGTTTGGAGAGAGCTTCAAAGTGTTCCCTGACACAAATATAGGCAAAGTAAACCAGGTGGAGCTCAAGGAGCACTTGAGTGCTGGGAACTGGTTTTAGTTTTTCTTTAAATCAGTGAGAAAGTTAAAAAAAAAAAAAGCACAAACACTATACTGCATAAATCCTCTATCTTTTCCTTTCTAGAACTGCGTATTTATATAGTGAGCCATAAGCTTTCCTAAATTCTCACAAAGCCTGTGTTGACATTTTAATCTCATGAATTCTGGGAGGGTAAAATGCAGCTAATACCAAAAAAACATTAACCACCACTTCTGTTAGAATTCTTCCACTATTAATTTTGCAGAGGTCAGCCTCTTGCCTTGCTGTTTTAAACATGCTGTGTAGGCATCTGTTGGAATTTCTGGGATCCCCAAATATATCTGGGGGTTAAAAGCAGATAATTTTATATAAAAGCAGGCAATTTTATATATAGTACATGTAATTGTATAATTATTTTATATCATAAAAGCAGTTAGTGTTATATACAGTATACATAATTTTATATCATAAAAGCAGCTGTTATACATATTATATATAATTACATAAATATTTTATGTCATAAAGCAATACATTTTATATATAAAATATGTATATATACTATATATGATTACATTTTATATATACAGTATATATATGTATCTATACTATATATGTATCTATAGTGTATATATAGGATATTATTTTATATCATAAAAGCAGTTAATTATATAAATCATATACACTTTAATCATTATTTTATATCAAAGCATAATTTTCTACATATCATCTATAATTACATAGTTCTTTAATATAATGAAAGCAGTACATTTTATATATATGGTTATATTAAATCATAAAAGCAGTTAATTTTCTATATATTATATATACTTATGTCACTGTTTTATATCACAAAAGCAGTGCATTTTATATTTATCATGTATAATTATATAATTCTTTAATATCATAAAAGCAGTCAATTTTACATATTTTAGATATTATTATATCATATATGTGATAAACCCAGTACATTTTCTATATATAATTATAATATTATATTGAATCATAAAAGGAGTTAATTTTATATATATTAGATATAATTATATGATTATTTTATATCATGAAAGCAGTACGTTATATATGACTATAATATATTAAATCATAATAGCAGTACATTTTCTATATATTAAATATACTTATGCCAATATTTTATTTCATAAAAGCCCTATATTTTCTATATATCATTTATAATTACATAATTCTTTAATATCATAAAAGCTGTCAATTTTACATATTTTATATATGATTATATTAGATTATATATATAATAAAAGCAGTTAATTATCTATAATTATAATATATTGAATCATAAAAATATTTAATTTTTTATATATTAGATATAATTATATGATAATTTTATATAATAAACCAGTTAATTTTCTATCATATATATATAATATATATGATAGAAAAATCATATATAATGATATAATTCTTTTATATCATAAAAGCAGTCAATTCTACATATTTTATATATTATTATATATCATAAAAGCAGTACATTTTATATATATAATTATATTGAATCATAAAAGGAGTTAATTTTATATATTGTAGGTATAATTATATGATTATTTTATATCATAAAAACAGTTAATTTTCTATATATCATTAGATATGATATAAGTCTTTAATATCATAAAAGCAGTAAATTTTATATATATAATATATACAGTTATAGAGTTATTTTACATAATATAATCAGTTTTATATGCAACGCATGCAGTTGGAGGAAAGCACGTACGACTTTTCCAAAAAACTTTTTTTTTCCCCTGCCAAACCTCTATAACATCTACTAAAAACACTTTCAAGGGACCTAAAAAAAACCGAAAAAACGCTTTTCCCAAATAAATGCGAGCGAGTGCAACAATGGGAGCAGCAAGGCCGGGGCTGCCCGGGCAGGGATGGATGGGGGATGTTCCCCTCATTAGCATTCCCCATCAGTAGCGGGGCTGTCGGAGGGGGTGTCGGGGCAGGAATGCCATTGTGCCGGGTGCCAGTGTTTGGGGACAAACACTGCTGCGGAGGGAACGTGTGAAAAGGCCACGGAGCTGACAGTGAATGAGGGAGGCTGTGCTTTCTGTGCGCCTCAAGCAGGGAGGCTGTCACTCACCGGCCCGCCGCGGCCAAACAGAGGCCAAAAGAGAGGCCTCAAATACCTTTTAAAATGATATTAATGGTTTTTAAACGTTTCCTTCATTTAGGGCTGCGCTGCCGGACTGGCCCGTGCTAAATAATATCAATTGTGAGCAGGTAAATGGAAGGACATCTCCCTGCCACATTTTCTCACTCTGGAAGATGTAGGTGTAGAAGTATTGGAGAATCCCAAGTTTCAATCAGCATTTAGATGGTTTTGAACACTCACAAGGGTTTATCAAAATGTGGATGTGGTTAACAAACACAGCTGCTCCTGAGGTTTTACTCTGTGTGCTTCTATTTTTACTGATATGTGTGGGGAAGAGGGGACTGAGCTGGGATGAATTCAGCACAGGAAACTGTGCTGAATGTTCATTAGCTTGATCTAGCAGAACTTACAGTAATAGTAATTAATCATTGGAAGCACAGCAAATTACATTGCATTAAAGTAATGGAGCTAGTATGCAAAATACCCACAAGGAAACAAAAGGGAATACAATTATTGACTTGATTCTATTATGTGTAGGTTTGGCTATGGGAAAACAAGCTTAAATGCACTGCTTCAAACTGAATATCCAACGTTTTTTTCTGAGCCACGTGAATAAACATCATAATTCAGGAGACTTTCCTCATTTTGCTGTGCAGATCTGCAAAAAATATTACTGATTAAAAAAAAAATTGAAATACTGCCAGCAACAGAACAAAGGAAAAAAGAAAGTCTATATTTCTTCTATTTTCTTGTGTTGCTCTTTTGAAACTGCTGACTCAAGTTCTGGAGGCTGAATACCTCAGTGAGATACAAACAAAAGCTTTGTTCCATAACTTTTCTTTTTTGTGCTTTATAAGAAACATATTTATCATTACTATTCCGTTGGTTTTCAGAGATTGCAGTAATTACATTGTTCAGTAAGAATTTTAATTACTTATTTGTTTTATTTTCCCCTCATATGAATAAAATGCAAACTAGTTTGTAGGTATAATTTCAGGGGGTTTGCCTGGCAGAAACTGATAAAATGATACACTTTTATCAAGTATTTTTAAACTATATATTTTTCCTATAATTTCTATATCCACACTTGTTCACAGAGTTATCAGAAATTTGTACCAAATTAACCCTGTTTGTAATGCTGTTTTCAGAAAATCAGATTATATTGTGATAAACTCAGCATAATAATTATTAGCTGTTATTTGAAGGAAACAAGAACTCCATCGAAATTTTTAACTTAGTTTCTGAATCGACACAGTTTTGTATTTGTTTTTTTATGGGTTATGAAAGAATATATTCTTAAAATAACTCGAGTATCACAGCCTCTGTTCATTAACATCCCCTCTCCTTTTTTGTAGACCTAAATTATTTTTGTTTCCTCTTCCATGAAGCTTCTCTTTTGCTAATTTTATATGACACTGACTCATGCTCTTGAGGAGATGTTGAGTATCTTTATTTCCTTCTTTAGAGGTCACTGAAAAATGGATTTTTTTTGGTCTGTTTGCCCTGTGTGGAGGCCACTCCATAAATAATCCTGTGTCAAAGTGAAATTTGTGTAGAGCAAGATTCAGTATGAAAACTGTAATATTTCACCCTGGCTTCCTATTAAAATAATATAAAAATAGTGTTTTGGTAATTTTGAAATAGAAAGCTGCCCTCTTGGTAGTTCAGCTAAGTGATTGTTGGAATGTTGGGCTGTTTATAGATTTGAGTGAGGCTTGAGATTTTTCCCACAGCTTAGCTGCATTCTAGTTACCAGAAGTATTTTAAGAACCTTAAACTTGTGTCTTTTTCCAAGTGTCATGCCTTGAGCAGGCCTAACATCAGTTAAATGAAGTGAAAATTGCATTCTTGTCTTGATAGAGATGAAAATGGATTTCTGGTCATGAAATAGATGTAGTTGTCACTTTTTTAAAAAGGTGTCAGCAGTTTGCTTCAGCAAGTAAGGTGCCAATTCAGTATGACAGTAAACTTGTGATCTGAGCAATCAATAAAATGCTTCAATAACTTCTGCTTCATTACACTTATAATAAGAGGCTATAGATCTGTGGCACATAAAATGTTGATAAAGAGGATATGTAGGGACTCAGTGTGACATTTTGTTTTAGTAATACAGTAAGTGCAATGTTGCCATCTAGAGTTTGTGCATAGGTAATTATTCTGAGAGCAAAAGCCCCGGTGAAAAAATAAACATTGATGCTTCCAGGCCTTGTTTGTTTCCATCACTTTGTGGCATGTGTGTCTGTCTGTATGGATTAGTTCATTTGCCTTGCCAAAAAATTGTGTAGGGCAGGGAAAGGAAGAGGATTTCAATTATTTTTAGGCTTTTTCATTAAATACTGTGTAAGGACATGATTCTCCCCATTCCAAGCCAAGGTTTAAATGCATCTCAGGAACAATTATCACTTAAATAGATGAAGTTGTTGCCAGCTACTACCAAAAATCACTGCCATGGTTTGACACCTATAAAAGGGGAAGAGGGAAGTTTTGCAGTCCCAGGGAATTGATGTTGTGATGTTGCACGTTCTGACCACATTCTCAGAGTATTCCTTTAACTCCTCAGCACAATTTCAGACAGATTTTCACCATTTACTCTTCTGTATTTATGATCTGTGCAGAAGGAATTAACAATGAAATGCTGATGACAAAGCACAGGACAGGGTTAGCAGAATGCTTCATCAGGAAATGGCACATGAGTAGCCACCAAACTTAAAATAAGGCTCTGACGCTCAGGAGACAAATTGTTTATAAATCTGCACGTTCCTGCAGTTGATTTATGTATTATGAGACCATAAATGGCTCCTGCTGACTGTTCATAAACATACATTGCAGGGGAATTGTCTCTGAGCTATTTATCTTGGGAGAAAATTATTTTGACATGTTAAATAGAGGGGGTTCTACCCTTTTAATATGGGTGGCACCTGATTGATAGAACCTACAAAGAGCCATATTGCATTTTGAATAAATGAAACTTTATTTAGATCTAGAGAGGCTTTTGTTTCACAGGGAAATGAATGGAAGCCCTGAATTCTTCTGAAAAGTATTTTTAAAAGATGTAGAACAAACAGTTCGGTCTAGCAGCATGGAGTATGGGCTTATCTAGTTCAGCAGTCTAAGTGTTCTATTTCAGTAAAAAGAAGTGGTTGAGTTTATTGGAGACTGGGTAATTAAAACCATCTTTGTATAGACAATTCTAAGGTGAGTAGCTGCACAGATACAGAATGTTTGTTAAGAGAGGAACTAAATAAATATTTTCCTTTTTATAAGCAGCAAGAATGATGCTGCCTCTGGCTTTGCTTCAATTTGGTCTGTAATTTATAAACAATTTGTCTCCTGAGCGTCAGAGCCTTATTTTAAGTTTGGTGGCTACTCATGTGCCATTTCCTGATGAGGCATTCTGCTAACCCTGTCCTGTACTTTGTCATCAGCATTTCATTGTTAATTCCTTCTGCACAGATCACAAATACAGGAGAGTAAATGGTGGAAATCTGTCTGAAATTGTGCTGAGGAGTTAAAGGAATACTCTGAGAATGTAATTTCTGGATTGTTTTTCACCATGAACTGGCATTGTTTTTTCTTTCTCCCTGTTTGAACATGAATGTTTCCTAAAGAAATACAGTTTATGCTAAAAAATCACATATTAGTCAAAAGAGCGCAGATGGGGGATGATATTCTTCTGCAAATTAGAAATTAAGGGACCTTTTGGGACTAATGAAGTTTTAATTACAGCAGGGGCCAGCATCTTTGTCCACTGTATTTACCACTCAGGTTTGATTCAGCCTCACTGGCCACAGACCTGTTCACCTTTTGAATAAGTTGTGTCCTGAGGTGCCTTCTGCAAAATCAGGTGAATCCAAATAGGACATTGATTCTTTGGTGCTGACAGGGAGGCAAAAGGAATTTGTTACTTTCCATTTTATTATCCATTTTGTCACTGTATTGCCACCAAACACCTGTGCAAGTAATGTGTGTCTGCACTGGATTTCACATTTTTTTTTTTTAGCATTTAGAATTCACACACTGCAAAGTCTTAACACAGTCCAGGCTAACAGTGTTTGATGGCATAAAAATAATTCTGATCAGCTGGAACCAAGTTCTAACAATGTGTCAGACAGAGACAGACCAATATTCCTGTATTTTCTCAATCGGAGGTAGATATTGGCACACTGAGATTATTTCAGTTAATCCCAGCCTATTTATCCTTCTTTGGGGATTGTGCAAGGTCAAATACATCACATTTGAGAGTGAATAAATGTACCCTCAATCACTTCAGCTGACAAAGTTGTTAAACAGAGTAAATGGAATGTGTGCCTGTGTCCAGGGGCACTAACACATTCTGCTGGTGTAAGTGGGTTTATAACAAATTTCTGAGCTTTCAAGATCATTCTGTTATTCTCAACTAACAATTATTGGTTAACATTCTGTTATTCTCAACTAAGAATTATTGGTTAAGCAAATAATTTCACTTATATTTTTCATAAATAATCTGTAAATAATCCACACAGCACTACACAGACTTGAATAAAGATTAGTTTCAGATATCTCCTCTTCAAGCTCAGTAAGAAAACAGCTAAATATCCACCTATGCCAAATTTGCAGTAGAGTCCTGGCTGCCACCAGTGTGCAGCACTGACATTTTTGCCCTTTTTGAGAGTTAAATGAAATGCTGCAGAATTATAAGATCTACTCTTTGAGCTAGTTCTTCCACCAAGCCTATTAAAAAGTTGCTAAAATAAAAAAATAGAAGCTCAGAACTTTCTGACTATTCTGAAAATAAATTGTTGCATTTAGCAACTTTGAAAGTAATTAGGGAATTCTATTGCTAAAGTCAGTGGAAGTAGATTTGACAGATTTCCTCTAAATTACTCAACCACCTACAGGTATTACTGCCAAGATTCTTTTGAAAGGAGAATAAATTTTCTGGTGTTGCAAGAGCAGAGTGACGGGGTGTTGTTTGATAGATTCCCTGAGCTGTTTCAACACCCACAGGTATTTATTTGTAAGGAAACAATCATGCAGAGCCTTCAGCTGGTTGGAGAGGGCACAGCATTCCATCTTCACCTGACATCCTATCTGTTCTCCCAGCCTGCCACCCACTCCTCCCCAAACAAAGCTCTCCAAGAGCCTTTGCTGTCAATGTCCAAGAATATCAATGTTTTGTAAAGGCATCCAAACGGGATAGAAAAAGTCATTGTTCCTCAAAGGGATTGAGGTGGGAGAAGGAAAACTGTCTTTAGGATTGATTGGTATTCCTCACATTCTTTCCTAATTAATCAATGTTATTCTTTAATTGTTAGACCCTCTCAAAGGTAATTATTTACTTAGAAGCTGAATGTAAGGGAAAAAAATAGCCAAAAAGATGAAAATCAAAGTTTTATTTGCTTTATTCTCTTTTTAATTTTATTTGTTTCAGACTTGCAAAGACTGGTTTGTCTTGTTTTAAACAAGCAAGTCCTGAAATACTCAGCATGGGTTCTTCAAATTGCATGAATTTTACCTAAAATGGTTTAACAGGAGAAGCTTAAGTTTGTAAAATTGAAACGTTGTGATGTTGAGTATTTCTCCAAGATGCTTTTTTTCATGCTATGGTTTTATTTCCATATACTTCTAAAACTATTCATTCCAGTATTGCCTAAATGATCTGAAAAGACCAGGCCTGTTTATTGTGCATGCACTGGATTTATTACTTGTCACACAAATTTAGGATCCTTCACCTTATAGTGTAATGTTATTGAAATTATTATATGTTTTAAAATTTGACCATTTTTCCAAAGCCTTTAAACTTGTTTGTAGTCTGTAAGAATCTGTGTCTGGGAAAACAGTACTCTTATTTTTTAACAGTTCGCTGTGTTTATTATTTTCCTTGATTTATTACTTAAATTCAATATTAACATAAATATTGCCATTGAAAAATTAAACTAATTCAGTTTTATTTTGAATATATTAGGGATGTAAATCAAAACTGTCTTCTCGGTTTATGGTGTATTTAAGGACATTGAAACAAATTACTCCTAAACTTCCTTCTCTAGCAAACAACACTAAATCCATCCTTCTCTTCTTCTTGGTGAATGATTTTTTTCACAACCCCTATGTGAAGGAATAGAGCAGACAGACACTTTGCTTGGTACAGCTGCAAATAGTGAAGTGCTGCACTGACAGACTTGTGTGCTGTGAAACAAGTGTCCAGAACATGAGAGATTTCTGCTGCCCCATTCCAGTGGTGCTCATACCTGATTTATGAGCTGCATTCTCTTGTACAGAGTGACAAACCCCTGTATCCTGTCACTGTTTGGGTGTTGTCAGCAATCTGTATTTCTTTGTCAGCTTAATCTTCTCTGCAGATTCTCTTCTTTACAGACACACACATACTGACTTAAAACAAATTTTTCCTACCATTGTAGCAAAGAAAGCAGTTGTCAATTTTATTCATTGTGATTTTTTCCCTGAACTATCTCAGCTGCTTCATCCAGCTGAGTCACCTGAGTTTCAATCTATCAAATGTGTATCTTGTCTTCAAAAATTATTTCTGATTACTTATTGGTAAGTGAGATGCTTTCCCAGTTTGTATTCTGCAGTTGTTCAAAGAAAAAGTAAAATTCCTTTGGGCTAACAGAATTTATGGGCATTATATATCCATAACTTTATAAAAGAACTGCAAACCTGAGCTGGCCTCTTAGTCCAAGTTGCAAACTTTATTCCAAAACTCTCCAGTGGTGCAGGAACAAGCTGTTGTTAGCCCAGCCTGATGTGATCACCAAAATGCCTCAGAAGGGCTGAATTTCAGCTGCCTTTGCCCATTTGGAGACCCAAATGTTCACCTCTTCCCAGGCAGAATGGTTGTGTGTGTGTGTTTTCCCTGTTACATCTCCCCAGGATCACATTTAGCAGAGTCCAGGTATTGCCTGCCAGGAGGAAAGGGGAATTTTATAATTCACCAGGATTCTCTCAGTCCTTGTTTGTCCAGGTAGCCCAAAATAGGGATGTTCTGGAAGAAAGGATGTGATGTATTGGGTAAAATAAAAACCATGTGAAATGGCATGTTCTGCCTTGCTTCCCAGACTGGGCTGGTAGCAATAGTTTAACAAGGTGTCCTAAAATGTGTGTAGCTGCATGTTCTTGCAGTAAAACTTACCTGCAATCCATGGTCACTGCTGATCTTGACTCATTTAAAAATGTAGAAGGTAGAAATGGTACATGAAAAAGGAAAAAGTGCTCTCCAGTTAAAAAAAGGAAAGAAGTATTTAATGAGCTGCTGCACCCATTCCTCAAGAACACATAGCAGGAAAAATACTCTTGAAGATCTGATAGAACTCTTTAAAAGGCAAAAAACTTGGTCGAAGGACTAATTTTGCAGGTGAAAGGAGACAAGTATCTCACTAAAGTCTTAAAGAATTTGAACAATCCACAGAAATTTAACTATGTTAAAGCCAGCAGTAACATGGTTTTGCCCTGCCAAGAATGAAAATAGCACAGACTTTTCTGGAACCAAGTGTCTGTTGAATGCTTTGTGGTTAATCACTTATCTCCCAAGGTCCAGAAAAGTCAAGTCCAAAGTCTGTAAAAAAGGAAACAGGTTGTCAGTGTTGATGTAGCTGAGATAACTGAACAATCTATATTGATAATGGAGCAAATGCCTTGAAGTATTCCAAATAACTGCAAGGAAATAAAAGCTGGGGTAACTGTTGCACTTATCTACCAGAGGCCCTTGTGAAAAGTCTAGATTGAATTAAGGATTTAAAAAGGTAGAACAACCAGGAGCCATATTATACAACAATTATACTTATTAGGTCAAACTTCTAAAAAAAATAAATTGAGGTTTCTGCTCCCTGTTTTTCTACAATTAGGCTGTCTGGGAACTTCTCTGCTCCAATGATTAGAAATTTTCATCTAATTTTCATTTAAAAAAATTTCATGTCTCTTTAATATCACTTCCTTCCTTTTTTAATAGAATTTGCCTGAAAATGCTCTGCCTCCTCTCCATATATTTTTAAAGAGCAGTCATATCTGTTCTTAGCCTTTTTTTTTAATTCATAGGCTAAACTAATTCTCTTGTGGAAGATGCTCTTCATTGTTTAACCACAGCAATATTCCTCAATGCAGCTGTTTTGTTCTCGCTAGAACATAAAAGGTCCACATTATTTCAAGCTATTTAATGGCTTGATAGGGTGCTTTCTAGTGTCATAGATAATTTTTAATCCTTTTTTATTTAGAATTTACCTTCACTCTTTTCTATTCATACGATGGCCTCTCTGCCATTACAATGTGTTAAAATATTTGTTATTTTTATATCAAAATAGAAAATGAAAAATTTTCTATTACCCTCAGTATGTTAAGTCTTTGAGTTTTACTCTCTAGGTCATACCATAGTATTTTTCATTATTAACTTACGCTGCTACCTTACTGTACTTATTCTGTATTTTCTAAAAAACTTCATTCCTCTCAATACTCATGTTCCAGGCATAACTTTGCAGTGTGTTTGCTACCTGAGTGATACAGGGTTTCATTCTTGTGGAGACACCCAGAGGATTTTTCTTAGTTTTTTTCCATTGGTATCATCCACTCCAGGATTTTTAGAGATCACACCCTCTTTTTTCTAGTCACGCAGTAACTACTAAACCTTGCCAATTAATTTCTTCTACAATTTTATCTATTCCTTGGATTGTTAAAATTGAAAGTGAAAATAATGAAAGCCTCTTTTCTCATTGCCCTATTCTTAGTGGTCATTTTAGCTGCTAAAATGTGAGTAGTAGTAAAGGATCTGAATTTCTTGAATGAATGAGTTCTGAAAGACTGAAGATGATGTGGCTCTCCTTTGAAATTCTGGATAAGTATTTTTTAATACAGTAACTATTATCCATAAAGTTATGTTTATGAAATGTCATAAATATATTGAGTGTGGAAGTACTTAGAAAAATCTGTTTATAAAAGAGTCAAGCTTTTATGTCTAGGTACTTCAAAAGGTCAACATCAAATTTTATTTTATTGTTCTTCAGTCCTTATTTCTTGATTCTTTGTCAACTTTGGAAAACATGTTCTCTCCTGAATTTGCTTACAAAAATTATCTTCTGGTTTTGAAGTAGTTTTACTTTGGGGCACATTTTATCCTATTTAACTTCCAAATATGGATGTATCATTGTACAACAGGGTGCTGCAGTTATACTGAAGGGTGTGACAGTGTTCTGTATTGCTGAAATTCCAGCTGATGGGAAATTAAGTGGAAAAGTGCAAATTGAAAAGTAATTGTTGTAGCTGCTTATTGGGGGCAGTGTTGATTCCATCAAGTTCTTCTCTCTCCATGGTGGTTGATGCCTTGTGCAGGCTGCCCTAGAGCAGAGGCTGGGCAGAGCTACAGAATAAAGCAGGGATTGATTCAAAGCATCTCCTCCATGGATCCACCTTGGGCAGCACCAGAGCCCAGCCAGGGCTGCACCCAAGATGAACCAAAATGGCCCCAAAATGCACGAGCGCTCCCGGGCTCTCTCCCTGGGATCAGTTCTGCTCCATTTGCACCTTGCAGTTCATTGTCCCATTCCAGCTTTAGCCCAGGCAGTCCCACCCTGCTTGTTTTTCTCTCTGCAGCCCACGGTGTTTGTGCTCTGGGGCTGAGATTGGGATCATTTGTCCTTGGTGCCCAGCTGGAGCAGGAATTGTTTTGTCTCCCTGCTCTGTGCACAGAGCTCACCATCCCTGAATGTGAAGCCCGGACCCACACACTAAAGCAGCACAGAATGGGAAAATATAAAAGCTAAACCTGAGGCATCATGGTAGTTACAAATACCTTCTCTCCCAGCCTTTGTCCCTTTTCTTTTCCACATGGAGATGGAAGAACTAAACAGTTTTCCCTCTTCATAAGGGATTTCTTAACACTGCTGATTTGTTAATACTGGGAAAAGTATTGATTATTGATTCCAGCTATGATCTTCCACTATCATTGAGGGAGAGTCTCATGAGAAGCCTAATGCTCTGCTTACAAAAAAGTTTCCAACCCCCTTCTCTTGGCTGACTTTGGTGTGAGAAATTTTGTTGTGTGGTGCAGTCTCCATCAGCCTTCTGCTGCTTGGTTTGTTTCCTTGGGCAGGTTGGTTCTCCGGGACTCCAGCCAGGGACAGGGCTTGGACAATTTGCTGAAAATGACTTGCCCTGAAAACATCCAGTGAAGGAAGTCTGTAAAATCTGAATATTGAAGTTTTAACTCTTTCAGGTTTACTAAACCATTTGCCCAACTCTTATTACTATCTTTAGTATCATGTTTTGTTTCCCCTCCCCTTCTTCCTCTGTCTTTTCTTTAGATTAAGATTGCATTTTTTCTTATGTCATATAAACTAAAATTTACTTTTGAAGATTACTGCAAATGTCACTGAACAATGGACATTACATGCAGGAAAACAACCTGGTGTCAGGAAATATAACAATCAAGGGAATGTTTTCCAATGGCAATAGCATTTCCATTATTCCTAAATGCTGTAAGTTTCTATTTGCAGGAAACTTGCCACCTTCTAAGGCAAGGTGTAAATCAAGATGTTCCCAGCCTTGATTTACTTTTGAAAAATTCACAACTTATATGAAATACAGATTTTAGGAAAGAATGACTTCTGTTGATCTTACAGAGATATATCATTGCTGTGCTCAGTTTGGACACTGTGTAGTATTCTTCTAAGGGATGAAGTTTGCTTTAAAGCTTGTCATTTAAAGACTCAAATTGACGTTTGGCTTGGTCTGAATGCAATATATCTTAATTTTGCTGGGAGGAGCACTTTTGAGGGGTCCACACATTTTATCAATATTGTTTAATTTATCCTTAAATCAGGCTTCTGTTGAGCATTGGAGCAGCCTCGTGGCCCCTCTCTGAATGGTAATCACTGGATGCAGATATCCTGCAACATTCCCTGTTTTCCCAGGGCTGGCATCTGGCTGCTCTGTGGATTCCTGAGGCAGTTCTGTGAGCACTGATGCCTCCAGGTCCCCGTGTGATGGAGCTGCAGATGGAGCAATGCACTCTTCTTTTCCTTGTTTTGATCATAATGGAGAGCCTATTTGTAAATGCTTAAAAAAGCTATTTTCCCTCTTTTAAAAATGAAGAAACCTCCAGTTTTTAGAGAGAATTTTTGTATCTTTTCTGTCATCGTTTTAATATGTTACAGAGAGCTTTTCCAGCTCACTAGATCTCTTAGTTTTTAATTTGATGCCATACAAATCTGGTTTTAATGATGTTGATCAAAAGCAATTTCCCATGTTTAAATACTAGCTGAGGAAATATCAGTGGGGACTTGAAGGCCATTTCTGAACAAGTGCCTGACTAGGGATATCTCTACTCATTGATGTTAAAAAATTAAAAAAAAAATATGCAGGATAAATAGCATAATTTCTGAAGTAAAAAAAACAAACAAACTATGAAGTGCTGTTTCTATACAAATGTCTCAAATATCTACGGTGTAAAATAGATTATTTCAAATTATCCAGCTGCTGATATTTATAACTTCTGTAATGTGATGTATGTTCATATTACATGCAGCATGTACTGAAATCTGGAAGATGTGGGTTGAAGTGTAGCTTATGCTTAGTTTTGGGTTGCAGAAAGCCATTTCTGCATCTTACCAAGTGAAAAATAGCAAAATGTTCTAGCTTTGGTCATAGAAAAACCTTTACAAAAGAGGTGTTGTATTTCTAGATAAGTGCAGGTGTAGCTGATTCTTTACTAAAATGGCAAACCTTTCCTAGGCACATCCTCCCAGCATTTTATCCTGCTATTTAAGAACTATTAATCCTTTGTCTTCACAGCAGCCTCAAATTAATATTTGCATAAAATTCTTCAGATCATTTCATTATTTTGTTTAATGGAGTTTTCCTCTTAAGATTACAGCCTCTTCCATTAAATTGCAAATCATGCAAACAAAGTACGCCTACTTAACTTTGGCAATCCTGCTTTGCCAAATGACTATTGTTTCACTGCTCATTTCTTCAGAGGATTACTTTAAATTAGTGAACTAAAATGAAAAAAGTGCATGTTTCTCCTCTCTTGTTTGCAACCCATAATTTTCCTCAGGCCAATTTAAGATATATTGTCTTTTAGAATGACATTAAATTAGACCTCAGTGATCTGCTTCCTGTCACTTTCTATTATTTTGTACTTGTTCATCAATCCTTGGGGGAAATCAAAGCCTGTGTGGCTCCCATTTGAATCTGCATAATTCTCAGTGATGGCTGGGTCAGGAGGCGTCTCCCCATGATATTTAAATTTCTGTCATAACTGGAGCCACTATCTCTTCCATGACATGGTCATTCCCATAATCTTGTCAGTATGTATTGTGTTCTTCATTAAAGTATTTTCAACGTTAAATTTAATTCCAAATGATGATATCTTGGTGTTGATAGGAATGCCACTGGGGTTTTATAACGCTTGTATTGTCTTAGTTATATATGTACCTGTTCTTAGGCCATTCTAACTACAGTTAGCAGCAATTTTTGGAAAGACCCTTTAATCTTTTTCTTCTGTTCTGAAAATAGTGTAAGTATTGATTTGATTTCTTAACGTGCGAGCTATTTTGCTCCCAGAAATTAACTTCTGGTTGTACTTAAGTACAGGTTCTCAAGCTATTTGTGAAATTCAGAGTGACCAGAGGTGGCTCTGGAGAGGGTGTCCTGTTTGGCAGCTGTGCTGGGATGGAAGAGGAAAGAATAGCCACCCCACCACAGCTCCAGGATGATGGAAAGGGGCAGAGAAATCAAAAAATTTTATAGGTCAGGGGATAAGAATGAGGTATTTTGGTGGAAAATCTGATTAGGGGGGACACTGAGAGAGGTAGAAGCAGCCTGTTATCCAGGAACATGGCATGGCAGCAGCTGATCTTTCCCTGAATGATCACACCCTGTGAGTTCCTGTCCTGGCTGAGTTTTACAATCATTATCTTGGCTTGCACTCTCAGTGCCCAGAGAAAGGCTCTCCATAGCTTCTGCAAGGTCTCAAATCTATTATATGTGTTGGTGTTATATATATATCTTATAATTAAGATCCTGTGGCAAGTTGAGATCCTCATCATTTTAATCCAAACCAAGTTGGTGTTAATTTTCAAGTGTTGTGCATTTGCACTCTTTGTGAATGCACTAAGTGGTGCTGAGGTTTCAGAAACTCTGCCCCCTTCTGTCTCCAGGCAAAGTAAATCAGTAATGGGTGTCTGGTTAGAAATCCTTCAGTCCATGATTCTGAGTCATTCAAATCTGCTGAGAATAAAGCAGGGACTTTCCAGCCATCAGATCATCTCAGAGATCTCAGCCAGATATGTGAACACTGGACCATTTTCACCTTTGGCATGGCTCGTACCTTGTTCAATGCATTGCCAGGCAGAATCTTTGAGGAAATCATCCAAACCCTGACCTCCCTGCTGCACACAAAGGCCTGGATTTTCCATGTGTCTGCTTTGCACTGTCAGGGAGATGGTTTCAGCCCTCTGAAATGATGGTTTCAGCCCCACCAACAGCACACAAGGCTGGTGAATCCCCCAAATTTGCCCTAAACCAGGACAGATGGGCACTGAATGACCAACCTACAGGGCCTCCCACTGGGTGCTTACAGGAAAATCATCTTTCTTTGGGTTGTGTGGGTATAAAGGTGGAGAAAACACAGCAGAAAGAATATTTGAAAAGTTTTCTGCTTTTGGCCATGCTCAGTGAACAGCTCAGCCACCAGTGATGATCACAAGGCTCCCATTTTGGGAGCACACCCTCCATGTGCTTTTTGGGTTGTCACTCCACTTTTCTCCAGGATTTTTGCTTAGAAGCTGGTACAGTGCTAAATGAAGAATTTTCTGGGAATAGCATTGATAAACACACAGATGCTGTGCCAAAGTATACATATAAGGGGATGAGGGGAGGAGGAATTATATAACTTAAAAGACTGACACTACAAATGGCGGGAGTTTCCATAGCAACATAATGAGTGGCAGGGCTAAAGGCGGGAAAACTGGGGAGGGCAGAACCATTTTATACAAAATAGGGGGAGCAATACATAAAATGGGGGAGTAATACAATAAACTTAACATACATACTACAACAATGCTGGAGCTGTTGCCAGGTTCCTGCAGCCTCTAACAGAGAAGATAAAGGAAACCAATGCTCCATCAGATGGAAGCTTTATCAGAGAAGATAAAATACTCCATCAGATGGTTTTACCCAAGGGGCAAGGTCAGAGGCATCCCAGCCGTTCCTGACCTTTCCATTTGAAAGGTTCCCATGCAAGGATTCCATCCAGATTATGTACCAAAGCAATACACCAACGTGGAAAGGCTTTGTAGAGCTGGATATGAAACAAAAAAATTTATTTTGATGGCTCTGACCAGAGATGATTCTTCCACTGTTTTGCTGCCTGACTCAGCTGGAAGAATTTCCCAATTTTCAGTTCATGAGAGGCTCAAGGGCCTGAGTGTTCTCTCTGTCAGCAGAAATTGTAGCTACAGCTTCTCACTGTCTTTGGCTATGGCATTTCCAGGTACCTCAAAAGCACTTTCTGATGTAATTTTTTAAATAGACTGATTTGTAGATGTGTTGAAAAGTGTGAATATGTAGATAGTCCTCAAAGTTCATTGCTTTTTTATGTATATTCAGCAGTTCTGAGGCCCTGGTCTCCAGATATGCCCACTTTTATTTTTTTATTTGAGTTGGTTTTGTTTGGGGAATTTTTAGTGTTAATAAATAATTTTTTTTGCTTTTGTTTGTTTATGGGGTTTTGTTTGTTTCTAATTCAGGAGAATTTATGTTAGTCCACCATAAAAAAAAAAATCAGTCAAGAATACCCGAATATTCCAAAGTTAAACTATCTCACTGGGAAGTGATTGTAAGTAAAGGTGGCCCAGAATGTATTTCAAAATTAAACTTTCACTTTATTATCTGGAAAATTTGAGTGGGATTATTTGGTTTCTCATGACAAAAGTTTCATGTTAGACCTTGGGCAAACCATGGTGTTCTTGCTGTGAAATGAGAACAGCACATCTGCATTGTGTGATCTGAAGAGAGGAAAGTTAAATTGGAAACATTGAGATAAACCAGCATGGAGTGTGTAATATCTTAAGAATATGAAATCCAGTGTAACACAGTGGCTATTTTAATTAGTTTTGAGAGAAAAGCAAGATGAGATAGTACACGTGTGTCTATAGAAATTGCATGGTCCAGAATTCCAGTATTGCAGAGGGATCTGTATTTTTCCCTGAAATTCTGTAGACTTTTTTTGATGTAATGTGAGAATAAGAAGTATATATATATTTTTTCATCATCTGTGTACCCATTATAATTGACTTGCTTATTTGTGGTTGTGTTTTTGTTTTTTTCTTTTTGTTTTTTTGTGTGTGTGAATACAAACTATTAACCCAATCTATTTCCAAGACAAGTTCAATAACTGAACTTCCTGGTCATGTTTAAAACCTTTTGTAGTGATTTTGGTTTGTTAATTTAAGATTTTTTTAATTTTCAGGTTTCTTGGTTAATGTATTAAAGAGTGGGGTGGTTAATTGGTTAATTATTAATGTATTTATTTCTTGTTGTGAGATAGGATTAGGAGGAAGGTAAAGTAGGCTAAAAATTTAAACGGGTATAAAGAAAATTTTATTAATAGTGGCTAAAAGAAAAAAAAATAGTAAAAATCAAAATCAAGTTCTTTTTGTCTTTAATGTGTGTTTTTCACAGAAGTGTGTCTAACTTTTTAGTAGTTAAAAGCTTTACATCACTTCCCTAAATGTCTCTCATGCAAAACTGTAGCACCTTGCAAGACAAGAACACAAAAAAAGATTTACAGTACAAAGGCATCAGTTCTTAGCCAAAATCTGATACAGGAATCTCACATTTGCTGGATTTTTTCTCATAAAATGTGCCAATGGCCCAAAGTAAAGACCTGTGACAGGAAATGCATTTATTTAAGCTGCAAGAAGGGGAGGTTAGAAATTGGGAATCTTTGTGGTGGGCAGGTCAGGTCTGTTGGTGGCTGTGACAATGGATGGTCTGATTTCTGCCCCTGGATTTGGGATTCCCTGTCCATCAGAGAGTGGATGGCATCACTCTGCACCTGAAATCTGATTTGTTTTGGGTTTTTTTTTGCCTAAAAATCCCTTCAGTGCTGCAAATAGGTGTGGGTAGACTTTTAGTTTGACTTTTAGTTGGATTTAATTCTAAATCCCTCATCTGATCCTTCCCTGCCTTGCTCTTCTGTCGTCACTGACCTCCACAGTAAGATCCCAAATCTTTGCTTCCACATTCCTTCCATCTGACTTTGATAGGAAACACATAAATACGATAATGAGCATAATAATTGAAAATCTTTGTGGTGGGCAAGTCAGGTCTGTTGATGGCTGTGACAATGGATGGTATGAATGAATTCTGTCACTAGATTTGGGGGTTCCTGTCCATCAGAAAGTAGATGGTATCACTCTGCACCTGAAATCTGATTTGTTTTGGTTTTTTTTTTTTGGCTGAAAAACTCCTTCACTGCCAGAAATAGGTTTGGGTAGACTTTTAGTTTGACTTCTTAGTTCTAAATCTCTCATCTGATCCTTTCCCTGCCTTGCTCTTCTGTCGTCACTGACCTCCACAGTAAGATCCCACATCTTTGCTTCCACATTCCTTCCATCTGACTTTCATAAGAAACAAATAAATATGATAATGAGCACTGTAATTGAAAATCTTTGTGGTGGGCAAGTCAGGTCTGTCAGTGGCTGTGACAATGGATGGTATGAATGAATTCTGCCCCTGGATTTGGGATTCCCTGTCCATCAGAGAACGAATGGCATCACTCTGCACCTGAAATCTGATTTGTTTTGGGTTTTTTTGCCTAAAAATCCCTTCAGTGCCGGAAATAGGTGTGGGTAGACTTTTAATTTGACTTTCAGTTGGACTTCTTAGTTCTAAATCCCTCATCTGATCCTTCCCTGCCTTGCTCCTCTGTTGTCACTGACTTCCAGATGTAAGATCCCGAATCTTTGCTTCCCCATTCCTTCAATCTGACTTTCATAGGAAACACATAAATATGATAATGACCATCATAAATTGTTAGAAAATGAACATTTTTTTTTTCCAGCTGAATGTTATGCTATCTTTTCTAAATATATTGCACACTGTTGTTGATTTGTTAATGTCCTGGTTTAGGGCAATTTGGGGAGAAAAAAGAAAAGGAAAATGTTATTTATGAATAAAATTGAATTTTATTAATTAATGAATTTTATTCATTATTTCATTCATTATTTATTAAAATTGAATTTATGAATGAAGATTTTATGTCTGAATGAAATGGACAGAAGATCTTGGAGCTGCCTTATATAAAGATGTAAAGGGTGCAGGAGGTAGGGTTCATTCCCTCAATATGGAGATTTATATATATAATTCTGAGGCAAAATTTATAAACTGAAAAGTTCCAAGAATAATTTCAGTTAAAAATGAAACAGAGTGTGCATTCTAAAGGTAATGAATTATTAAGAATTTCAGTTATTCTGTGCACTTTCTGCTGGCATTATCCTATTTCATTTGAATTCAACCTTGAGATTATATCCCAGTGCACAAGGATTTTTTGTTCTCTTTCTAATTAAATGGTCATATAAAGAGAAGGTAACTTATTCTATACAGTGTCGTTATTTTGAATATCCTTTGTAGAAATTTATTAAAATCTCCATTAAAAAAAACTTTCCATCAACTGGAACGCAAATTGAAATACTTGTTTTTGACATGATTATTTTGGTCATATATTTTGGAAAGAAAATATCCATGCCTTCAAAAATTCTGAACTTTACAGTGAGGATTTGTTTGTATTTGTGAGATAGCCTTCACTGCATGTTGTCTTCTGCAACAGAAATCCACCTGTACAAGTGCAAAGTTTAGTTATTTTTAAAGAATTCAACTCCTATTCAGGTATTAAATAAAATAACTCAAAATATAGTGGAAGCATTAAACCTTATAATTATTGTAGTTTCCAATATAATAGGGCTGAAGTTGGTTAAAGATTGAGTAGGAGAAAAAATAGGAACAAATGGAGATGTTTTTTTCTTTAAAGCAAATAGAATTTTTATGTATTATAGAACACAGAGGTTTTTTAGGTTGGTTTTTTTTTTTTTTTGTTTTGTTTTTTTTTTTTAAACAAGTAAAAAGCATAAAAAATCCAAATGTGCCAGCTCTGACATTTCCTGTCTGATGACAACGATGAGATCCAGCCTGTTAGGGCTTAAAATGAATGTCTTGTCTAATTTGTGCTCTTCAAATTTATTTCTTTCCTCCCAACTGTCTCATTTTACCCCACCTGTCACACATCACACTTTCACACCCCTACCTTACTTTTTCAGCTTTTACAAGCTTTGCCTTTTGAAAAACATCTTAAATGTGATCCAGTCTTTTCTCTTTAACTGTTCGCTTTAGGTTTTGTTTCTTAATTTCCTCATCTCTGTGCTATTTGCTCTTTTACCTGTTAAATGAATTATAGAACTCTTAAGGAAAAGCAGAACAGTAAATTTAAATAACATGAAATGTAAATAATAAAAATATTAGTGCTTAAGGGCATTGATATTTCCCTTAAAAAAACCCACTGCTCACACTGTTTTAATCATATAATTTAAATTAAACTTTACTGGGTTCTCTGGGTGCACAATTAATGTTTTAAATGTTTGAGATGTTTAGTTGCATCTTGTTAGAATTCTGGTGTTCTGCTTAGAATTTTGTCAATTCTGTGCAGCTGCACAACAGCAGAGTTGGAATGAGCACTGATAAGGGGTGTGCACCTTGGAAGTCATTAACTTTTCTCCCATATTGATTGCTAATCTCTGAGATAAGGTGGCTTCTCAAATATTGATTATATCTTTCTTATTTTGGATCATTTCAGTCCTTCCAATGTTTATATATTGGGCATGAGTGGCTAAATATCTCTAGGTAGTCTGCACCATTAATATTGTTAATTACCTTTGTTTATTAATGACGTTTGGTCTGGACTTGTGTCAAAATGTCCTCTGCCTTTGGGTGTCAAGAAATTTTGTCCAAGGCTCTAAACCACTGAAATATAGATGCAAATGCCAGAAATTTAACTTCATAAACAATGACATGAGTGCTGGATTTGAAATTGGGTTGACTTGTTTGAGGAGATGGTTAAACCATACAGTCTTAATTTTAGTTAGTTATAATTGACAATAATTGACAGGTGAATTTAATTCCTTTTTAACTTGTTGAGTTCTTTTCTAGTTCCTTTCATGTCTTTTTATTGCACACTGAGAAACACTTTTTGATTTTCTTTAAGGAGGGCACGGCTTCTTTCCTGTTTTGATAATCCTGAATTTTATTTTTATGTTTTGTTTTTTTAAATATCATTCAACTTTTCCATTTAAGATTGCTAAATACACTCTGCAGAGCTGCCTGTCACACGTTAATGTCAGTGACTCTAAGCTGTGTTTAAGTTATCCACTGGCATCTAGTAATTATCCAGAACCATGAAACACAAGGCAGTATTCTGTGATGTGTAAAATTTCCATTCTGTATGTACTTCTTCAGTCTTAAACACACCTAGACAAGAATGTCAGTTTAACTTTTGGTAGTCTTTTAAAGTTTTGGGTTTGATTTTTTTTTTGCCTTATAGGCCTTGTAAAGTTGAAACTATTGTAGCAAAACCAGCTTAAATATAGGTGCAATAAGTGAAACAGTGACCTCTAAATGTGTTTATGGTTGCCTCAGCTGAAACTTCTTTCAAAATTAATTCTGATTTCTTTAATGCTGTCCACTGAAAAGCATCTTATTAAAGTTTTAAATGATATAAGACTTAGTCATAATATGGGGATTAATTTTGCTGGTGTGGGCTTTAAACAATGGAATCTCCAAGACAAAGAATTTGACCAAACCATTGATAATTTTCATCCGGAGTGAAAATTATCAATTTCAACCAGTGATAATTTTCATCATTTTTCTGCTGTACTGGAGATGTACAGCAGCAGTTCCATAAATGAGCATAATAGGAAGCTCTTGCTTCCTCCTAAATCTTGTTTTCTGCCCTCTGTTTTGAGACGCTGCCTCATAGGAAACTCAAGCACATGGGCACAATGTATTGGTATCAGACACAAAGTCTGTGAATTCTGATACCTTTTCATCAGCCCTGCACCAAGAATTCTATTTTTTAAATGATATCCTGCCAGCTTTTTCACAATCCATTAATTCCTGGATCAACATCAGAAGGAATGTCAGAGCAGACTGAAATTCCTGTAAGACACAGATGTCAGGATCAAAAGTCAGAGGCATTCTCGGAGCAGCAGGGAATCCTGCTCGTTAGACCTTAATCAGAACAATTAGTATCTGCCATGTGACATTCTCTATACCCTGCCTGTATTCCTGTGAACTTCCAGGCATGCTGAAAGGGGAAACTATTTGCTCAAGTTGGAGACAAAAGCACAAGAGCTGTTGGGTTTGTTTCTTCCCTTTTTGCAAAGTTTTCTGTGGTGTCTTACCCTAAATGGTGAAAAAGAATAAATAGGATTGCATCAACCTGCCTTTAGGTTGGAATCATTTTACACTTTACAGATAACTTAGGGAACACCAAGCTCACCGCTTCTCTTCCAGCCACAACTCCTTGTCAAACCCTACCTCAGATTTATCTGCTCTGTTTGTGTCATTTACCTCCTTATTTTTTTTTTTTCATATCTGATTTTATTAATTGAAAAATTAGAAGCATGTCTTCTTCTCCCATTATTTTGTTCTCCTCTGGCCAGTCACCACCTCCTTAGTTTTTGAGGGTGAAATTTCTGACCAGTTTTTGAACTAATCTCCCCAAACTGAAGTTACAGCTCTGTAATTTACATGTAAGTCTATTGAGACCTCAACTAGTTTTCCTGAAAATATTTGAATTCTCCCATTATAAAGAACTTAAAACTGGCATCATCCATTCTCTCCTGGTATTCCTCACGTTCATACTCTTTGAAATCATTATCTGTAATGCTAATTTCTTTTCATTTTGGACCCTGTTCTCCCCTTCCATGACATATGGGGCACTGGAAAATGTTGCTCCAGTCTACAATCATCCTTACTTGACTAATTGTCAGTTTTACTATTTAATAATCATTCTCCTCCTGTAAAAAATATGCAATTCTGTTCTGCCTCTATTATGTGAAGTTATTCCTTTAAAGTAAATGATTAATGACTAATCTTCAAGGGAAAGGCTGCTGATACCTAGATTTATCTACCAGATTTCTCTGTTTGCATGGTAGGAAAAAAAAACCTACTTGTATTCTTGTGGTTAACATTTTGCATGATTTTTCAGTTTGTTGTTGGTTTTAACCATCTTAGCTCTGAATATTTTGCTTTCAGAATAATAATAATATCAGATTTTAAAATTAAATTTTTTCTTTCAGTGCATTAGAGACCAGAAGACACTGAAATGTTCAGACTTCTTTCTGCTCATTTGTCACTTTATGGTTTTGGCATTCTGAACTGAAGCAACCATTTCAGGCTTGATTACAGGCAGGTTTGTGGGCCTGTATTTGTGGTTCTTGAATTGTGAAGAATTCTTCTTGGCTGTAGACCCACCACAAGTTATTTTTGTCTCAGTTCTTTATCCTCTTCCTTGACCTTCCTTTAATTATTTCATTGATACAGTAGATGTCAGGCATGCCAACTTCACTTTTCCTTTTGGTCTAGTGGAGAAGAGCAAGAAAGAAAGAGGAGAAGGAATGTATCCTGAAAATGAGAAAACAGGATCTTTGGAGCAGTTGGGAGTGTTAATTGATATCAATTCTTTATGTAATATACACAACATCATACACAGATATCATATATAAGAATATAATGTGGTAAATATATGCAATGTATGTAAAATATACTAAATATAACAAGTTGATCTTAGTGAACATGACTAAATTAAGTAAGATACCCCAAGACTCCTAATATTACCATTTGCACTGGAGAAAAGACAGAGAAAAATGCACTTTGAGGGAACAACAGAATGGCTTAAGGAGCCTCACATCTGATCTAGAAAAGAAAGAGGTTTCACCCTGCAGGTAGTCTGAAAGGACTTGGTGGTTTTAGCTGGGGAATTGGAAATGTGTGAGTACAAGATTTTGAAGAAGAATTTAATGACTAAAATCAAGCAGCAGAGGGAGGAGAATGCATATTAAATGGTAAAACTGACAATTAGTCAAGTAAGGGTGATTGTAGACTAGAGCAACATTTCCAGTGCCCCATATCTCATGGAAGGGGAGAACAGGGTCCAAAACGAAAAGAAATTGGCATTTCAGATAATGAGTGCCAAGAATATGACTGTGAGGAATACCAGGAGAGGATGGATTATGCCAGTTTTGAGTTCTTCATAATGGAAGAATTCAAATATTTTCAGGAAAACAAAAGTTGAAGTGTAAATAGACTTGCAAAATACAGAGCTGTAACTGCAGTTTGGGGAGATTAGTTCAAGTGTGCTAGGGAGCTGCTTTCTTCATTACAGGCAGTGCATGCAAAAAACAAAATGAGCTATTTTATTTGTCTGCATTTTAGCTTAATCCCTGCTCTCTCATGGATTTTGAACACTCATAAGTAATAATAACACTTTATCCTAATATGCCACATATTTTGTATGTTAATATCTAGGAGGAAAATAGCAGCCTACAGGAAAGTCATTAATCAGAAGCACTAAATGCCAAAAGTAAAAGTTAATGAATTCACTAATGTTTTTTTCTTCTTTTATCCTTGCTGTTATCATTTAGCTGCTTTCAGTTATCTGCAGTTTCCTCTCTTTTCAGAGGGATTTACACAACCCTGCCCAGTTCTAGCATTGAGAGCTTTTAATACTGAAACAGAAGCAGCAAACAAGAAATATCCCTGGGTGATTTGATTAGAAAAATAAAATCACTATCTGAGAGAGAAAACAAAGTCTGCAAGGAGCTGGAAATGAGTGTTATAAATGACCAGGCAGACCAGATCTTCACAACATATGTGAAGCTGGTGCCTTGAGGAAGAAGATTTGATCAATCACTCTTTGCTCTTGCTAGGTAAGAGAAATTCTACAGCAACTGCTCTAAAAATATGTTTATTTTATATTTTTATTTGAGAGAGGAATTGTCTTCAAACTGTGCACGTGTGTGCAGACAGAGGTTTGTTTTCAATTCAGTCCCGTTTCGTGTCATTCAGAAATGGAAAAACCATGAAGTGATAAAACCTAAGATTTCTTTTGCTTTGTTTTCATTTTAACACATAAAATAAATATCTTCAGAAAATAACTTTAAGATCTCTGATCTAATTCACTTACTTGTAGTTACTTCTGTACCGTCTCAAAGCTTTGAATATGGACATTTTATGAATATTTTAATTTGATGAGGAGGAAGCACAAAAGAGATACCAAAGAGGAATACAGAACAGCTTTTTGGATGCCCATTTTGTTGGTAAATCAGGACTAATGTGTTGCTGAACTTCTCTCTTAACTTCTTGGTTGGCTTTTAAAAATTAAAAGAGATCTATCCATGTTTTCCTAAAGAGGTTTATGCCTCTTTAAAGATGCTCCACATTGCAGCTTTTCTGGCTCATTTGTATGTGCATCTGTACTAATGAAAGTCCTTCCTCAGCATAATTCACAAATCTGCAGGTCACCATGAAGGACAAAATGAGGCTTTTTCTCTCTGAAAACGTCCTTTTTTTCCCTCTTAGAGCTATATAAAAACTGAAAGCAGTTAAGACTTAAAAGAGCCTGAAGTAACTAAGGTGACTTGTGGATTCAAAGCAAATATTCAAGACAGTTCTGATGTAAATTCTCTAATGAGGAGGCCCAAGGCATAAAAGCTTGATTTCTACTTTTTGAGAAGCCCCCTGTTAAAAAAGGGAACCAGAGAGAGTGAATTATGGTACAAATAACAGATTTCAATGTCTTTAAAGACATTGATCTCTAATATTTTTTGATTATGAAGAGTTTTGACTTCTGTAACTGCCATAAAGGTAGAAGTGTTCAGACACAATGCATTGGAGAAAAGCTGGGTTTTACTTTTATGAGCCTTAAGAGCATGCAGAATTTCACATTCTTAAGAACATTTTATATTAGTTTACTTTTACCCCTAAGTCAGTGCTAAAACCATTTTTACACTAAAACTGTAGAGGTGGCCAAATCTAAAGAAAATAATGACATATTCAATAGGTAAGATATGAAAGAGGTGATCATAGGAAGCCTTACTTATAATTAAGTCTTTCAAAGTAATTAAATGTATTACTGAATGCTATCAGATTCATGAAAGTGAGATGAGATGTTCTTCAGGCACTGTTTGCACTGTCATGGACCTCTGACAAATATTTATTTACTCCAGCCCTCCTTGTTAATTCCCAATTCCCTGCTTTTCTGGGAAGCTGAATGGTTTTTGTTGAGGATTACATGATATTAATGAGCTCTACCTCAGATATTCTGGATTTTCTGAGGTGACTGTGACTTACTGGCTTCTCCCATCTCAGTGTTTGATTAAGTGTCCAACCCCTGACCTTGATGAGCCACTGTTATCATCTGAGCCTTATTTTTCTTTCTCTCTTATGTTTCCTGAATGTTTAGTTCCATTTAGTTTTTGCTCTTCGTTCTTTTGGTCTTGTCTATTCCAATTTTGTCTCTAATAGTTTCTGTCATAGTTTCCTTTGCTTATTCCACGTTCCTTGAACTCTCTTCTCTTTTTTTCCTGCTATCAAATTTCTTTTCTTTTCCTACTCCTTCCCTACCTGTATCAGCTGTTTTTCAGACTCCTCAGTTTGTGCATGGAACATTCCGTTGTTTGTAGAGCATTTCATGTGTTTGGCCAATAAATCTGGCACTTACCTTGCACTGCTTGGGGCTCTCTAGCTTCAAATTGTCAATGAAATCTGCAGAGAATGGTCCTGAGTCTTTGTGCTGTGCTCATGAGGTTCTGAAAGGGATTTTGGAGTATATTTTGGAATAGCTCTTATTAAAGCAATACAGCAAAAAAATCCCACCCACACCTAATGTTACTTCGGGATGAATAATGCTTGCAATGAGTGATTTGAGAGACCTGGAGTTATGGTGTGGATCTTTTGCATGAGAAAGATGTACAGGTTGTTAAAGAGTACAGCCAGTCACGAGCAAGGGAACATTTGGAAATGCTGGAGAAAAAACAGACGGTCTGGAAAAATGTGCACTAGAAGTAAAAAACTAGGATTTAGTTTTTAATATCATTGGAGATTATCATATCTACAGCTTACATGGCTTTTCTTTCTACAGAAATTAAACAAATCTTTATGCCAAAAATCAGTGTTCAGAAGTTGGTAAGTATTTTCCCTGTGTTCATTGTTATTTTTTATTATGATAGCCTTTATAATATCTCAAAGTTAAATACTATGTCTATAACCATACCAGGCAGGGACTGAGAAAAATTTCCAGAGCTGTCTTGTGCCAAGAATAGTCTTTACTTGAAGATCCAGAAAGCCTTCCAGGTGACACTGACTGGATCACTTGACTGGAAAAGTTTGTTTCACTGTCTGAGACACCAGGTCCCACCTGCCCATTTGGCTGTGATATGTTTACCTTCCTTTATATCCAAACATCAGAGCAATCAAAAGTTTAGTTATATACAAACATCTGGGCAATCAAAAATTGCTACTGCAATTTTTTCCTGCGGAGGAAGGGAATTATTTGCAGGTGATAAAAGAGAGGGAAGAGGGAGAATTCTGAAGGTCCACCCAGATTGTAAATAAATATGAATTCCAATTGCCTGGGTCACAAACAACAGGCCCCTCTTCTGCTGCTGGGAGGGCATAAAAGTAATTATTATCACTTGGTTAATGGATGCAATACAGCCAAAGTGGTTTTGAGAAGACGATATTCCTCACACACATATTAAAATCCACCTACTTGTGGTAGCCATGAAACCACTACACAGAGACTTTGCCAGGATTGGAAAAGAATAAAAATAAAAATAATAATACAAGTCATTGAGCTCTGTGAGGGTCTGGTAGGCAGAGCCTTGCATCTCATGGTCCAGTTTGATTACTAGGGACAGTTTAAGAGTCTGCCAGACACCATAAGGGGAAATCTTCACAGAGGACACTGAACATAAGGAATTTTCAACGCAAATTTTACTTGGAAGCTCAGATGAGTTGCTGGGGTGGGGGGAGGGTTCTTGGGCAGGTTAGTAGAGAGAATAACCCAAACCAACCCAATCTTGAGTTTAGCTCTCAGAAGAGAGAGTTCAGCAAAAGTTCTGCTGTTGGCAGGCACTTGGCATCTTCACTGCTCCATTCAACTGGGTTATTTACCTAATTGTCTGAAATCCTCTTATTTATGCAAATTTCTCTGCAGGGTTCAGAATTTCTCCATGAAAATTTTTACCCAGCTCAATCCAGCCTGGGATCCAACATAGAACATTTTGTTTTTTGAGTCAGAAGTCATAGAAATACTGGAAATGAAAAGGTGTATCTAAGAATATGCTGTATTTTACCTGTGAAAAACATACATGCTCTTCATATTCTATTCAAAGAAAAACTTTTTCCATGATAAAACCATATCTTCAGTGTCACTAAATATCAAATCAAAATTATGCTATGTTTTTCAAGGTGATGCTTGGAGAGAAACAAAGAAGGAATATTGAAACCTTTGAAACTGGAGAGAATTGCCGATGTCTCCACAATTGCAGAGCACCTGCAATTACCAAGAACACCCAAGGTCTTTTGTGCCCATTACATTCTGGGATGACTATTTTTTTAGCCATTTAAAAAAGGAAAAAAAAACCCACCAAAACCACCCCCCCCCAAAAAAAAATCTCCACCATAAACTACACAAAAATGCCCAAAAGCCAAAAAAAACCCAACCCCAAAATTTTAAGTAAGCATGAAAGCAATGATTCATTTTCATGATTGAAGATGCCAAAAGAGAAATTAGTTTATCTTTTAGTTTAAACTAGGAGTGAGCGGCTGAAGGAGTGGCATTAACTCACAGGAAGTAGAGGATTTTCTTGCCCATGAGTTAGAGAGTGTCCCACATTACAGAAGCAAATACTGCCTTATTCTAAGTGAATAATTGTTCATTTATTTCTATATAATTTTATTTCATTTTGCCTAATGGAAGGTATTGGCTTTCTTTCCAAACCTGGCCTCTCTCACACCCTCACACATTTACAGTTGAGCTCTTTTCATCTCTGCTTTCACCAGCATGGCTGCCCTGACAAATGGAAAATCCTGCCAAAGGCCATACCTCTTTGAACAACACACCTTTGCTGTTTGGGAGCCTTTTTTCTCTCTCTCCTTCACACCCTATCTAAAACCACATTTATTTAATGAAACATTTTGCTTTAGTCTCTTCAGAAAAGATGCATAACATCACAGGCCCTCAATTTCAGTTTTCCTCTCTTTTTTCTAATGCTTTTGCACTCTTTCAAGTCAATCATCCTTTTATTTCATATTTTATGCTTGCATGCTGTTCAGACAATTGACAATACACTTGAGCTTTCATGTCTAAGGCACTTACTTCATACCAATGTAATGACAATAATTTCTATCAGGTTTTCTGTTTTTCCTGCTGTATTCTGCACAAAATGTATTTTATATGGCGCCTTGTCCAAGAGTTTCTACCCACAGAATCATTCAGATCATTGAGCTGAGTAATTAACCCATCACTGGTGAGCCCACCACCAAATCATGTCCCCAAATGCTACATCTACACATCTTTAATACACCTAAATCAGAATAGAAGTGTGTAGCTTGATTAGAAGTGTGTAATATCACATATTTGAAAGTTTGAGAATATAGTAATATATATAAAACTAGGACAGAAGTTTTAAAGTAGTAGCTAGTCTTTTTTGGGTTTTTTTTAT
>JAHXMQ010012340.1:18697749-18701010 GCA_020466415.1 Ammodramus savannarum pratensis
TAAGCAGTTAATTAATAAGTTGGCATTTTAATAAGGCAAGTAAAGCAGCCATGAAAATTAATATTTATTAGTGTCCCTTTTATTGGTGAAACAAGAGAGAAGGGAAACTGATTCATTACTAACTGCTATGTGCTTAAACAATCAGATTCTCTCTGCCTAATATCCAATTTTTAGCCTTTTTTTTACCTTCTTAGCACTTTTATTTTTGTCATAGGGAAATAAATAGCCTCAGATTGTTGTTCATGAGGGAATTTTAATCTGAATTTTTCTCTGAGATGAGAATTGATAGTATTAAGAAGCAGCACTTAGAATGTTTGTGTAACTGAAATGTTTCATCGTTTTCCTTTCATTTTCATAAATTATTCACATCAGGCAGGTTTCTTATCTAGAATGTCTTTAATGACAATTAGTCTCTTTCCCATTCAAAGTAAATACATTTTTAAAAATTCTGCCCCAAGTTTGTTTTTTTCCCTATATATTTATGTATCTAAATCTCCATGTGTGTATATATATTTCCTAAATATCTATATATCTCATATTATGGAGTTTATGTATTTTTTTCTAGTCTTGCTTGGCCACTTCATTAAATGCAATTATTTTACTTAATCATGCAAGATATTTCCTTGTGAAACAAATAATAACTTTTAAAAATTAATAGGTGTGATTTTATAATTAAGACATTTCCTTTTGGCACCAGTTCTTAAAGTAATATGTATAAAGTTGTAATCAGTTGTTATTCATAAATTTTTTTGGTCAAAATTACAAATTCAGAAAGACTTTGCATGACTCCAGGAATATTAGAGTAGTATGCAGTTACTAATTCCTTTTAAATTTATAGAATCCAGCTTCTATATTTCTCTCAAGTTTACAATACTTTATTTTTTTTTGCCTAACAGGCACGTTTGAAAATCTTCTAGGACATAAATGCTGAGTTATTTTGTCAGTTGGCCTCCATAGCTCTGAATTAACTGCTTTTTTAATACAGGAATTCTTGGTTGAGATTAACAGTTTGCCATCCACAAGCTCTTTCCCCCATGTGTGTGCTCAGCCATGCTGGGTTTATTTGGTCAGAATCACTCGATCTTCACTCAGTCTTGGGTCAAAATTTCCCCTGTTTAGAGTATCCATGATCTCAGCATCACCTCAAAACCCACAAAACAAGTAAAATTGAAGGGGAAAAGGCATAGCTGAACTTTTTGGAAGGTTATTTTGTTCCTTGCCTCTCACTTTTGCAGGTGAACTCAGCTCAGAACTCAAATTCAGCCCCTGGCTGAGTTCCTCAGTGCTGAGCTGATGTTGAATTGTCAGCCCTCCTGTGCACACAGGTTTTTCTCCAAGTCCAGTCTCTGTGGTTTTACTCAGAAGAACTGTAATGAGTCTGGGGTTTAACAAATCTTTTAAATTCATCCTCAATTTCAGCAGCTGTTACTTTTATAAGATTCACTTCCTGCATCCTCTCTGAGCTTCTCAGTGATTATTTTCACCCTGCTTTCCCTTACATTCAGAATTTCATTACTCCTTAAGAGACAAAAGGAACACCTAGAAATGTAGCTGATTCTGTTGATAAAAAATCTACTAAAAATTACAATTTTCAAATCACAAGTGAGCTTTACATGTACTGCACCTGAATCTGTAGCCCCACAGAGGCTCCAAGGCAAGAGAGACATAACTGGAGAGCAGTGAAAAATCCAAAATCCAGAATTAGTGCCATGGTCTCAACAGAGCTGATCAGATGCCAGCTGCAAATCTGTGTAATGTCTGGGATTTTACAGTGCAATCCTGATTTTACACTCTGAAACTCTATTGATGAGCTTTTCCTGTTGGCCTTTCCCTATCGACCTGCCCTCTAAAATATACTGAATGTTCAGCACGAGGTTTTGGTGGAAAATGCTGCTGTTTCTTCTACGTTTCTTTATTACTTGAGAAATGCTCTGTAGTCTAAGGAAGTGTTGGAAATATTTTGGAACAAGGATGAAGCTTATTTCCTGTGTGAGCCTGTGCTAATTCTACAGGATCATGGTTTTATTCTCCAGTTTCATTAGGCTCAACAGAAAAGAAATTTTGATTTTTGTGTCAGTGTCAAGAATACATCGAGTCTTGTTTTTAAATGTAAATGGAATTACTTTAAAATTAGCGAAACTTGTAGTTTTCAAGAAAAATCCAACCTAGACTGTGACTCAGGGAAACTCCCCTGAGTTCCCTTGTGGAATGATAATATTGTTTGCAGGACCTCCAATTTTTATTGTTAAATCTCAAAACTCAGAAATTATTTTAACTGATTGGGCTGGAGGACAAGGCTTCTCACCCTAAGCTTAGCTAGGTGAACAAAAAACAAAATTTAAATACTTCCCCCCCCCCCCCCCCCAACTCTGAATTGAGATGACTGAGCAACTGTGGGCTTATTCCCTTTTATAGAAAGAGCATGAGCTAGTACAAAGACATGTGAAAGTTCACTTATGTGCTCTTGAGTTCCTAAAACAGATTTCCTAAACTGTTGTTTACTCAGAGAACCTTAGGGCTAATTATATTTAGAGTTAATGATAAATATCTAGAGTTATTATATATATAGAGTTAATTATATTTGGAGTTAATTTTATATATATATATACATATATATATATATATAGTTAATTGTATTTAGAGTTTAATTACATTCCTTACACTGTCATAGATAAAATAAAGCCCTGTGGACTTATTCCCTGTTATAGAATAAGCATGAACTACTGCAAAGACATGTGAAAGTTCACTTATGTGTTATTGAGTTCCTAAAACTGATTTCCTAAACTAATTGATTTCCTAAACTGATATTTACTCAGAGAACCTTAGGGCTAATTATATTTAGAGTTAATGATAGATATATAGAGTTAGTTCATATATATATATAGAGAGAGAGAGAGAGAAAGTTTATATATACATATATTTATGTCTGTATGTATTTATTTATTTAAATGTGTATAGAGTTTATACATATATAGTGAGGGAATTAATTATATTTAGAGTTAATTATATATATAGAGTTCTTATATATATATTTATATAAATAGAATTCATATATATGTATATATATAGAGAGAATTATATTTAGAGTTAGTTATATATATAGAATTCTTATATAGAGAGAGAGACAGAGAGAGTTAATTATGTGTAGAGTTTAATTACAGTCCTTATACTGTCATAGATAAAACAAAGCTATGTGAATTTATTCCCTGTTATAGAAAAAGCATGAACTACTACAAAGACATGTGAAAGTTCACTTATGTG
>JAHXMQ010012340.1:18701110-18712184 GCA_020466415.1 Ammodramus savannarum pratensis
TGTGAAAGTTCACTTATGTGTTCTTGAGTTCCTAAAACTGATATTTACTTAGAGAAACATAGGGCTAAGTATATTTAGAGTTAATGATAGATACATAGAGTTAGTTCATATATATATATATGGAGAGAGAGTTTATATATAATATGTATATATATATATATATATGTATGTATTTATTTATGTATAGAGTTTATATATATATAGTGAGAGAGTTAATTATATTTAGAGCTAATTATGTATAGAGATTATAAATATATATTTGTATATAGCATTTATATATATGTATATCTATAGAGAGAATTATATTTAGAGTTAATTATACATATAGAGTTCTTATATATATATATAGAGAGAGAGAGAGTTAATTATATTTAGAGAGTTAATTGTATTTAGAGTTTAATTACATTCCTCACACTGTCACAGATAAAGCTCTTGAGGATGTTATTTCCTCCAGCCTTTGGCCATTTTATCTCTGTAAAATGCCAACGTCACCCACAAATGCTCACTCCCAGAGGTCTAGGAACTCGGTGAGACATGTGAATTCCCTGCCAGAAGTGCATCCACAAAAGCAGAGAGCAGGGCAGGGCTGCTGGAGGTGATGCTGTGGCTTTCCTGGGACAAGCAGCAGCCACATCCCTTTTCCCATACATAAATGGCAGCTAGCAATAGCTAGAAACAAAAGGCCCCTCTCTCCCTCTCTGAATACAGTGACATTCATTCTCAGAGAAGCAGGGGCAGCTTTTTGAAAGCAGACTTCTTCAGTCCAACAATAACACACAATGAGTTATTGACTTGTTTATATATGGAGCTCTTTTCAGTAACTAACTCTGACTCCCCACAGTCTGGACAAATGATTGATTTCGTTGTTCGAAAAAGAGAAAGCTCTTGCACTAAACTCTGTAGTGCAAACTACTTTTTCCCCATTTGTTCCCCCACTGAATAGGACCTTATTAAAATGCACTTTCCAAAAAATACCTGCAGCTGGCCTTTATAAGCATGTTTTGTATATATAAATAAGTAATTTGTCCCACTCTTTTGTATGGTAACAAACCATTGGAGAATCTTGTCAACACAGATATGAAGCCTGAGTGTCAGAGAATTTTGGTTAAACAGTATTATTTATATTGATCTGCATAAAAAGCATAATTGTAAAGGTATTTACAGTAGTTGTTTGCTGTTTGGTTACAAATAATGACTTAAAAAAATTTATCATTAGGCATGATTTTTTTTATTGAGAATTTGCTTTTGGCAAGAGTTCTTAAAGTAATATGGATAAAAATGTTATTCTGATACTTTTATATCTATGGTCAAATTAAAAAAAATATTTTAATAACTATTAATAAAGCTTTTAACTTTTGCATATTTTTAATATAGAATTTATGGGAGGATTCATGTGCTCAGTATGCTAATTCTCCATACCCTGTATATACTCAGAATTTTATCTTAAAGAAAACGAGCCTTATATCCTCTTTAATTACTATGGGCTATCTTTAATAAGAAGACAAGCACTTTGTTTCTTTTTCACAAATTTAAATACTAAGGCAAATTAATTTAAAAAGATGCTGCAAATATGCCATAGCTGCATTGCAGGAAGAATTGAACATTGGATATTGGCAAGAGAGGATGCAGAGTTTAACTGAGCCCTGCAATTTGTTGGTTACACACCACAGCCAGTCAGGGACTCATTAAAATTTTGCTAAAGGTGTTTTCCAATGCATTTTGCTAAAATAAAAACACAGAAATTTAAATGTAATGGATTAATGGAGCTATTGCCACACTGATCCCCCAGGTTCTTTTATTTGTGAAGTTCTGTTAGCCATGGCACAGAGAATGTAAAATGGGAGCGTTTTGCTGCAGCTTCACATCAATTCTGTTGGAATGAGGAGTCAGAAGGAAGTTACTACAGCCCTTGTGTACCTGTGAATATTCTTTGTGCTCCTTACAAGATGTAAGAAATGTTGGGTTTTGGGTTGCATAGGATTTTATGTTTCTATTTCTACAAAAAAAAAAAAAAAGGGAAAGTGCAAATTTGGATTTCTAATCTATTAACCTTGAATCTTGATAATTTTTTATTCTAATTTGAGTTTATCTTGTCACACCTTGATTTTACTAATTTGCATCTGTCTAACTTTTGTGTATGCATTTCTTTTACCTCAATTCTTTTCACTCATAATCTTTGTTTCCCCCCAAAACTATTTTTTCTTATCATACTTAATTCCTTTTCCTTTCTTTAATGTATTTTTCCTGACATAATTTGGCTCCATCTTGGAGTGTCAGCACAGACAGCTCACCAGTTCCCACCTCATTGCCCAGATAGAGCTGTTTAACAAAATTAATAATATTAACTCGATTTAATATTATAATTACCCTAATGTTCTCTGAGTAAATACCAGTTTAGGAAATCACAGTGTGATATTCAGATGTTCATTAAGCCTTGCTAGAACTCAGTTAGAATTATTAAAAATTTATTTGAGGAGGGGGAAAAATTAACTATGTTTCTGTGCTCTTATCAATTTTCCTACGAACACCAGGTATTAGCATAAGTTTTGAGAGAGGATGTTTAAGCAAAGCAAAGAGTATTTTGTATAAAAATTCAGGTGTAGAGCAGAAATGAATGCCTGTCTTGTTATCTCTAACTTCTATGCACAGACCCTCAGCTCTGCTGCCTCTTGAAGCTGGTGGCTTTTTGCTCATTTAACTGAGGGAAAAACAGAAACTTCCACAGACACACTGAGGGTTTGATCTGCAGCTTGGATTGATTTAAAAACACAACACAGACATTAAGCAGAAAAATCTCAAACTTTTCTTTCTATAGTTGTAAGAAAGAATGTACCTGAAGTGAGAAACTGTATTGATAGGATGGTGATGGGTTTATAATTTAGGAATGTAATAGCATGGAGGAGGTTGGGAGTTTAGAAGTTTTATTATGTGTGCCTGTGAGTTAAAAGCCCATTGGACAAAAGTACCCACAGGGCAGCAGAATTCACTAAAGGTGATAGGTTAGAAAAGTAAAATCAACCTGTAGCACCTATCTATTAAGTTAGAAAGTTCTGTATTGCCTTGTAACAAAGCTATGTCCCAGTTCTTGCTCCTCTAAAATCTCCCAGCCTCTGAGACTGATCTTTATCTGAGCAATAAATCATTCTTAACTTGAAAATAGTCCCATCCCTTCATTTCTAGTGGTGACAATAATCACATGCAAACCTGGACTCCAGCCTTCACCACCAGAGGCTTCAGAAAACTTGGGAACAGCAGCTCTGTGGAGCTCTCAGGCTTTTGTCTGTCCTGCAGCTTCAGGTGCTGTGCACAGACCCACACAAGGACAGCCAGAGCCTGGCCTTTGGAAGATATTTATGCCAATTTGTTGGACAAGTCACACTCGTTGGGCTGGAGAAATATATTTTCTGTGAAATGCAGCCAAGAGTTTAGATATTATTGAGTCAGTACAGTCCCATTCAGCAGTGACAGAAGGATGAAATTCAGCATATGCTGAGAAAGCAGGACACTAGCTTTGTGTCTTTCTTTTCCACTACACAGAAGTAAGGATGAGGTGTGTGATTTCAAAGATCTGTGACTGAAATCAACTCTTTTGCCTAAAACTCATTTCATTTTACTTTGAAGATGTTTAATTTATTTTTACTTGTGCATGGAAGTGCAGGTCTTTCTGCTCTATAATCTTTTAAGAGTGCTTTTAGAGCTTGTCATAGGAAAGGTCTTAGCTTCTTTGCCCAGGCATTTTCTCATATTTAGAATCACTTTTAGAAATGTTTTCTGTCAAATTAAAAGCATGTCCCATACAGCTAACTTGGCTCGTGCCACAAAGCAAGCTTTTCTGTGCTGACAGGAATCATCTTTAACTTCTATATTTACTTATCAGCTTAATCAGTTCTGCTGGTTTCCTTTTGAGCTGTGACTGCTGAAGGCCAGTGGGTGGACTGGTGTCAGTCAAGCTGAGCAGAGACAGAGCCCCTCTGCCTTTCCAGAAATTCCATTTTTTAGTGGATGTTGTGGATGGTTTAAAACTTTGGGACAGTAGATGAAATCCTGCTTTCATTGGAGTCAATAACTGATCATTTCTAATAACTGTTATTATTACTGTTAATTTCTGTTAGATGTTTGTGATTTCTATTTTATCTGTGGGCTGCACAGATAAAAGCTGAAATGCTGAAGACCAATATATGGTGTTCTTTGTGCTCTAGCATTAGCAAAACAATTTTAAAAGATATTTGCAGGAAGAAAGGCAGAGAAAATTTGGAAAGATAGATGAAGTATTTATGGACATTTTTTGGTTTATCTTGGCAAATTTTTGCTTCTGATTTTCTCTAAATTTTCTCTAAATGTGAGCTCTTGGATGCCTACATACACAGACACAACTAGCCCACATGCAAATTTCCAAACTGATGCTACATCCAAAATTGTTGAATCAAAAGGACAGACTATCTCTTCACTCCTTTGGAATTTGCATTTTAAATTCTGTATTTGTGTGCATCTATTATCTACCCCACAATTTTAATAAACCTAGCTAATCTTGGTGCCTTGGGAAGGAAAAAACCTGCACCTGCTCAGAGGGGAAAATCCCACCACAGGTAGGGCACAAGTGCATTTAAACCCCTCAAGGAGCTGGAAACTGAGAGTTTGAAACAACCCCCACAAAACCACTGACTTCTGTCAAAACTAGCATGGTTTAATTTTCTTTTTATCCTCATCTCTGCTGCATATGACTTAGGCATATCTTGCAAAACTTTTTTGGAATATATGAAGTTTTTAGATTATTCAGTCTGAAAAGTGTTTTTTTTTTTGTAATTACATTGCAAGCCATGGAACTCCAATAACACTTAAAAGATATCCATTTTCTATTTGATGCAAAAAAAGAGCAAAGCACTTAAAAATGCTTTCCGTGAAAAATGTACAAGAAAGTGCCATATGTGTTCATATGAAAATGCTCTTTAGGTGTTTTTAATCCATGTGTCTGTAGCATGTTATTATTCATTCTTCAGCTAGAGTTTGCTTTTAGCTTTTAGGAGGAAAATTCATTAGATATGATTTCAGTGATAGCAGAGGAGTTGTGTTTAAAGCCAGAGGACATAAGTGAATTATATAACAATTATGTTAACAAATAAGAGGAAAAGAAGACCATAAACACTGTATATGAAGGCCTGAAAAGTTATTTTTTGGCATTGAAGCTCATTGTGATCTCCATGTAAAAATGGGACAATTTCCTATCACTCTCCTGCTTAATGACCCAGTAAAACAATTGCCAAAAATAATTTCTGGGTTCACATTTCTGAATCTTCAGATTTCCATCTTTTCCTGTGGGGTGTTGTGCTCCACAAATGCAAAGGGTAATTTCTTCAAGACAGAGAGAGGGCAAGAGCAACAACTTCGTCACACTCTAATAATATATAATAAATATAATGTAATGTAATATAATGTAATATAATATTCAAACTAAAGTCTCCTGTACTATATGTATGTGACTCTATTTTGAATTTATTCTCTCCTTGGTTTATGAATTATTCTACTACTACTGCTACTACTACTACTACTACTACTATTATTATTATTATTATTATTATTATTATTATTATTATTATTATTATTTTAATGCTGCTTATCAGAAACAACCAAACACCTTGTAAAGTCAGTATCAATACTAGCTGGCAGGGGAAATTTCACATCTTATAAAAGTAGCAGAATTTATGATGAATGATGACTGTTATGAATAATTTTTTGTAGAAGAAGTATTCATGTTCTGGAATGTCTCTGAAGATAAGCCTTTTTTCTTTGGAGACAACTATTGTACTAAATCCCCAATTTTGTTCTCTTTCTTTGCCTTCCTAGTTCCATATTGAGTGGTCTGACAGAGACTTGAACTTTCTTCTCTTTTCTAACCTTTTCTGGGTAAAACTATATTGAAGGTTGACTTCCAACTCCAGTTACCTCCACGAAAAAGCAAAAATTGAGTGGTGGGACAAGGATCCATGCCTAATAATAATTAATAATAATCACAGATTGACTTTTGCTGATCTCTGATAAAGAAAGGAAGTAAAAGCAGCTCCTTCCCAGTCCAGTGTAAGAAGCAGAGCAGAGCTACTCATTCTGCCCCCAAAGAGAGTTTTGGTAAGTGCAATTTCATTTTCTTTCCCTCACTGTGGCAGAATGGAAATAAATTTCACGTCCCTTTTGCTGGCACAGATTTTCACTGCCTTTATTTTCATGATGAAAATGCAGAGTAAAGATTATGTTCTCTCCTTCCTTATCCCTGCCAGCCTACTCACTGCCCATGTGTTTGGAAAAGGAAAAACATAAAACAATCAGTGACTGGGTGGGAAGCTTGAAATGAGGCAAAAACTCAATAAAATCCTATTTAGTTGCTCTGGATTTGTTTGGTGCCATCCAAGCCCATGTAGAGGATGGATTCATCCTTCCCTTAGAGATAAACTCCCTGACTGCAGTGTTTATTTCTCAAATAATCCAAAGGGGCTGGGGCATAGCTCATACTTTTTATCAATTCTGAAATTTCCTAATGAAAAGGGATGTTTTCTTCAAATTTTATTTTTTTCTAATATATGATTCCTTTTGCTTGTAATCCAATTTTTAGAAGAGATTTTTGAACAAAGCAAAATATTTAGTGTTCAGTTAAGAATTTAAGTAGCTCTTTGCTTTTGTTAGAACAGTGTTGCTGCTCTAATTACAAACTTCAAACTCTTGTTCTTTCCTTTCAGGGGAAAAATGTAGTTTACAATGTCAAGATTCAGTAAGCTAATAATAAGATTATGCAGGAAATATTATAATGAAAAGCTATTAAATCATGCATTTTTCTTACAATATCTCGTGCTGTGAAGTTGTCAGCTGGTTCTATAAATGAAATATAAATACAAAATTGATGGCAGTTAAAAGTGAGGAATTATTTCAGAGGTTTCTTGATGGCAAAAAGAAATAAGCCCTGCAGATATGATATTATTAATACATGCCTCTTATCACAATGCTACCTGTAAATGTATATTAATGGATATTATTCCATTTCTTGGAATAATTAAAAATATTTATATCAATGAATTATATCAATGATATTTCACTTCTCCACCAGTAACTTGCAACTGAGGTTAGCTTGTCTCAGTAATAATACTTCTCCTCATTATTTACTAATTTCTAACACATCAAACTTCTATTAAATAAAACAGACTCACTAAACATCACATGTAAACCTCAATCCTGATCTCACTGCTTTGGCAGAAATTCTAAATTATTCTAATTATTCTAAATTATCTGCCTGAGGTCAGCAGGAATTGCTTCTCCAGTTCCATGTACTTGGCAATTTTATCTCTTCCTGCTAAAAGGAGTGTACCAAAACAATAAATTTTTAATGACTCATCACTTATTAGCAGAAATATGGAAGTAGAAGACAAACACTATTTATTATTACCTCAACCAAAATATTGCCCTGAACCATTCTTGAAATGTTTAGAAGGCCATGAAAATAAAAACAGATTAGTAAAATTCATGTAGATGAGGAGAGAAATATGCATTGTGGGCAAAATATTAAAAATGTTTTGGGTTCTAGATTTTCCAATAAATATTGTTATTAATATATATTATAGTTAATTACTACATATTTATATTAACATATAAATGTATAATTAATTATTTACAATAATTATTATTAGACATTACAATAAATATTACCATGAATATATAATGATATGTATTGTTAATTAATTATTTAATATATTGATATGTAGATATATTATTAATATTTATTTCCAATAAATAAAATTATTAGATATTCCAATACATATTATTAATTTCGAGAAACCAGTTTTTCTCTTTGGAGCACATAAATTGATAACCCACATATACAAATCCATTTGATTTATTACAATGTTGGGGACTGACTCTGTGCTGGCAGGCACTGACACCCAAGAGAACACTGCGTTGACTTGAGGCTGTGGAGAATCTTCCAAAATGGAATGGGATTGTGGGTGTGGAGTTTCATTAGAAGTGTGTGATATCACAGGGTGGAAAACTTAAGAGTTTAAGGGTTTAGAATACAGTAATGTATATACAGCAAGATGGAGGTTTTAGGGTGGAGGCTGGTCCTTCTTCTTCACCTTCTTCTTCTTCACCTTCTTCTCCATGGGTGTGGGTGGTTTTCTGTACTGGATATTTGTATATTGGATAAAAACATCTGCATTGTGTGGTTGGTTATTTGGTTAAAAGTAAAAATAACTTAGGTGTCATGTCTCGATTAGTTTATCCTTAAAAGGCCTTTTAGAGCAGAAGATACAGCTCCATTTTTAGTTTGTTAGAGTGAAGTGCAGCAGAACTCAGGGTTTGTGAGACTGTGACACAGATAAGATATAAACACATTGTTTATATTTATTTCTTCCCTTGCTCTACACAGCCACACATTGTTTGATTGGTAGCTCTGTGTGAGAATCAAGAAACCAGAAACTTCCACTGACACTAAAAGAATTAATCTACAGCCTTAGAAGAAGCTTAGATTGATCTAAAAATACAATACACAGATATTAAAAAGAAAAATCATACACTTATATTTCCATATTTATAAGTAAACATATACTTTAAGTAAATGAGAAACTGTATGAATAAGATAGTGAAGAGTTTATAATGTCAGAGTATAGTTATATAGAAACATTTGTACTTATGAGTTAAAGCCTATTAAAGTATCTGCAGTACAGCAGAAGTAAAATAATAAATTAAAAAACAAAATAAACCCTATAGCAACTGTCTCTTAAATTAGAAAGTTACATACTACCTTGCAACAAAGAAACTTGTGACTACTCTTAAGCTGCAGCCAACAGCTCACTCATTTAAAATCTCACAGCCTCTAAGAACAATGTTTATCTGAACAGTGAATCATTCTTAACCCAAAAATAATCCCATCCCTTCATTACCAAAGCAACAATAATAGCTCTGCTTTGTCCATGCATCTCTTGACTGGTAGCTCTGCTTTGTCCATGAGGCAAGAGGCATCTGTTTATTAATCTAACTGATAGATGTTGTGTCATTTTACTCAGGCTGACACCCCTTCATCTGTTAACAACTTTTCTTCTTTCTTCTCACATCATCAGCTTGTTTATTCCCAAAATGACCTCATTCTTTATTTCCAGAGGGTCAGGCTGGCTCATTCAGTACATGCTCATTGTCCTGTAGATATGATCTTACAGGCACTCACAGCTCTCTGATTCTCTCTGGAATTACGACATCCAAAGCCTGGAGAATTTTGCCTTTTGAATAACTACATCACTTGTTGATATTTCACTTGTCCTTCAATGTGGATATTAATTTCAGTGTCACTTGACATCAGCCTGAATACAAATTTGGTACTGTTTCCATGTTAAATTATCAATCTTTGAATAGTCCCCATTTTTTTGTAATTTTTCTAACTAAACAATTTCTTGTAAGTATAATTCGAACAGAAGGCATTGTATCACACTAAAGGGCATATTAATTATCAAATATATTCCAATAAAATGTAGATATATTTAATCAATCCCAGGTTAGACTTTTATTCACTAACCACTTAGACATTTAACCAATGAGCAATTGTTAACATAATTGGTATCACTGGGATATGTGATATTTTTCATATTAAAGGGTTTTCATTTTAAAAAGGTGCTGAATTTGAACATTTGAAATGGTAAATAATTAATTTTGGCACCACCACAGCCTTACTTTTGATGTTGTTTTTTTTTTCTCGTTTCTGGTTACCTAATGACACAGTATTGCTTCTTTTTTACAATTTAAGCAATGAAGGGCCAAGAAATTCCCTTTCTTTCATCCCTTAGCATTTCTCCTGTGAGATTCTAGAAGCTGAGTGCTGTTAAAGCTGTGTTTTGAAATTATTTATGCACATGGAGATGCAGATAGGTGCTCAATGTGATTTTCAAAGCCTGGACAATTATTCCCCTCTACTGGGAGGGAAAATGCTGGAAACTGGTGGGAATGTCATCATGACTTCACTCATTAGTCATTAAGAAAAGTCTTCCCCACAACTCTCAATGGTGTTTGTTTTGCCTTGTTTAGGAAATAATTATAGCTGCTGAGCTCAGCTCGGGGTATAAATCAATACTGCAGCTGCTGAGGCTTGGCTGATCTGCAGCAGCTGAGGATTTGTTTCCCTCAGTGTAAACTCTTGCTGCTGCTCTGACAATTGCGTGTCCCCTGCCCCTTGTTCAGGTGGCAATTGACAGGTTCAGAGCACTCTCTGATAACAGGAGGGGCTCTGGGGAACTGAGCATTAAAACTGACAGCTGACTTTGCAGAGCCAGACTAAACAGGAGAGGCGTGAGAGGATGCTGGTGATAACAGATGGACCTCATGTACTGACACAACACAAATACCTGAAACTCCTGTTGGCTGTGGGTTCACAGCAGCATCAGCAGGCTTGGAATACCCTGGCAGGAATGCCTTGAAACCAGTGTAGCATCACCAGCATTGGAATCTGTGAAATTAGAAATGAGCTAATATAAATATTCACCAGAACAGGTGTAAGTGACACAGACATCCCTCGCCTGGGTGAACACAGGTTATGGAAGGAGAAAATTAAATAGCCTCAGAGCAGCAAGAAATAGCCCTAGAATTTCTTCCAGAAGGGGTCTTTGGGTATTGGAAAGGGCTGCCTTCAGCAGGGAGGTGATGGAATCACTGTGCCTGGAGGTGTTTAGGGAAAGGCTGGATGTGGCACTCCCTTGGAACCCTGGATGCTGAGAATTTCAGACTTTCTGTGCTGGCAGGCACTGACCCCCAAGAGGAGCAAGAAAAGCAGGCTGCTATCCTCAGGTGGAGCTTTGCAAGGCTGCAAACTCCTCTCCATGCCTGCCCTCACCCTGTCCCATGCCAGCAGAGGAGATGACCCTTCTATATTCTTAATGAGAGAAGAATTTATTCTTTGCATGTGCTGGTTTGGTTTTGGTTTAGTTTTTGTTGTGCTCTTTTGCCATTCCCCTCTTTTGCCATTCCCCTCTTTTACCATTCCCCTCTTTTACCATTCCCCTTTTGCCATTCTCCTCTTTTACCATTCCCCTCTTTTGCCATTCCCCTCTTTTGC
>JAHXMQ010012340.1:18723269-18766774 GCA_020466415.1 Ammodramus savannarum pratensis
CTCTGCTGTGCAGGAGAACCCTCTGCTGTCAGGAGAACCCTCCCAGAAGCCAGAACCAGCCCCTGGTACAAGCCTGCCCTGGTATTTTTCTTCTGTAGGTAGTCAAGGACCATGATGGGCTCAGCCCCTCTCATCGTGCCTCTGAGTCAGAGAGCAGCTGATTTATCTCCTGCCAGGTTATCTCAGCTCATTCCTGACATAGCCAGCATGTTTTGTGGTGAAAAAAAATCTCTTTATTCCATCCCTTGTCCGGCCAGATGTTCATATAACATGACTTTCTTAATTAATTGGAATTTTGTATCCAGAAATGAACGTGTTCATTTTTGAAAATTTGTATTTCCTTTTTGGTGCCTCTTCATGCAACAGCTTTTACGAAAGTGACAAATTATTTACATATTCATGGTAACCATAATGCTTTCTTCTTGTGGCAGCTCTGATAGGACTTCCTATTCTATAGCCAATTCTCATGCAGAGACATCTGTAAACTACAGACCCAGATTTTGACAAAGTTGGTCAGACTGCAGCTTCTGTGTAAATTTTCTTATTTTCTGTAAGTAGATGTCTTTCCTTGGTCATTGTTAGATCAGTAAAATCTGGCTCTAGGGAAGCCTGGTAGAATCTGCTCCAGTCTGATCTATGCTCAGGTACGAATACTGGGAAGGTAGAATTAATAGATATGTTAAAGAATTTAAATTTGGGTCAAACTGCTCTTGAAGCACCATAATTCATAAGAGCTAGCGAGTGGTCATTCTAGCTATAGGTCAAAAATTAAATTTCTTCAAAAGCAGTTGATAGATCTCTCTCCATTCCTGGAGCTCTTTATTTAAAATCTCTTTAAGCTCATGACAAATTTCACTTTTCTTTCTGGGAGTGCTTTTCACTTCTGGCAAACCACAAAATTATGTGCAAAATTAATTTTTAAATTGCATTCAGAGTTATATCTGTGTTTGAGTATAACTAGTTATGAATGTCATTTTTGTCAGTAGCTCTGTTTTGTGCTTCTTCAGAATCAGGTGTCTGTGGGAATATTTATTTTAGCCAGGTGAAAATATTAAATGGTTGTCTAAAAAAACCCAGGTGAACTGAAAAGTGATATATGAGACCTCTTAAGTCAATTATAATAAACAGCATACACTAAATGAGCTCTGTTGGGAGGTGTAAAATAATCTAATAAACAAACACTTTTAGACATTGGAAAGCAGCTTCTTGCTGAATTCAACAAGAATATGTGATAATAGCAGAAAGAAATTGTAGCTGTACTTTTAAAATACTGTCGTTGTGATGTCGTGGGCTCTTCATCCCTTCACCAGTGAGGCTCTTTGCTTCATTCTGCTTCTCCCTTTGTTTTGTTTTTATAGAAAAACACTTTCCCCAGTCCAGGGTCCCATTGTTACAGTATTTTTGTAGAGTGGCTGATTTTCAAAATTATAGTATTTTAAAAATTGTTTTGCTAAGCAATTGTTACATGCCTGACTCCTGTAGTTTAATTTGATTTCTCTACATTGAGATTAACCCCTGAGATCTCCCCAGCTAGTGTCACATTTATGTCCACAGTTGCCCAACCTAGTGGCACTGTGCAATGGCTGAGAGAATTGGGATTGTCCAGCCTGGAAAAAGCCTCTGGGGGTGGGTGAGCTCCCAGGAATTTCACTGTGAGAAGGAACATCTGCCAGATTCCATGGGTTTCACATCAGGTTGTGTCTTTTTGTCAATGTTTCACCACTGTTTGGTTTCTGTTGCTCTTCATTTTTGCAGTAGTTTCCCCCATGGTGTTTTACTAAGAATTTCACTGGGGAAATAATAATAGTAATAAAAATAATAATAATAATAATAATAGTTATTATTATTTATGTTATATATTAATATATAATATAATATAGAATAATAATATATAGTATTTAAAATAAAGTGTATATTATAATTATATAATAATGAAATATACTTATATATTATAATTATATAATAATAATATATAATTATATTGGATGATATTATATAATAATATATAATTATATTATAGTATAGTATAGTATAGTATAGCATATTATAGTATATTATAGTATATTATATTACAGTATATTATAGTATAGTATATTATAGTATAGTATATTAATTTATTATATTTATTACAGTATATTAATAATATCAACTCTGCCCTATCAGTACTGTACAGAGTCGAAGTCTTTGCAGTCAGATTCTTGCAGGCCATTGGTATCAGGCTGTTTTTAAGTAGATCTGCTCAAAATCATGGTGCATGATGCACAACACTGTGTGCTGGATTGTTGCCACTACTGATTGCCAGCAGTATCTGGGTTTGCTGGGGCTGGGGATGGAGATGTGAAGGGCCTGCACACTCAGACAAACCTGTTTCACCCTCAACAGAAACCCAGAACTTCCAAATGCTTCTCATATCTCACAGGGTGAAATCATTTGGAGGTTATGAAATCCTAGATGGATCTTTTTGGACAGCAAACAGGAGAATCACATGGCATGTCCATGGTGTGAAACTGATAAGGTGTGTTGAGGAGTAGAGATTGACTTCATATAAACAATCCAGAAGCTTTAATCTTCATCATCCTCAGATGCTCAACTCAGAGCCCACAAAGGTGGCAGTGCTCAGAATTTTGTCCAGAGATTCCTAAATTAACCCCAATGTCTACTAGAAGTACAATCCTGCCCTTGGGAAAATACCTTGACAAATACCTGTCCCTTTTCAGTTTTTGTGTACTAAAGAATCCATCACATTAATACACACTCATTTCAGAAAAAAAACAAACTTGCTGCTTTGCTTTCCTAATTATGCATGATTTGTTCTGCTTTTATCTGCTTGAGTGAACACTCCTGTTTATGGAGAGCCAGTGCTGCCCTCAGAGTCAGTGCAGCCCGTGCTTTTGGAGGTGAATGATCCCACATTTCACAGGAGGAGTCTATGGGGACAGACCCCTCGTTTCTCTTGTTGGAACAACAGGGATTGCTCCCTCTCAGCCCTTCTGTTCCTGGGATCTGTGACTTTATTAAGGTTCAAAGGAAAGATTATTTATTTATTTTCTCCACACATAAAAGGCACATAAAACAAGTTGTAAAAACAAAGCAGGACCTCTATGATCTTATTTACACTTTGATCTTTTCTTGATGGTTTCTTGAAGTTCATGTCAGCTCCTTTCCAATTCTGAGTGTAACATGCACCATCTTCCCCTGCACGTTTCCTTGCTGGTGTGTTTGCTTTTATCAGCACACCCTTGATTCCCCCTCATCCTTTGCTCCAACTCTTCTTGGTTTGGTAGCATTTTAATGCTTGCCAGCTTCACTCACTGTGGAAAAAGTCAGCTTTGTCTAGCAAGGAGACAAGGAGGCATTTGGCAATCCCATACCCACTCCCACTGGGAGCTGCTTCTCCTCCCCTTTTATTTCTCCCTGCTCTCCACCTGTTCTCCATCTCCTTGTTCAGAGTACAATAATAAATTGGACATGCTTCTGGAGGTTTCAGTGGCCTGCTTGCCATCCAGGTCCTCTTCAGATCAGCTCCTGTTCAAAGTAGTTGAGGGTTGGAGCCCTCTGTCCATAAATGATAAAGCTGCCGTGTCCTCCCACTCCAGGGTCCCAAACTTCCAAGCTGGCTTGTTGGAGTCTGAAATGCAGGGAACTCTCAGGACTTTGGGTTTGTAAGCCAAAGCTTAGAATTAAACCCAGGATTTGATCTGAGACCTTGGAAAAGGCTTCCAAAGCTTAGAATTAAACCCAGGATTTGATCTGAGGCCTTGGAAAAGGCTCCCAAACACAGGTGCTGGAAGGCAGAATTGGAATTTATAGTTTAAAGCAAAGACATGTTAAGCTAAGTAAAGTTCAGAGTTTTAGAGTTTAAGATATAGAAAAAATAAAAGTATTACAGAGGTAAATAAGGAGTTTAGAATGCAGCACTGTAGGTTTGTGTGTCATAACATGATTGGCTACAAAATCTTACACTGTAACATGTGTCCATAAGACAAAATATTGAAGGATTGGGTCAAAACCATAAATATCCTTGTTGGCAGTGTTTTATTGGTCAATAATTCCTTGAAAGGTCTTGTAACTGAGGGTCTTGTGGCCTTCTGAGCCATGCAGTGAAGATATGAGCTGAACTCACCCTTCCTGCCTATGCAGAAGATAAGAAAAATAAACCCCATTATCAAAAACAACTCAAAGATTCCATCTATAACTCATTCAAAATTCCCCACAAGTGAATTCTCACACTGGCTGGGAGCTGTGCCTCAGTTCCTCACTAAATCTGATGTCCAGGATTTCCACAGTCCCATCCTTTGGGCTGTGCTGGAGATATGGCTGTTCAAATGCTCCAGGTGTTTCTTTGTTACCTCAGGGATTTCCTGTGCTAGATGCAGATTTCTCTCCTGCTTTTTTCCTGAGTTTATGTCATCAAAAATAAAACTGTTTTTCCTTTAAGCCCTGGACCTCTAAGAATGAATCTGTCAGTCTTGAAGGGGTACTTTCATGTTTTTCCTATCTATGTCATATATCCCATTCCAAGGTTTTCATTATAATCAGAATAGTGTAAATATTTTTGCATGGAAATGATTTTTGCATTGAAATTTATGCTGAAATCCTCAGTAAGAGCCCATGATGGCTGGTTGGGTTTTAGCTCCTGCTAATAGCAGTGAGGTTCCTGATATAAACTAGGAAGCTGAGCTGTTTATTCTCAATAAAAAGAGAGAATGATGAAAGATGCCTTGTTTATCATAAAACCAGTGTGAATAGCCTCAGGCTGGTGTTTATCTCAGCCTATAGATTACAGAAAAATCCTAAACCCCTACTTTAGACTGGATGACTTCTAAAATCTCATTTCTTCTACATGAAACCAGAACCCATCTTAAATTGGTGGCTGGAGTAGCTGTTGTGGTTACTGAAATTTAAATTGGCATGCCTCCATTATCTAACTGGATGGAGGGAAATGCACATTCCTTTTTTTTTTTTTTTACTTCCATATATATAAAATATGTAACTTAGTGATTGAACTAAACTTAGAATTATGTTTAAAGAAAACCTCAGATTTCAAACGATAAAATGCAATTTTTATATTGCTACAGGCTGAAAAAGCAAAAAGATAAGTGAGCAATAAATGAAACTTCAGCTATTAGGGTATTATTATTTTCATTTTTATATTATTATCTTTATTAATTTTATTATTATAGTATTATCTTTATCTTTCCATGCAATCATTACATACTTCAAATATGGATTTGAACTTAATATTAATTAACATTGATTAATATATAGGTATTGAAAGACCAAGAAAATTGGCATAACAATATGGAAAATATTGTTTGGTGTCTAGTTAATGTCCAATATTTAATATCCAATGCTTCCCATCAGCATGTGGGTGGATTATTTAAAATACAGAAGCCTAAATGTGTGTTTATATATACTCTCCATTCTTGTGCTCAAATGAGAATTGCTGTTTTATATATATATATAAATTTAATATATTTTTCTTCCCCAAAAGCCTTGCCACATTTGTTCGCAATGTGCCTCTGCTAAGTGTGACTAGGAGCAAATTTAATTAAGTGGTAAAATGGGGTCTGATTAGATAAGGTGGACATGATTACACACACATATTTCTTTTAGTGACAAATAAGTTTAAGTAGTCTGTCTTTAACACCTCATCCACACAGTATTGCCCCCTTCTCTCAAATTATTTTAAGTAAAAAACCCCAAAGCATCACTTTTCCAACCTGATTCTTCACATGTCTAAAACAATAGTTATAAAGGTAAAGATGTGAAGAACACACTGGAACTGAGTCTGTGGGCAGGTGGAGCAGAAAGGGAGATGAGACTGAAAAAACTCAAATCATAAGTAACCATGTTTCAAGAGAGTGCAGTAGCTGCAAAGAAATTGCCTTTTAGTCAGAAGAGAGCAGCAAAAGGAAGAGGATTTATGATCCAAAGGAATAATTCTAGAGGACTGGAGACCCAAAGAATCATTCTAGAGGATTTGAGACACAAAGAATCATTCTAGAGGATTTGAGATACAAAGAATCATTCCAGGGGATTTAAGACCCAAAGAATCATTCTAGAGGGTTTGAGATCCAAAGGAATAATTCTAGAGCATTTAAGACCCAAAGAATCATTCCAGAGGATTTAAGACCCAAAGAATCATTCTAGAGCGTTTAAGATCCAAAGGAATAATTCCAGAAGATTTGAGATCCAAAGAATCATTTTAGAGGATTTGAGACCCAAAGAATCATTCTAGAGGATTTAAGACCCAAAGGAATAATTCCAGAGGATTTGAGATCCAAAGAATCATTTTAGAGGATTTAAGACCCAAAGAATCATTCTAGAGCGTTTCAGATCCAAAGGAATCATTCCAGAGGATTTAGGACCCAAAGGAATCATCCTAGGGGATTTGAGATCGAAAGAATCATTTTAGAGGATTTAAGATACTCATAGAATTATAAAATGTTTTGGATTAGAAGGTATCTTAAAACTGATCTTGTTCCAGGGCCACTTTGTGCTGTCCCAGGCTGCTCAGAGCCCCATCCAGCCCTTGGACTCTTCCAAGGATGGGGCAAGCACGTCATGGCACCCTGTTCCAGGGCCTCCCCACCCTCACCGGGAACAATTCCTTCCTAAGAGATCATCTGAACCTCCCCTCTCCAGGTTTAAAGCTGTTCCCCTTGTCAAAAGTCCCTCTCCAGCTCTCAGGACTGGATGTGCTGCAAGCTCTCCCTGGAGCCCTCTCTTGTCCAGCACAGCCCCATCACTCCCAGCCTGTCTGCGCCCTCCGAGCAGCTCCGTGGGCTCCCCTGGCCTCACTGCTGCAGCTCTGGGGACACAGCGCTGGCTGGGCTGGGGCAAGGCCAGGGTGGAGGGACTATCCTGTTATTAGCACTGTGATGGCATAGCGGGATCTGCGGGGGACACGTGGTGTGGGATGGTGGGTGCAGTGACGCGGGGCCTGTCCTGAGGCTGGGCTGCGCCAGGGCCTCAGCGTGGCTGTGGAGCTGGGCCTGGTGCTGTTGAGTGGGGCTGTGGAGCTGGGCCGTGGAGCCCCATGGGCCTGGCACTGTAGAGCTGTTGAGTGGGAATGTGGAGCCGGGCCATGGAGTTCCACAGGCCTGGCGCTGTTGAGTGGCACTGAGGAGCCGAGCTATGGAGCTCTGCGGGTCTGGCGCTGTTGAGCGTGGCTGTGGAGCTGGGCTGTGGAGCTCCATTGGCCTGGCACTGTGGAGCTGTTGAGCGGGACTGTGGAGCCAGGCTGTGGAACTCCATGGGCCTGGCACTGTGAAGCTCCAAGAGCCTGGCGCTGAGGAGCCGGGCTGTGGAGCCAGGCCTGGAGCTGTGGAGCCGGGCTATGGTGACTAGCCATGCAGTGACACTATGCCTGTCCTGGGACTGGGCTGTGCCAGGGGCTCAGCACGGCTGTGGAGCTGGGCCTGGCACTGTTGAGCACGACTGTGGAGCTCCACAGGCCTGGTGCTGTGGAGCTGTTGAGCGGGACTGTGGAGCCGGGCTGTGGAGCTCCACGGGCCTGGTGCTATGGAGCTGTTGAGTGCCAGGCCGTGGAGCTCCATAAGCCTGGCATTGTGGAGCTCCATTGGCCAGGCATTGTGGAACTCCATTGGCCTGGCGTTGAGGAGCTCCATGGGCCTGGCGCTGTGGAACCGGGTTGTGGAGTTCCACGGGCCTGGCGCTGTGGAGCACCATGGACCTGGCACTGTGAAGCTCCAAGAGCCTGGCGCTGAGGAGCTGGGCTGTGGAGTTAGGCCTGGAGCTGTGGAGCCGGGCTGTGGTGACTAGCTGGGCTGTGGAGTAGGGCTGTAGAGCCGGACCTGGTGCTGTGTAACAGGGCTGTCGAGCCAGGCTGTGGAGCCGGGCCAGGAGCTGTGGAGCCGGGTTGTAGATCCCTGCCTGGCGCTGTGGAGTAGGGTTGTGGAGCCGGGCCTGGCCCTGTGGAGCTTCACGGAGCAGCAGCGGGAGCGGAGCCAGGCCTGGCCCTGGGGAGCTCCACGGCGCAGCAGCGGGAGCGGAGCGGTCCTGGCACGCCCCCTGCCGGGTCTGCCCGAGCCTCTCGGCCCGCTCCCGGCTCGATCCCTGCCCGGAATTCCCGGGAACCCAGGGATCCTAGGGGCTGGTTGTCCCGCCGGGAAACAGGGCTGGTTTATCACGGAAGTTAAAATATCGCTCTTTTAGTTGATTTTTTTATCATTATCATCACTGTAGGATTCGACGCTTAACGAGGTTCAAACTGCTAGGCCTTTCCTTCCCGGAGGGAAAAGGGCAGGAATTAAAGCTCCGCTTTAATCGAAGAAAAGAGAAAACCCTTTAAAAATTGGGGCTTTTGTGGTAGAGACTCCAGGTAGGAGCTAAGTGTGCTTGTGGCTGTCAGCCGCGTCCTCGTTGTCAAACTAATGCGAGGGGAAGTTTGATAACCCCGCAGGTAAAAGCCCTTTGATTTTGATTTTGAAATTCCGATAAAATTTGAGCGCTCCCGTTTTGAGGCAGGGAGATGTTTTGCGGGATATGACATCTCTCCGTCTCTTACTTTCTGTCCTAATGCCTTGTCATAGTTGTTGATGTGTGCCTGTCAGCGCAGCGAGAGGGATTTTTTCATGTCTGAGTAGTCACCTTAATGATAGCAGATGGAAACGCCACGGGGGGCCCGAGCCCATCACACTGTCATTGTCACACGCTGCCCTGACCCGCTTCCACTCCTCCGTTTTTTTGTCCCTTTTTAAAGGAGAAATGGATGGTAATTGAAAAGGATCTTAAGCAAGACTTAGGAAGCTGCAGACAACGCGATTCCCCCGCTCTCTCGCTCTCGCTCTGTTTTCACAAATAAAGTCTTAACCTCTTAAGCACCAAGGAGAGCAGAAAGCAAGCTAAATTAGTAAAGCTTTATAAAGATTGGGCTGCCAAAGCTTTCTCCTTTCCCTCCTCGGGATGCATCCAAGCTGTGTTACATCCTTAGCGTGGTTTATTTCCTTCAATGTGTCTTTTATTTGCACAGATTCATCGATTTCCTAAGGATAAATATACAAGCACTATCAATTTTTTGCTGTGCTATGTGTCTTGGTCGTGTCAAGAATCTTCTAGTCTCCTGTCTAAAAGTAGTTGTAAAGACCCATAAACTAAAACTAGTTGTAAAGACTCACTCTGTGTTGTTTGCTTGATTATTTTTTTTATTTGGATTTGTTTGCAATTATTTTTTATTAGGATTCTCTAATCTGATTTGTGAAATCTGCGTGAAGTTACGAGCAGGGAGAAATCACATTTGGGTTTTAGTAATGTTTTTAGCCAAGAAAAGCTGTAAAATCATTACAACTTGAAGAAAGTGATGTGTCAATGGGATAGTGGAAGAAAGTGTTAGTTATGCACAAACTTCTGTCTAATATCATGTGATATTGAAATACCCTTCATATCTCCAGAGGAAAAATTACAAGCTCTCAATTTTACTGGACCACAAATAAACTTTAGAAAGCCAGGGCTGTGAGGTGTTACAGTGAAGAGACCACTTCTGAGGTGTGCAGAAACTTTGTACAAGGATTTGAGTCTCCCTTTTGCCATACAGAAATAACATTCCCTTTTTTTTTTTCAGTTTTAAATATAAAAAAAAAAAAATAGGCCAAATACCTTTTGAAATGTGTCTTTTTTATCAACCTCAGAACTTTTAAATTATTGAATATTTTGGCTGCTTTCTTAAGTTGAAATGGAATTATACACTAATTATCTTCATTGTTACTCAGAGGCTGAATAGAAGTGAAGAAAAGCATCAAAGCTAAGTTAATTTCCTAAAATCTTGGATGAAAGCAAGTTCAGGATGCAGGAGAAGCAATTCAATAATTTTGTAGGCTGTGCCATTTAAATGAAAATGGCACACTATGAGGGGTGAGCTGGCTTGTTTTATTTTTGTGGGGGTTTATTTGTTAATTTTTAGTGCTACAGTGAAATGCCTACAACTGCTGAAATTAAATGTGGTAAGTGATGAGGCACTTTTGAAAAAGCTCCTTGGTACCTGTCTGAATCCTTAGACAATGAGTTACCTTTAAAAGCCTGGCTGTGATCAAGCTAATTGAGTTTTTTAAAAATCAATTTAATTGATTTTTAAATTTTTTTTAAAGCCTGTCCTAAATCTGGATTCAGTAATACTCTGGGTAAATTCAGAATCAATTCGAATTGGAGAATAAGCTAAAAATTACTCAGTGGCAAATCTTCCAGTTATTGTTCAGAAAAGATTCTTACTGAAACATACAATTTATTTATTTTTTACTTTTGTATTTGGTATAAGCCAATTTGTCTCTTTCTTACACCAGGAAAGGATTGCTCTGGCTATTCTCTCATCGATACTCAAATGACCTGGGTTAAACCAATAAAATTTATTAATTCATAATTCAGTGAAAATCAGAGATGGACTATTACATGATTTTTAATGAGTAGTTATAGTATTCTAATTTCAAAAGCAGTTTTTCTGTCTCTCCTCTCCCATCAATTTATGATTGGTTTTCTCAGAAGGAAATCCATGTATCAAGCAAATAACTTGTTCTATTTTTTACAATTTATAAATTTGTATTTTACACATTTTGCTATGTTTCTTATAGTGTCTTATGAAATTATATTACAATCCATTGAATCTCACTGTAAAATCAAACTGACAACTAATACTGGCTAATTTCGCCCCAGTTAATTAAAAGTGGGCTTGTTTAGTTTTTAAGTTAGGCTGCTTTCTCAATAACCTAAAGATAGCACATAATCACAAGGAAAATAAAAGAGGATTTAAAATCAAACAAAAAGCTTCCTCACCCAAAACCCCAAAGCTCCCAAAACATTTACTTTCGGATTATCTGCTTGAAATACCCAAATCCACAACAGGAAAATAAATGCCAATGTGGTAGGAATCATTTAGGCACAAAATAAAATGTACACAGTGGAAAACGTTGAAGGAAAATACATGGAATATGATTTATTAAAATTTGTCTTTTCATAGCTCTGACTTGTATCTGAAACAAATCAATGAATTTCAGACAAGTCTCTTAAAATATCCTTTAATTTAACCTGGGTTAAACCAATAAAATATATTAATTCATAATTCAGTGAAAATCAGAGGTTGACTATTATATGATTTTTAATGAGTAGTTATAGTATTCTAGAAGTTATAGTATTCTATATTATAAGTTATAGTGTTCTCTCTCTATTGAAAGAGAACACCTTGTTCCTACTTTTCTAATATTTTCAATATTTTCAGGTATATGAATGTGTAATAGGTCACTGAACAGCAACAGTCTTCAGCAGAAATTTCCTCACTGTATTCAGGTAAATGATGTTAGAACACCCACGATTTCCTTAAGACATTTACAATGTTTATAAAGACTTTTACAATGTTTATAAATCATAAGTAGCAGCATATGTATCTCAAGTCTGTCTCTTATGAACATTTTTATTTCTGGCAGTATAAATCCAGCACGAAGACACCAAAATCTCAAGTCTGTCTCTTATGAACATTTTCATTTCTGGCAGTTTAAATCCAGCACAAAGACACCAAAATCTCAAGTCTGTCTCTTATGAACATTTTCATTTCTGACAGTGTAAATCCAGCACGACGACACCAATCCCATGGAATGATTCCCCACACCCTGTGGGTTAGAGAAGACACCAATCTGGCTGCTGGGAGGTGTCTGAGTGGGAAGCACCTGAACAAACCCCAGCCAATATTCAGTTGGGGATTTCTCTGCCCACCACATAAAAACGCAAGCCAGGAGTTGGCATTTCCTCCCTTAATTCACTCTGCAGAGCTCTCCTTGCCATGTGGGCTGGCTCTATGAGGATAATCTCATTACTGGCTCTGCAGCTGTTTGATTTTACCCAAAGGTCAGCTTTGATGTGATTTCTATATCCAGGTCTCCCTTAAATCACGTTCTGAGGGTGACCCTTGGCGCAGCGGCTGCAAACGGGGATGTTGCAGTTTATTTACACAACTTCCCTGAGCCCTCATTTTTATCTGCTGATTGGATGTGACAAGTGCAGTAATTCCTACTTTGGCAAAGTTCTCTGATATAATAGAGGAATTGGGCTTGGAGGAGCAGGGGGGCAAAAGAGACTTAAAAGGAAATATTCAAACAGTGGAAAGCTAGCCTTGAGAATGAATTTCCCTATTGGAGATAATTGCTGGCTGGTAACAATATACCACAATGCAAATAATTTTTATACCTGTTGAAACAATGAAAATCTGGTGAAAAACTAAACTTGTAATAAGGTATATCCTACAATAAATAGGAATACAAACTCCATAAAATTTCTCCAGTGAAAATACCCTTTTGTTTCCTGCTTTCAAGTGTATAATTACTAAGTATTATTATCATGTTACTTTTGCCTTGATAATGATTAATCTCTACTGTTCTAATTTTTTATACCTGTTGAAACAATGAAAATCTGATGAAAAACTAAATTTGTATCAGAGTATATCCTACAATAAGTAGGAATACAAACTCCATAAAATTCATAACATTTCTCCAGTAAGAATTCCATTTTTTTCTCCTGCTTTCAACTGTATAATTACTAAATATTCTTTTCATGTTACTTTTCCTTTGATAATGATTAATTTCTACTCTTCTAACTAATTTTTATACTTGTTGAAACAATGAAAATCTGGTGAAAAACTAAATTTGTATCAGAGTATATCCTACAATAAATAGGAATACAAACTCCATAAAATTTCTCCAGTGAAAATACCCTTTCCCCCCCCCCCCCGTTTTCAAGTGTATAATCACTAAATATTCTTTTATATTCTTTTCCATTTTTGCTTTGATAATGATTAATTTATACTGCTCTAACTAAATTTTATACCTGTTGAAACAATGAAAATCAGTGAAAAAACTAAACTTTTAACAGGGTATATCCTACAATAAATAGGAATGCAAACTCTATAAAATTTCTCCAGTGAAAATACCCCCTTTTTTCCTGCTTTCAAGTGTGTAATTATCAAATATTCTTTTCATCTTACTTCTGCTTTGATAACATTTAATCTCTACTGTTCTAACTAAATTTTATACCTGTTGAAACAGTGAAAATCTGATGAAAAACTAAACTTGTAACAGGGTGTGTCCTACAATAAATAGGAGTATTATCTCCATTCCTGGCTACCACAGTACTTATTATTCAATTCAGTGCTTACTGGAAATTAAGAAACAAAATGACACCTGTTTTGACATTTGCTCAAAGGCATCTTAAGCAAAAATAACCAATAGTATAAACCTGAGGCTACATGAGTTTATTAATGCCTTGTGATGTCTCATGTGCATTTTTGTCTCTGTACAACCTCAATCCTTCGAGTGCTCGGGCCTCCAGGTTCTGAGCATTCAATGCTGGGCATTTGATCAGCTTCACTCATTTTCAGTGTGATGCTTCTGTGGTCCCAACAAGCAGCCTTAAGTGTATGTGAGTTTGCAGAATTAGGATCTGTATTAAATCCTGTTATATGTGCATTTTGAGTCTTAAGTATTAGCCAAGAAAGACAACTGTCTACAACAGTAATAACCCAAATTTAAGTCTTTCATTGCTATTGCTCACTTGCTGGCTTTTTAAGGAACAGTTGAGGTTTGCACAAGCAAATTTGTTTTTTATGCAATTATTTAACCTCCTGTTTGTGTGTGTGTGTGTAACAAGTAGTCACAATATTTCTTGGGTACAAATTAAACTCCTGTCAAATGAAGAGGCCATTTATCCCTAAGAACAGGTAATGGATTAGAATTGATTACCATAGTGGCATAAAGTAGTACTCTACTGGGCTGATTCTGTATTTACTTGAGTGATAAGGTGAGTACACATTTGTAAAGAGCTATCAATTTCATCCTGAAGTCAGTTTCTGGACAGGTTTCCTGCAATGCACTCCACTGGTGTTTATTTCTGAGCACAGCTGGAGCTGGATTGCCCAGAGGTTGCTGTCCCAAGTGATCTGAGGTGAGCCTCCCTTCCACAGCTGTTCCTGACCAAAAGGAGGAGCCAGCTGGCTTCTCTTGGAGGAATGTCCCCAGTTTTGGTCAGAGGGTCTCTACCCAGCAGTTTGTCACCATGGCCACAGCAGCACAATCCCTTTTGGAGGAATTCCCAGTTTGAATCCATAACTGTACAACTCAGAAGGCAGCACTGGGGCTGCTGGTCCCCTTCTCAGTGGGGTACAAGTGATGCCTCAGGTTTTGGCTTTTATATTTTTATTTTCCACATTCTGTGCTGCTTTAGTGTGTGGGTCTGAGCTTCACATTCAGGGATGGTGAGCTCTGTGCACAGAGCAGGGAGACAAAACAATTCCTGCTCCAGCTGGGCACCAAGGACAAATGATCCCAATCTCAGCCCAAGAGCACAAACACCGTGGGCTGCAGAGAGAAAAACAAGCAGGGTGGGACTGCCTGGGCTAAAGCTGGAATGGGACAATGAACTGCAAGGTGCAAATGGAGCAGAACTGATCCCAGGGAGAGAGCCCGGGAGCGCTCGTGCATTTTGGGGCCATTTTGGGTCATCTTGGGTGCAGCCCTGGCTGGGCTCTGGTGCTGCCCAAGGTGGATCCATGGAGGAGATGCTTTGAATCAATCCCTGCTTGATTCTGTAGCTCTGTCCAGCCCCTGCTCCAGGGCAGCTTGCATAAGGCATCACAAGGAGGGTGCAAGCAGAAAATGAAGTGATTAATACCTCTACTACTTGAAGACTTGAGTTTTACCCAGCTTCATTTTGGAAACAGAATAGTGATTTGCTTAGCAATTTTTTCAAAATAGTCCACTTAAATGCTGTTTATTGTGCAGTGGTTCTACATTTTGTCATCTCACAGTGATCTAATATATCTCAGAGCTGTTATCTGGAACATTTAAATATTCCAAATTCAAATATGTTATATAGTGAAAGGAATAGCGAACACAAACTTAAAAACAGAAATTGTGCTTGGATGTTCTGGCCTTGATATTAAAAAACAGGATGAAAGGATCCACAGTTATGCACCTGGAATGAACACTATATCATACATTGTGATGTCTTCAAGAGGGACCCTTTGAAGCTAAATTTAGGATAAAGGTGCCAGGTACAGTATATTTTTATCCTCAGAAGCTTCAAGTTCAGTGAGGTACAGAAAACACTAAGAGGATTACACTAAGAGGGGATGCATGTTCTGGATGTGTGTGCTTTAAAAACATCTTCAGATTTAGGTATTAGAGCTGAGCCCCTGGCTGTTGCTTTTAATCTTTTATTGCCAAATGAAACCTCTCCAGCAGAGGAGAATTCAGGGTGTATAATCCTTGTCTATAAGCCTGGGATTGTGGCTAACCTTGACAATTACAGCTTGTTGTCCTTTTATCACTCAGGAAGATCAGCCCTAAACTAGCAAGTTGGGATAGACAATTGTCAGCTGATGTAATCCCTCAGAATTTTATCAGATGTTTTGGGGTTTTTTAGAAGCCTAAGTGGAGAGTTCTTTTTGGGATCTGGATTTTGTAGAGTTCAGCAGTCTTATTATACTAAGATTTAGAAGCTTTGTTGTGCACATTTCTGTGTCCTTGATCTGTTGCAGAATGAGGAACAATTTAAATTTGTCCCTAAAGATTACTAATTTCTTTCATTCAGACCAGGAAATTTTCAGTGTTTTGCCTAATTCAAGCCTGATTTTCCATCATGCTCTTACATTTTATGTATAACCATTCAATACTCAAGGCATTCTAAACAGGAGAAAGCATAATAGAGGAAAATAATTGAGACCCATTTATGAGTTAAGTAGAACTTTAGTCTTTTACTATGAATACTTTGTCAAACTATTTTTATTAGAATAAATTTTTGCTAATATGAAAAAATAGGAAAAAACCTTCACTGCCTGCAGTTTTGATTTCACTGCACTGGCATTATTTTTGAAGCCTTTCCCCTAATATTTTGTAATATTACAAGGTTTTTCTTTGCTAAATTTTATTCTCTAATTGTTTTATTCTCTTAGGCTTTCATTAAATGCCTTATACTCTTTTCTAAGTTTTACAAATTAACTTAAGATAATTTGATGTTTAACTTATGAATGCTTAGTGAAAACTCAGAAGTGTCATTGTGGCACCCTGTCATGTGTGCTAGAATAGTCTTGCATGGCAAAATAAAACAAACTGTGTCATTTTTCTTGCTGTTTGCAAACTTGACAAACTTTTCCAGCTTTGTTTGCAATTTTGACTGTTCTATCTCATCTAATTCCCCTGTAATTGATGGGATACTAGTCTTGAAGAAGCTATAAAATTAATTGAAAAATTTTAAGCCCCTAAAACAAAGTTAACAATAATTTTTTAAATGCCCATGGAAAGGCAACAAGAAGAGATGATTTTACTTCCACTGTATTTGCACTCTTGCTGGATTTTGGCTATTTCTCTCACAACAATCAGGGTGGATTCTTCAAAGCTGAAAAGGTTGAACTAATTTGAATTTCAAAGAGAATTGAATGTTACATTATGGGAGTTTATGCTAGGCAGAAAAAATAATTTCTCAGGCTAAGAAGAAATAAGATATTCTCTTTAGTTTAGCTGGTATGAGGTAAAGTCTAGTTTCTGTAATTTTGCCAGTGTGCTGATTATAAAAGTCATCATGGAGAAAAACGATCTTAAAATGCTTCTAGTGGAAATAACCTTTCCTTTCCCTTTTGTTTTCCATTTTCCATTTCCATTTTGTTTTCCATTTTCCATTTTCCTTTTCCATTTCCCTTTTCCATTTTCCATTTTCCATTTCCATTTTCCATTTCCCTTTTCCATTTACCTTTCCTTTTTCTTTTCCTTTTCCTTTTCCTTTTCCTTTTCCTTTTCCTTTTCCTTTTCCTTTTCCTTTTCCTTTTCCTTTTCCTTTTCCTTTTCCTTTTCCTTTTCCTTTTCCTTTTCCTTTTCCTTTTCCTTTTCCTTTTCCTTTTCCTTTTCCTTTTCCTTTTCCTTTTCCTTTTCCTTTTCCTTTTCCTTTCCTTTTCCTTTCCCTTTCCCTTTTCCCCTTTTCCTTTCCCCTTTTCCTTTCTCCTTTTCTTTTCCTTTGTTATTTTCCCTGTACTCTGATCAAGTGACACACAAAGCATTACTGTGCATGGAAGGGACTGTGGTGTCTAAGCCTTGTGGTCATGGAAGTGTAAGATGATGACAGAAAGTAATCATATGGAAAATAAAGATAGAACTGAAAATTTCTGGCTAATCTTTCTTGAGAAAGACATGGCAGAAAAATAACACTGGAATTTCAGGTAATTTCCTGTCCTTATGAATGCTCTGTAAACACCATAAGGAACAGAAACATTAGCTGATTATCAGACAATTCCTAAACTACAAACCTGTTAGAAATTGCTCCCACTCCTGTCTGATTTTAAACTTTATTCACTTAAAATACCTCTTTACAGCTATTCAGATCTTCTGGTGAATTACCTACATTAGTAAGTTTTCCCAGGGAAGGCTAAAGTTAGCACAGAATTCACTTGATTGTAGGATTCTATTCCAAATATCTTTTGATCAAAATCAAGATTCAGAATTAGATTTAATTTCTAAGGGGTTTTTCCCCTCTGTAACCCAGCCCTGTGTTCCAGTCACGTTTTTTTGTCTAGCTTTGGAAGCCCTGATGGAGCCTTGCAATACCTGTGGGAGGTTAATAGTGAGAGGAATCCACAGGCTCTTGGGAGGTCAGTGCTGGGGGAGTGAAAGACAAAATTTGAAAGGGAAACTTTGGTGATTGTAGGATGAGAAGTGTTCATTTAGGATGATTAAACATTGAAACAAGGCGCCAGAAGGGTTATGGAACCTCAGTCCTTGGAGTTCTCAGCACCTGAAAGAACTCACCGTCGAGAAACGAGGCTTCAAGTCAGGAACTCCTCAAGTCCGTTGCACCATGAATGATTCTGTGACCTAATCTTCCTCTTTTTTTTTTTCTTTTTTTTTTCTCCCTCCCATTTCTCACCACAACCTTACAGGAACATTTTTTGAAGCAATGGAGCTGATGAGATCCCTCCATTTCCCTGGGGCTTTCTGCTCTGCTAGGATGTGCATGGGGTAAAACAGGGCCTGTCCCATACTTTGAACTGGACTGCCCACTTGGACCAAACAGGGAGAATTGAGGGCCAAACAGAGAGAAATACTGACCATGCAGAACTGTTGGCCAAATGGACAATTTCTGGCCAAATAGGAAGAATTACTGGCCAAAAATGGAGAATTGCTGGCCAAACAGGGAGAATTACTGACCATGCAGAATTTCTGGCCAAACAGGGAGAATTTCTGGCCAAATAGAGAATTACTGACCAAAAAGGGAGAATTGATGGCCAAAAAGGGAGAATTACTGACTAAACAGAATTGCTGGCCAAAAATGGAGAATTGCTGACCAAAACCAGAGAATTACTGGCCAAACTGGGAGAAATACTGGCCAAAAATGGAGAATTGCTAGCCGAACAAAGAATTACTGACCAAAAAAAGGAGAATTGCTGGCCAAACAGAATTGCTGGCCAAACAGGAAGAATTACTGACCAAACAGGGAGAACTACTGGCCAAAAATGGAGAATTGCAGACCAAAACCAGAGAATTGATGACCAAACAGGGAGAATTGCTGGCCAAAAATGGAGTATTGCTGGCCAAAAATGGAGAATTACTGACCAAGCTGGGAGAATTGCTGGTTCTCTCAACTGACAGCAGAGGGAGTGAATTTAAATGAGAGTTGAGATCCAAATTCTAGGGGGAAGGGTCAAGACTGGGTCCTGGATATCAAGTTGTCAGCTAGCACGGAATAATTATTTTATTTCTTGGCAGGGACACTGTTGGAGAGATGGAAATGGGACAGGAATTACCACTGCTGTCCTCTTCTTGATTTCTTGCTGAGCAATGTAGCAGAGTCAGATGCCATAAATTGCAAATGTGAAGAACTTCAAATGAACTCTTGAAGAAAAGGAGAAACCTGGCTTTTGCTACTTTATCATGCACTTTAATTGAAAACAAATGCATTTAACCTCTTTGAAAGCCTGTAAAAGCCTTGGAATATAAAGAACTGGAGTGCATTTAAAATTTTTTTTCTGCATGAAAACCAGGTGATATTTCAGCATGAAATCAAAATAATTTTGTGATTTACTTTTTAAAAAAGTGTGTTCCATAGCAGATGTTATTAAAGCCTTGCTTAGCCCACAGTGAAATGCTGAAGACCTGTTATTGATGTGGTGAGGACTCATTGCTTCCACCACATTATCTACGTGGTGAAGCTTCACCTCCTGATGAATGTAACCAGTTGCTGGGTGCCAGATCAGCCCTAGCAAGTTCAAGTCCTGTTACACTGACCATTATTTGGGATTTTACACCTGCCAAGAGTTCCAGGACAAGCAGCTTGTTCTGGGTGTGTGTGATGTGTGTACACAGCAAGCTGTGAGTCTAAGTGATGTGCAGATTTTAGTGAAATTCCAAATGGTTTGTTTCTGCTATTAAATCTTTTGTCCTGATACTCATAAATGGAAACATTCTCCCTGTTGACCTCACATAACTGACCATGCAAAGTCCACTCTAGAAAGCTCAGTGTGTGAGCTTTCTAAATTACCTATTTTTAGTGACATTTTCCCTGCAATTTAAGAGGGACATTCACAGTACTCTTGAAACACATAAAGCAAACTGGATTAGTTTACAATAATCCTATAAAATCTGAATATTGATAGATTTTTGAAATCACCCAAGCACAATTTCTTTTTTTTTTTTTTCCTTTTCTTCTTGTTTTTACTTAGAAAAAAAAAGGTAAGAGTTTACTGAATTATCCAGTGCTATTGTCAAACTGACTTAAACTCATTTTTGTAGATGATTTATTTTATAAATTTGTCTTTGGAAGAGTTCATCTGGTAATACAGCTCTTTTTATGGTTCCAAAATACAATGTCTCTTTTCATTCTCCTGCTATGTTGTCCATGTCAAACTTTGGTATGATATGACCAATAGTCTTTGAGAAATGAAAATTCTAATATTTATTATTAAAAACTTCCCCTCCCATTACTTCAAGGGCTCCCTTTTCATCTTAATATTCTCCTTAACTGAGGTTCACCAGTCTTTTTTTCTTGCAGGAAAACCTTTATTTAATGGAGTTATGAAAAGCAACGTATGCAAAACATGTCACAGGAAGCTGAAATGGAACATGGAACCCTCAGAAGTTGAGTTACATCAGCACAGGGCAGTCTGAAAGCTCCCTTCAATCCACATAAAATATTTTTGTATGGAAAACTCATGGAACTGGCATTTTTATGGTTTTCAGTATTTCCTTCTTCTTTCCTTCTTTATTTTCCTTCCTTTCCTTCTTTTTTCAATACTGAATTGCTGATCAAACCAGCAATTCAGAACAAACTTAGGATGTTTTCATTTCTGCCCTCTGGTAGCAGAAGACAGTGGAATACCTGGGAAAATTTAGATACAAATCTTTATCAGGACTTGTAAAATCATGTAGCCCAGTTCTTGGATATGCTGCTGAAACATTTATTTTCATGCCTAATTGAACAAAATAATGTTTTGCTGGCATTCTACAGTCCATGGTAAACTTCAATTACATTTTTTTTTTATCCTTTGCTGGTCTGTAGTGTGATGTTTTCTGAAACATTCCAGGCTGTATTTGTACAGCAAATGTTTCTTAGAAATTAGAAATTATCTTCTGAGACTGACATTTTCCTAATGTCACCTCTTAATCAGTGGTTCAGAATGGTTATTTATGGTTGTGTAGAAAAAATGCACAAGTAGAAAATGTTCTTAGAAATGTGTATCTAGAATTATTATTGTTATTATTATTATTGTCATTGTTATAATTTAGTATTATATTTCAGTATTATTATTCTATTGTTATTATTCCCAATCTAGAATAGCTGTTAATAGCATTTTCTACTACAACTTTTTAAGAAGGACTGAAATCTCACTGACAGTGTCCTTTATAAAAATAATTCTTTCCATTCTTAATTTTTCTCACCTTGTAGTCAGTGTAGTAAAATGTTGATGACTAAAGCCTTTAATTGTATTATTGCTGATACAATTGTATTATTGCTAATGGCGAATAAGCCATTCTTATTTTAAAATGGGATTTAATTAAAAAATACTTTTGAGCTGTTGACCTGTAGCCAAGGTTTAAGTGATCTAATTCTGTGGTAAATATTGCATTCAAATGGGAAATAATAATAATATCTGGTATGTAACAGGCTTTTTAAAAAGTAAATTGTAAATTTTGTAGTAAATTTTTGAAGCATTCAAAGCAAAAACAGTTCAGACTGGACTTTTGGCATGTTTAACCAATATTGTTTCAGACTTGGAGTAAAACTTTATATTGACCCAAAGAATATGGATTTGTTGCAATCTTTGCAGTTCACTGAACTTTTTTTTTCCTGTGCATACATATCTCAAGTAAACTCTGTGGTTATACCAAGTGACACGTTATGGACCCTAAATCGTTGCACTGTGAAATATGCACAGAAAAAGGACAAATGAAGATATCAAGGGTCTGTTCCATTTGTCACTGAACTGTAAAATGCCACCCTTGTTGTACAGCAGATCACTGCCTCTGAGCAGGGCTCATTGACTGCTAAGTTGTGGGTAGTGTTTCACTTTCTGCAACTGTTAATATCCTGGCTTATCCAGGCATAATGACCTCTCCATTTGTGACACATTGTTGAATTTTCTGGTTCTTTTAACTTATTCAAACCTTTATTTTTTTTTCCCCTCCTTCTCTTTCTCCATTCATTGGAAGGATTCTGAATTGAGCTGCAGTACAGAGGTGACTTGCTGTTGGTCAGCCAATTGCAGCTGAAATATGTGGTGGTGGCACATCTGTAAATGAATAAAAACTTAAAAATGTGCAGGAAAGGTACTCTACATCTGCACTAACCCTTCTTTTATATAGGCTAATGCAGGTGTTTCGGATAATATTGGTGTATCTGCAGTATAGTTTGGTTTCATTAGTTCTGATATAGTAAATAATCCATTCTGCAACAATCTATATTATGGTATAGCTTGCATTTGATATTTAAACTGATAGGAAGGAAATTCCAAATTTTTAACTAGTCACTAAATTACAATTACCTCTCGATACCTATGGTATTAAATATTTTAAATGTTGATAGAGGTTTGCATTTTTAAAGACTGTGATGCTTCAAAATATGCAAAGAACCCAGGAATTATATGCAGTGTACAACATTTGCTTTCCAGACATAAATCCAGACCTGGCTTATAATGATTTGAAGTTAGTGGGAGTTAAAATTTTATCTCAGGTTTTGACCAATGCCTATCGATTCTTCTATTGGTTCCCCACCAAAAGAAAAATGTTTATTTTGTTTTTATTTGCACAGGATATTCTGGACAGCTCCAAGTTTTCTCTGGCCCTGTAGAGAGCAAGGTGCATTTGGAGGGTTGCTTTAGCTGTCTCCAAGGAGTAGAGTCTACAGTATGTCAGATGGATAAATATTTTGTTCATCTTCAACATTGTTGGCTCTCTTTTATGTGTTTTTTGTGTTTTCTATGCCTTGGTCCCTCATTAAAATCTGTAAATCTTGCCAAACTTCACTGTTGTAATAGAAGAAAACCCTTGTTGCTTTCAGGGCACTTTGAAACCAGGGCCCCATATATTGAATAATAGGGAAGATCTAATATTCAATGCTGAAGGCTTTTCTCTTTCTATAAATCAATATTTTTGTCACAAACATTGAAATGTTCTGACATTTTTGTAGGTAAATTGAAGCCTCTATGATGTGAAAAAAATTATATTAAAAAAAGAATATATTTGTAAAAATATATTCATAACATATTTATAAATAAAGGAATATATCCATATAAATATTTACTGTCATATCCTTCAAGAGCCTGAAAAAAATCTACTTACTGTCCTTCTGTGTGGCTCCTGTAAAAAACACCTGCAAGTTTTTACAGCATTCACTCTTGGCCATGCCAGAAGAGTCAAGGGGGAAGATCTGTTAATAAATTATACTTTGTTGAGCATGACATCTGTCACTGTCATATTTTCTGAATAATCCTCTTTGCCCAGGATTCTTCTCCTGGAAAGCTGAGAAACCTCAGAGGAAAAGAAAAAAACAAAAATTATCTCATTTGCTCCTCCCTGTTTTGCTGCTTTGCAATGTGGTCTGGACATTATTCACCAACAGGTGAATGTTTGATTGGTTTCATGTGAATTGTTTTTACTTAATGACCAATCACAGCCAGCTGTGTTGGACCCTGAGGAGTCAGCCACAAGTTTTTATTATAATTCTTGTTTAGCCTTCTCTCTGTACCCTTTCTATATTCTCTAGTATAGTTGTAGTATAGCATTCTTTTAATATGTGATGTAATAATGTAATGTAATGTAATTATAATATAATATAATATAATATAATATAATATAATATAATATAATATAATATAATATAAATCGGCCTTCTGAGAACATGGAGTTGGATTCTCATCTCTCACCTCGTCCTGGGGACCCTCACAGTCTCTCCAGACATCCTTTGCTGGGATGGATGTGCTCCCAGTGGCACAGCTCCAAGGGTCACTGTGCCTTTTATGCCTGGGCTTTGCAGAAGGGAAATGGCTGCACAGGATAGGGTGAATGCTTTACTAGACCATTGGGCACATTGATTTTTATTTTCATGGATATGTAGATCAAATTGAAATAACCTGAAGGGGCTGTTGTGATACCCTGGGACTGTTAGGCATGTCAAGATTTGTCGGAAGTCTGCGTCTTTCTGCTTCTTGGTACTCCCTGTAGAAAAATAGTGTGGGGTGTCATTGAGATCTGTCACTGGCTGACACTCAGGGAGGAAAATAACCCCCACCTCTGCCAGCCATTCCCTAGATGTGTCCCAGCTGAATAGGATTGTGTGCTGGACCTAGTTTGGATTTATTTGCATTTAAAGCAAGTGCTGTGCAAGTCAGACACCTAGGGTCCTGGCTGGCTGATATATCCTTGAGCAACTGTCTGCATATTGGCATGTGAAGGATTCTTGCTTGCCTGATGGAGGACACTACTTGGGAAATGTGTTTTTGTAAACACCCTGAAACTACAGGGCAAGAACAGCTTCTCTTTGAAGGCTTGATAGAACTGCATTTATTTAAGAAACCTCTGTTCAACTGTCATGTTAGAAAGAAACTATTTATAGAACCATAGAGCATCAAAATACACAGGGAACAAAGAAATCTCGAGAACTGAAATTAAGGAAAAAAACCGGCATAAACCAAATCCTATTTGAAATCTAGACTTTGAATTTAGAGATTTTTACATGAATATATTTTCACCCCAGTCTCAAAAAATTTTTACATAGATGATGCAGACCTCAGAGAAAGTAGGAATATAAACTGTATTTTAAACATCAGGATCATAAATACTGCTGTGTGTGTGCAGTGCCTTTTCATTTCTTGAACCTGCTTTTCAGTTTTAAAAAAAGTTGAAGTTATCTTTATATCATACCTTTATGTCCTACCTTTATATCATACCTTTATGTCATATCTTTATATCATACAAATTCAGCAGATATGTCTGTGGAAATTAAGTTTGATGACTGTCTGATTTTTTTGTTCAGCTGATAAAGATAAAAATAAATTAAAACTTATTTAATGTTGCAGAGCTTGTTGGACTGACAGGGAGATTTCAGTTTTGCCTTACTGTCAGGAATACTTTGTGTCTTCTTCTTAGCATGTCTTGTTCCCAACTTCCACATCTGTGATAAAAATCTTGTCTCTGTCTTGGTAAATAAAGACTAGTGAGGGACAACTCATTCACTTTATATAGTTTAACTCATGAGCTGATTTTCACCTCTTCTTTAACCTATAAATAAATAAAATTTGGACTGCTTACTAGAAAGTCTTTGCATTCCAATGTGTTAAACTTTTAAAGCTCTGCAATATGTTTTGGTGAACCTTCAGAGGCAGAGGCAATTCTGAGGCTGAAAATCAGGTTGAGGTTATTATTCTGGGGAAATTTATTACATTCTGGGTATTTCGATAACACAGATGGTGAAATAAAATGCCACACACGTATATAAACATGTGAACATCTGGATTTATCTATGCAGTATTTATCTATATATGTTGAGAAAAGGGATGAAGCTCTCCACAGGGCTGGTGGGCAGCCACCAGTGGTGTTCCTGAGGGCCCAGTTCCATTTCATTTTCAGTGATCCAAATGCAGGATTTGAATGCAAGTTTGCAGCTGATGTCAACTGGGATGTGCTGTTGACTCTCTTGAAAGATGAGACGTCTTGCAGAGGGATCCAGATAGACTGGGCAACTGGACAAATATCAACGGGATGGAGTTTAGCTGTAAGGGGATACAATAGAAGAAAATAAAGGTAAGTAACCTTGCCCCCTAAAGAGCTGCAGCTGAGCCAATTATTCAGGATTAGGAGCAGGCCTGATGTTAACAGGCCACAGCTGTAGCCAATAAGAAGAGTGAGGTAAAAGAGTGAATTGGTCGGAACTGGAGTCAGATGGCTGCTGTGAGGACAAGGGAGAGTCAGTGCCTAGAGGAGCTGCCTACAAGAAACATCAATGAGGTACAAAATTCTGGCAATACAGAACTCTTGCAATATAATGCCAATAGAACCTTTGTAATATCATGACAACATTTAGCAAGTCCAAATGCTTGGTTCTTGTCTTGGTTTAGGGTAAATTTTGGAGAAGACCTCTGAAGGGGTTCCCTCTAGAAAGTAAATTCAAGTGGTTGCTTCTCTAATTGGTTCAGGAAAAAGATTTCTTTAAAGAAGAGTGGAAAATTGATTCTTTAATAGGTAAAGCTTTTATTAGTACAAAAAATTGATATTAAACAATAAAATCTTTTGTGGTTTTAAAAGAGATTATAAACTGAGAAAGTTCTGTTTGTGAGCTGTAGTTTAATTCATTTAGTCTCTTATTAGTCCCTCTAGTGATGGAAATGTTGTGGTTTAGGCTCAGTCTGGTGGGCTAAGGGTGTGAGATGTTGGTGTTCTGGGTTTTTAGTCTAGAGTATGTTTAAAGAAAAAGGAAAAAAACACAGGGAACCAGGGACCTTCTCTACCTCAGCTAGCTGGAAACTGAAAGCAAGGGAGAGGTCTGTCCCACCATCTGTCCATCTGCAGCCAACACAGGAGCAGGAATGTGGAGGAATGAGTGCAGGTGCTGAAAACAAACTCCATACTGCTTCTTCCCCCCCTCTTCACTCTCAGAACCAGTGTGAAAGTGCAGAACTTATTTCTGGGTCCAACAGAAGAATGGGGCATCACAGAGGCGCCCCAGGCCAATTCTGCATCTGGGGTGGAGGAGCGCCAGGCCCGGGTGTAAATTGGGAGAGCAGAGTCTGGAGAGCAGCCCTGCAGGGACCTTGGGGTGCCCAGGAGAAGGCAGCAGTGTGCCCTGGCAGCCTGGAGGGCAAACTCCATCCTGGTGAGCATCAAAACCAGCTGAGCCCAGCACAAGAGCTGATGGCCCTGCCTTGGTGAGGCTTCACCTGGAGTGTTGGGTGTGAGGGTCCTTGATGCATCCAGAGAACAGTAGCAAAGCTCAGGAAGGGTTGGAAAGGACATGCTGTGAGGAGCCACTGAGGATTTTGGGCTTGTCTGGTTTGGGGAAATGGAGGCACAGAGTTTGTGGTGATTGGAGTGGGGCTGTGGCTGATCCCCAGTTGTCTCCAGCTGTGCAGGACAGGTGAATGCTATTGAAGGTGAGGAGCCATGGAGTGCCCAGGGGTGCTGAGCAATCACACAGGTGTAAGGCATCAACAGGAGGACTTAAAAGGCTGGGCTGAAGAACAGGAGGAGCAGTTGCTTGCACCCCTCTGAGGTGGAATGATGTTTTTCTGTTTGGGCAGATGCCCAAAGCCTTGTGATGAGGTGTTACTGTGTTTGGATGAATGCTTAAAGTTTTCTGGTATTTTATGTTGACGCTCTGTGCATTGTGGCCATCTTGGCTGTGACAGGGAGAGGGAGGGTGAGGGGTGGCCTTGTTGCTCTCCACAGTGTCCTGGGGAGGGTAAAAGGAATCCATGACAATCTCTCTCTCCTCCCTGGGATGCTGTGGGGAGCAGAAATGGTTCAAAGCTGTGCTGGGGTAAGTTCAGACTGGGTGTGAGGAGGCATTTCTTCATGGACAGGTGGTCAAATGCTGGAACTGCTTCCTAGAGAGACAGCTGATGTCCCAGACCTGTCACAGTTTTCCATTATTGCCTCTAGTAATGAAGGGATGGGACTATTTTTGGGCTAAGAACAATTCATTGCTCAGATGAACACCAGTCTCAGAGGCTGTGAGGTTTTAGAGGAGCAAGAACTGGGCCATAGCTCAGAGTAGTCACAGGTTCTTTGTTCCAAGGCAATACAGAACTTTCTAACCCAACAGACAGCTGCCATAGGGTTTATTTTAACTTTCTAACCTATCACCTTTAATTAATTCTGCTGCACTGTGGATACTTTTGTCCAATAGGCTTTTAACTCACATGCACACATGTGCTTCTATCAAAACTTCTGAACTCTGAGCTGCTGTATACAACCACACCCCTTCATTATAAACCCTTCACCATCTTACCCATACAGTTCCTCACTTGAGGCATATTCTTTCTTACAACTATAGAAGCATAAATTTAATATAAACATTTTATTATGCTTATTTATTATAAGATTTCTCTACTTAATGTCTGTGTGTTGCATTTTTGCATCAATCCAAGCTTCTTCCAAGGCTGCAAATCAAACCTTTCAGTGTCTGTGGAAGTTTCTATTTTTCCAATTCCCAATTAGAGGCATTTGGACAATGCCCTTCATCATATGCTTTAACTTTTGGGGAGCCCAGAAGTGCTATGGGAGTTGCATTATAGGTAATTTCCCTCAGAACTGGTCTGTTTTAGATTTTAAAAGAAATATTTTCAGAAATCTGTTCTCTCTTAATGAATTTGGTTTGGGTTCAAATGCTCTGAGAGAGAAATGGGAAATATAATAATTTTGAACCTTTGTAAAGTCCAGTGTTGTTAGTATCATATAGAGCTTGAGAACTGTTCTGGTTGAGGTAGTATTTCTGATTTTAATTGGCACTATTATTAACATTAATTCTTTCTTACTCCAAAATATTAAGACATGACTCATTTCCCAATTATTTTATTCAACAGAATAATCTGCAGAGATTAATTCTTCTCCACATCTTAATTTACTGCACTAGATGCTTATTTATCACGTTAGCTTCAGAAATCAAGTGTTCTTTCCTGGTGGAACCATGCTATTTAAAGTTTAAATACTGTTTTATCTGCTAACTTATTTTTGAGCCCTGGTAACGTGGGTTTTAGAAACAGTATGAATATTACATTGTATTTGCATTTCCCATGAAATGAATTTTTGTGGGGGTTTTTCTCATTTGTTTTTGTCTTCCCTTTTTCAAATGAAGCTTTCAATTAATTGCTGTTTTGGTGTTGTGATGTCACTGCATTGTTTGTTCATGTTATTTCCATAAATATTTTATATTGAAAAACTAGAAACATACTGTGTTTTATTAAAACCTTTTAAAATTCAGACCCTGTTAAGAATTTTCATTGAGAATTTTTGTTTTTATGCTTCGTTCCTTGAATTGCAGTACATTTTTAATTTATTTCAATTATGTAGCAAAAATGGGCCTTATTCCTTAATCTGTGTAGGAACCTGTGATGATGAAGGGTCAGTGTTTGGAATTGAGATCCCTAAAAAAATTTAAAGAGTGGTTGACATCTAAAATGAGTTGTTTACTTCTCTGCTTTTATATAACTTGGTCAACAAAAGCTTAAAACACATTCTAGGATAGAAATGAAATCCACTGAACTCAAGCTGGATATTTTATTAATGCCTTCTTTTAGCAGTTAACAAGCAGAAAATAAAAAGAACTCATTTATTGAACAATAGTAAAACTATTAAAATAGCCAAACTTCAGTAAAATAAAAATTAGTCATTTATTGAACAAGTAGGGCCAAACTTTACTAAATAGTGAAATGTTCTTTGATTAGGTCTGGTTGTCCTGACTCTTGCACAGCTGAAGAAAATAATCCTTTCAAAATAGATTGTTGATGTAAAAAAAATATCTTTTCCTGGAAAATGAACTGCTGAGAGGTTCCTTTCCAGTTTGTTTGGTCAGATTGAGTGTTGAGATGGCAGTGAAGCTCCCAATAATCTGAAGAAACGGTAACCATGTTCCCATTGTTTTGCCTGTTAACTGGAATTTTTCCAGACTGATCCAGATCCATAAATAAAAATCAAGTTTACTGCTGCACAGTTCTTTATTTCTCTATGCAAACTGATTGCTGTTTATAAAACAAAATTAAAAATTGTGGTTTCCATACCATGAGGAGAGAGATTTTTGGAGTTTCTGAGGGTTAATAATTATAACTTTGTTTGGTTCTTGCCTGTTTAATTTTATCAGGAAAAATGGTAGTGGCCAGCAGCAGATCTCCTTGGAAAATGTTGTGTTTCTCCATGTATTTCACATTCCCTTTATCTGGAGTGTCATGTTGTTTTAAGTTGCAGCATATGTAGGCCAACAACAGCTGACATAAAGGAAAGCAGCACAGTGCAGGGTAATGATATGTGACACATCCAGATTGAGAAGGAAATTGAACTTTCTTGGAGCTAGTACCTATAGCTGACTGTGTTTGCCATGAGCGTGCCCTCCCTATGCAAATATTAGAAAATATTTATGGGGAAATACTGAGGTGAAAAAGTTTTGAAAAAAAAATCACCCAGCGTTTTTGAGATGATCCATAATTCAATCCTGATATTTTTCCCTTATTCAAAAACTATTCTTATGCTGCAGCAACAAATTGATCTTGATATTTTCCCTCAGGTTTTAGTCAAAATATTACTATTTAATTTTATCCATATTTGTGAAAGGTCAAGTTATGTGCTCTTACTTGGGTAAACCTCATGGACAATTTAAAAGACAAGTTGAATAAAAGTAAATTTAAAACTCCAAATAAATGAAAGTACAAGTCACTTATCAGTCTGAAAATACACCATGAATCTGAGTTTATTTAGTCAGAATTAAAATGTGAATGGAACAATGAAGCAGGAGATAAACGTTTTGGAATATATTGTGTGTTGTATTATATTTGGAATATACTGTCCATACAAGATGATAAACAGCAGGATTGTCACTGTTATTGATTGGTGAAGAACTTTTTTTCCTTAAGGAATAAAAACCCCCCACTGTTTATTGTATTCTTGCTATTGAAGGGCTTTATTTTAAAGTAAAATATAAGTGGTCCTAAATTGAAAATCACTGCACTCATGGGAAAAGTCTGACAAAATGCTCAAGCAAACATCACACAACTGAAGTGAAGCTGTTGGAATTTTCCAGTACAAACCAAGCTCAAAACAACTAAATGTTTTAATGTTATTAATGTTGAATAGTCGTACAATGCAAGGAAAAAATTCTCCCCAGAACTGAGTTTTGGTGTTTTGCTTTCCACTTGAGCTTAGAAAGTTCACTGAATCTCTGGGTTGTCCACTCAGAAGTGGCTTTGGAAAATATGCCCAAGTGTTTAACTACAGTAGTATTACCTGCCTTATAAATGAAATTACTTCTTTTTATTCACTGATGAGTGATGGAACAGAAAAATGTGCTTTTTTTGTACTTATTGCGTTTGTTGTACTTGTGCATTTCATTCTGTGAACACAAGGTTTTAATAGATTATTGATTTCATTTTGTTGAAGTGTTACCTGTCATTTTCATGGCTTCTGATCTTGGTCTAATTTAGTTTACTTAATATTTGTACATTTTCTGTAAAAATAATGTAGGTGCTCTCAGAACCTTAAACTAAAAGTTCCATCATAAATAAATAATATTTTCTGTAAGTGAGAGTTCTGCCTATTTCATCATGAGGACAGTGGTGTGACTACTGCTTGAATTGAAGTAGCACCTGAGAAAATGCAAAATAAATAACATTAAATACATTTCTATGGTGCAAAATCTGGTGCAAAATAAAAAACATTCTGCACATTTCCATGAAGCAAAATCTGGATTTTACAAGGCTAAGTGGATGAGATGTTAATGCCTCAAATTCAACAGATTGTAGTTTGTCTTTTTTTTTATTTGTGGCATTTTGCCCCATCAGCAAGGATCAAAAGAGCATTGATAAAGCAAATTGACTTGAGGAATTAAACCAGTAAAATTTACTCAGGTTTCAAAAACATTAGGAAGGCTTTTTCTGTATGTGATGTGTCTTGATTTCAGACTATTATGAATATTCTGAACTAATACATTTCATATATATTATTCTGAATATGTAATAATATTCAGAATAAATGCCGTTTTAAACTCTCTTAATGTACTACATGGAAATGTACCAAAATGTCACCTATAACTAATTAAATATTCTCAAAAGACAGGGATACAAAATTTCATTTCTTTGTATTTATAGGATTTTTTGTTTTGAGAGCTGTTTGTCTTTATCCTTAAACTGATACCCACACATGTAATATACCACGATTGTTTATATTATATCTATATACTGTATCTATTATGTATATTATATTTTATATATATTATATATATATAATATTCGAGTATCTTGGTTTTTCATTGCAGTGCATATAAAAAGGTCATTATTTAACCCTGACTTTGGAAACTTTGTGGAACACAAAGTCCTGCCCAGGCAGGAGCTCCTGTGACATTGGAGCATCCACAGCCACCTCTCCCAGTGCTCCCTGGTGCTCAGGCTGTTGTGATTCTGCTGATGTAGCTGATGTTTTTCTTCATTATCCCTCTGCCTTTGTCCTTTCCTCCAGGCTTACCCTGAGTTTGTCCTGACCTACCTAGAGGAGCTAAATGAAAGAGAGGAGGTGACCCAGACAGAAAACCACATTCACCATGGGGCCTGGGCTGCAGCTCATCAGGAGATAGACAGCAGCTCAGCAGAAGAGGTCACAGTATTGAGGCAGGTCAGACACAGTCCTTTCAAAAACACGTTTTGGAAAGAGAAATATCAGTGTGGAAGCTTATTTCCTTAAAAAAAAAAAAAAACAATTATAAAAATAACCTATTTGATTTCTCATTTTTTCTTAAATTTCTTAATTTTCTTATTTGATTTTTTTAAAAGAGTTTTTATGTATTAGGTAAATAATAGCTATATGTAGGATTATAGAAGAATAAAAAATTAAATATATTTGTGTCTCACAACAGTTCATGCTTATAGCCCAAATTCTGGAAAATACTTGAGTTTTTCCACACAGAAAATAAGAAAAGAAGAGAAACAAAAAAAAAAACCACCCAAAACCCCAGACCACTAAATCTCTAGATCTGTGCTCCTTGATGCATCTTGACATAGCTATTTGTATTTCTGACATTTCCTGCTAATCAACAGCCTTGCTTGAAAAAGTAGACACACATTATTTTAATTAGCAATATATAAATTGCATGGTTGTACTTTCATCTCTTAGGTTCTGCAAAAAAAACCCCAACAAAATAAAAAAATGTCAGCAACCCCAATCAGAAACAACTTTCAGGACCTTTGGACGCCCATTTAATGCCTGCAGATCCCCTGGGGCAGACTGCACAGCTGACAGTGGCACTGGTGAGGAAACCAGAAGAGAAACATCCTAAGGCCCCAGCTCAAAGGTAAGGCGCTGACAGAACTGATATTTATTGTTCAATGACATTAGATGTTTTCCTTCAGTTTCATGTAAGATTGATTTCCTGGATATTATTGAAATATCTCAGAAAGCCTCTGGCTGATAAGCAAAAAGGGATTTTGACCAAAATTAATGAAAAGGGGTGACATTTATGTGCTTCTTTTCTTTTTTTTTCTTCCTTGATTATTTTGAAGATTGATGTGGATGATGTTTGGTAGCAATTGCAAGTTTACTTTTAAAATTTTTATCTGCAAACCTCACATGGTGCAAATTGCAAGAAGAAATAGGACTTGTGTCAACATTGTGACATATTTTGTGGCACAAGACTTAAATTTAAATGGCAAAGGTTTTGTTAGAAACCTGAAAGTCATGCTGAGCCAAAACACTAAGTGACAGTCACTTCCCATGTGGGACTGGATTTTAATTTATGCCATCTGCAAAGCAATGGGAAGATTTAACCACCATCATTTGCCCCTCTGTGCTTTGAGTATGGATTTTTGTGCTTTAAATAGGTCATGTGATGTCAGGGTCACTAAAAGCTATTTAACTTCATTTAAGTACACTGGAATAAAGGAATTTTCAACTCAATGTCTGTCCTTTTAGCCTCAGATAGTAGGATATAAATATTAAGCAAAAAAATCTCTTGCAGAACAAACATATTTGATTTACAAAGCTCTCTGCAGTCAAGGTCTTCCAAAAGTAGACTTCTGCAGCCTGGAGCATTTTTCTTGAACTTGAATTAGATGTAGAAAAATGCATTTTAATACCAAAATAGCATTGCTTTTGCTGTCAGAAATATTTGGCATTAAATACCAATTATAACTAATTCAAAACTTCTGCAGTTCCCACTGTTAGGGAGGTACTAAGTGCTTTAAATTCTCTTTACTGCAATTTTCCACTAGACTGTGATAAGTACTAATGTGTTCTGTTAAACAGCTGCCACATCCCCCTCTGTAGTCTGCAGAATCCTTTCAGAGACTGAAAAGTGATGTAAGATTGGGAGACAGGGGTTTTTTTGTCCTCTGTGACTTGAAAAGCTGTTCAATTTCCAAACAGCAAAAAATTCTGCCTTCCTTTACAAAGTGATGCGAAAAACTGAGCTCAAATGAGGTAGGAACTGTGTGTTAGGGGGAAATATATCTGTGTTTTTGAGCTGTTCCATTTGGTCCAGCTACATGAGTTGATAAATTGAGGGCTATGATCACTGTTCCTCCAAAGTTCATCTGGTTCTTGTGAAATTATTTTGGTTAACGGCCCTGTTCAACAGGTTTGTGGATTTTTGTGAAACTCTGCTTTGCTGAGAGGGAGGGAAGGAGACTCGGCTGCCCAGGCACAGGTGTGCAGAGGGATTTTGAGGTGTTAAATGGGGTATCACCAGGCATGCAGCTGCTTTGGAGTGCTGTGAGTCTCTGCCAGCACTGGCATGGATTTGTGGAGCTATGCAGATCCAGTCTCAAATACCAGTTTTATGGTAATAACATTAACATTTTATAGTAATAACAATAGCAAGCCAGTGTTTCCCTTTAAGCTAATGAGTCCTGCCCTAAAGGTTTTGTTTTCCAGCTTTGTTTCATAGGGATGTGCATTTCAGACATGTCATTCTTAGTGTTTGGTTTGGTTTCTGAGGAAGAGCCATCCTTTCACAGTGAGCCACAGCAGCCAAAGAGAACCTTACTCTATTAGATGGGTTAGGGAGAATACCATAACAAGGTTAAATTTCAAAGAATATCATTAATTAGATTGCAGGACTGTCTGTTTGCATAATTTTCATACTTCCAGACTGGTTTCCTTATTTATCTTTGCTGGTTGAAGGCTGCAGGCAGTCTCTTTCTTACCTGCACATTGTTCAGAAAGTTGCACATTTTCCTCTAATATCTGTTAAGATAACAATGAAATGAAGTTATTGTTTTGGGGTTTTTTTGGGGGTTTTTTTTGTGTGTCTCATGTTAGTGATCTGAGGAAGTTCTTGGTATCTTTGCAGACATCTTATTGAGTGTTTTTCCAGTGTTGATTGCTTAATGCATCTCACACTTTTGACACTTTGCTTGATATGTGATGCCTGTAAGACAGAAAAACATGAGCCTCATCTCTGGTTTACCAGGCTGGACCTCTGAGTTTCCATGTGAAAAGTGGAAAACTGTTGCTCTGTTTTTTTAAGTTCTTATAAGCCTTCTGATGTTTACATTCTTGTGACGAACTTTCTCACACACTTTCTGTAAATAACTCATTGTTTTGCATTCTTTTATGGAGGAGGAGAAATCTGATGGACTGTTGGTTTGTCCAGTATCATTGGAGAGGTGGCACTGTCACCCTCCAACCCACTTTCACTTCTGGAAATCTATAAATGTTGCAGTCAGAATTAAGCTTTCCCTCTTTTTTACCTTAGGGAGTCCAGTGTCCGCGTTGTTTTATTTCATGTCCCAAAGCAGCAGAAAACTTTTCCATTCCAGCAAATACTGTGGAAGAAAAAGGAACAGGTTCCAAACAGACCAAAACCCCAACACAAGGTAGTTGTGGACATGTAGGATCCAAGCTGCTGGGAAGACTTGGCTTTTAGGATGAGGTTGAGTAGAGCATTGAGCTGTGTGACTGTGATTTGTGTACTTCCCTCAGTGCACAAGAACTAATGACTTAATTAACTAATGACTGCTGATTTCCTTGCCATCCTAATTCTCATTCTGTGTGGGAGATGGCTAATCCCTTGCCTCTGTTCATCCAAAAATAGTTTGGAATGGACAGTTTTATTAAAAATGACATATTATCTTTGCTGGGTCAAGATAGTCATGGTTTAGGTGTTGTGGAAATGTAACCTTTATAACTTCTGGCAGTGTTTTCAGTTATTTCTCTTGTTGTGATTTTACATGTTGGGCCCAATTAGGAAAATAAGGAAGTACTCTTGAGTCAGCTGCAACAGATTTGTGCTGTCCTAGCAGTACATTCAATGTGAGACTTGTCCCTTTAAAATGTTCTGGCCACCATTCTAAAATTCATCACCTGTTCTGATGCAGTTTTGGTGTCAGGCCTTATTGGATCACTTTGTTCCTCTAAGTAAGCTTGGTTTCACAAGTTTCTGGGTGCTTGCTCTCTAACTCAGGCCTGCATTTAGGTGTGCTCCAGGGTAGGTACAACCACTCTTGGGTCTGAGTCAGAATATTGGTGACCTTGTCACATTTACTACTGAGGCAGGGACACTTGTCACATTTACTAGTGTCCATCTGGGACACTTGGTTCCAATTTTAATTTTTCTGAATCACTTGGACAAATCCAGTTGTTACATTTTGTGTAAGACTTGCTCTAGTGTAGGGAAAATGACTAAGGAATAGCCCCAAGGAAATGGGAACCTTCTCCCACTTCCATTGTTACAGCTAAGCAAGTGCTTGACCTTGGTTCTTGATCTTCTGTTCACTCATTTTAAACTCCATGTGGGCAAAACAGATGAAAAAGTCATGATCTATGTCTGCACTGTAAATTGGTTACTCCATGAAGACAGATCAGAATGTATTAGAAGCACTAATTTATTACTGAAGTACTTTAAAAATCTGTTTATACACAATCCACAAAAAAAAAAAAAAAAAGCTTTAGACTGTATTTTCTGCATTTTAGAGGTCTGCTTTCATTTTACATACTATAAAAGTGGAAAGTCCTCTCTGAGAAAAACATCTTTCCCCTGAGTTGCCATGATTTTTCATGATGCATCTGCCATGTGAGTGTTGTAGAGGTTAAAACTCCAAATTGGTGCCAAATTAGCTTTCATTATCTGCTTTAGTCACATCTTGACAAAACTATTCCAGTAGCTGTATCTTGTACAGATGCAAATCCAGCACAGGGAGATGCCATCCATCCACCTGAGAAGGAAGGTGTGTTGAAGAGCAGGCTCCCATTTGCAGGGAGTGTTTGCAGATCTTTGTTGGCACCGATTTGCGGCACTTACCTTGACTGGGGGGCCGTGGGGGAGCCGCGAGCAGCCGAGCAAGCACGGTGACCCAGCTTGTCACCCAGTGACCTGTGAGAGGGAAATAATGAACTGTGAGTAGCTGTCACCCTAAATGCTTCTGACAGTTTGGCTCTGGGCACATCTGTGGTAGTTGCATGGAAAGGCCTTTGTTGTTTTCCCACTAGTGACTCTGCAGACCGCTGTGGGCTCTGCTGGCTGCCCTGATCCTGCACCTCCCCTCCTCTTTCTGCAGCAACAGCAGCTGCCACTGATAGAGATGACATTTCTTTTAATGATTTGCTTGGCATTTGCAGCATTAAAGAAATAAAATAGAAAATGAAGAAATTAAATCGGAGCTAAATTGAAATACAGCAGTCGGTTATTGGAAATGAAAATATTCTCTAAATCCACCTGAGATCAGTTAGCACTATTCATGTAATCATTGTCTCACCTGCATAGCTTGCAATAGTGTTCAGTATCTCCATCCCAATGGTTTGCTTAACTATTTTGAGTGAAGCATTGAGTTTTATGGTAATAACATTTTAAATAATCCAGTAAACAATGCAACTAGGCAGCTTTTTTGGCTAAATGATATATTTATGGCTAAATGATATTCCTATGTTGTTTATTTATTATATATATAAATTAAATATATAAATGAATATATTTATTTTTTATATTTATGGAAAAATGATATATTACAAAATAAACCCAATCTTGCTCATTTATTTATTAACCACTGTTGCAGATTGACCAAAAGCTGCCTGTCCTTCCTGGTACATCTTTATTAACTTGGCTCACATTATGAGCATTTCAACTAGAAAACTGTTAAATAAATGCTCTCATAATTGATTCTTTGCTGATTTGTGAGTGATGATTAAGAAAAATATGAAATCTTGACTCTTGTAGAATGAATGACTAATGAATTGCTTAAAAAGTGTGAAGCTGCTTCAAAAAAGTGTAAGTTTTTTGGCATGGTTGCTGTACCTCATTGCTTTTAAGTTGTGATATGCTTGGAGTAGGTTGGTACAAATTACTTTGCAGGAGTTGGATATTCAAGACTGCGCTCTAGACTGAAAGAGCATTGTGCTGGAACTGAAATCTTTTTAGTACTAATTGTTCGGGGGAGGTTTAGGTTGTCTTTTTGTATTTCTACATTATTTTCTTACTCTCTTTAGCTGATTCGTGCCCCAAGTTCAAGCTGTCCTCGATTCTGTTCACATGCAAGAAAAAAGAAACTTATATTTTACCTCTGAGGGCACACAGATTTCTGACCTGAGGGCTGTAGAAGTGCATGCAACCTGCTCTAGAATACAGCTCTGCCTAGTTCTGAGGTGATGGAGCCATTGGATCCACACAACCATGGCTCCTGTTGCTCCATTTTTGCTTCTGACCAGTGCAATCCTCTGCCCTTTCCTGTTGAAAAGTGCAGCTGTGAGAATTAAATTGGTGTTGCCATTTCTATACTGATAAATAACCAGAAATTGGACATTTTCAGCAATATGGGTACCTTCATTATTGAGAGAGATCACAGTTTAATGAATAATGTTTAGGACAACCAGAAAACGTCACTGCCGTACAGCAAGTGTTGGCACTCCACTTTGTTGTTGAAAACAAACCACAAAGGGCTGGATTTTGGGTTTGTGGGCTTTGATAACAAAAGAGAGCACAGTTTTGGCTTCCACTGGAGCTGAGAGCAGAACTCCTGCTGTCCACAGCAGCAGCAGGATTTCTCTGTGCAGCACAGGTGGTGTGCAAACACAGCCCAGGGAATGAGCTGCAGGTGCCTCCCAGCTTCTGGCATTGCTCTGGGACACAATTCCTCAGCCCCACAGCTCTGCACCAAGCTGCTGAACTCCACCAACACTTGTGTAAGAGGAAGGTGAATATTTTGGCAAAACCCAAAAGGATACAACGTGATTTCTGTGGAGGCAAGTGGTTCTCATTTGCACTAAAATCTCATCTGGCACCAAAAGCTTTTTTTTTTCCATCAGGTCTCCCTGAAATCTTTTATTTCTCTTAAGAGGGGTTAATAGTGCCACAAGTGCTGGTTGAAGCCATGGAGTTGCAGAGGAACATCCATCAGATCTTGGAACTTGTTGTTTGTTTGCAGAGGAATTGCCCTGCTGTCATATCTATTTACATGTGTCTGTATGCATTTAAAACAGTTAAAGGCATTAGGTTTTTTTTGTACTAAACTACTATTCAAAAAAAATAATAATGGTTTATTAATACATATTAAAGGTAGAGATGGTGGGCCTCAACTTTTACACATTTTGACAGTTTTGTTTGGAAACCTATCCCTCCTTTTTCAGAGAATTTTAGTACTCACTTGAGTTGCAGTCTAATGGACTTACTGAAATTTTAAAAAATCCATTATAATAGAATTTCTTATTAATTAAGATTGTTATACAGGTAATGCTCTTGAAGGGAAAATGCAACTTTTATTTCCTGCTTGGACACTCACACATATAAACTTAGTTTATTGTCTTAATAGAACAATTACAGTCAAGCAGCAGTGAAAAACTATCAGCTGTTGGAAAAGTGTAAATCAGTCTTAAATTCCCAAAAAAGTGCAACAACTGCCACTTTGATCTGTCACTTTTGAAGGACAAAAGATGAAAATTGTAAATGAAAGATGGTTTTTCACAACAATTGGGCACATTTCTGAATTATTCACAAATTAATTTTTTGGGATGCACAGAATAATAGTACATAATACTATTTTACAAAATAATAGTACATAATGCTATTACATAATAATATGCAATACTAATTACATAATAATAGTACATAATAATTTTACAAAATAATAGTAAATAAATTTAAGAGTAGTGCACAAATGCTCTCCTGAGGATTTTTTTACAAGTTTGTTTGTTTGTAAGCTGGTTTTGGGTTTGTGTAGTTTGAGGTGTTTTCTGTGTGTTTGGGCTTGTATTTTTTTTTTTCAAAATAATGTTTTGTTTCTGGGTAAAGTGATACCAGAGAGAAAGAAGTGTGTTTATTCTTGTGTATTGAAGTAGTCCTATCTCATGATCCAGATATAATTTGATGAAGGTAAAAGATGAGAATTTGTCCTAAATTGCAGGGAAAAATAGTTATTAACTAGAACAAGAGTTATATCACCCCTTTTTCTTGCTAAAAGTATGTGTATCAGGAAGTGACAGCGAAACTGAAGAACTGGGCTGAATTTCTTTTGAGATAAAGCTTTAAAATGCAACAGATGGGGTGGGGTTGGCTTTGGATTTTTGGTGGGCGCTTACTGCTTTGATGGCATGTAAAAAAATGTTAGAAAATGTGTCAGTGCCTGAAATGGAGAGAATCTGGTAGGTTTATAATGCAGTATGTGACAAAAGAACTTTGTAAGGAGGCTTTGTGTCAGCAATCCTCGTGCCAGTGCAAAGTCTAGAGATATTAAAATTGAGAAATGCTGTTTGACTCACTTACCTCATTATATTGAGCAGAACCCCCACAAACACCCTGACAAGGACAAAACTGACAAATGCACAGCCAACCTTCCCACTCCCAAAGACAAGAAAATTACTTCTGTGCTGTTAGAGCACAGCTCGAGGCTTCTGCTACAATAACGAGATTAATTTGTAATTGTGTAGTTTGTAATTGCCCCTTGCTCCTACAGCCCATCTGTAGGTGATGGGAAAGGGTGGGAATGGCAAGAAAAAGGGAGGGAACCCAAAGGCAGGCTGGGATAGATGATGGGAATGGCAAGAAAAAGAGGAGAAAGCCAAAGACAGACTGGGAATTCCCTCCTTGCCATGTGTGCTCTGTGCTCCCCCAGTTGTGTTCTGAAAATGACAGGAATGACAGAGGAGAAAGGTGTAACAGCCATTTAAAAATCATTTTAAAAGCACAGGACTGTTTTCTACAGCATCTTCTGCAGTACCTAATTCCCTTTCAAAGCACTGAAGGAATGAGACTTTTATCACTTTCCCTTGGGGGTGGCTTTTCTGCAGTATAATAGTTGTCTTCTCTGTTAGGAATATTTTTTCTGACATTCGGCCAAAAAACATTGTCTGCTCAATTTACTCCCATCACTCCCCTTGTGCTACACAGTTGTGCTACACAGGTTTGCACCTTTCCAATGGTTTTGATAGGAATTATTCCCACTCAATGCAGTGGTGGAGCTCAGTTTTAGTTGTGTTCTGGTTCCCTTTGCAAAGCTGTTTAATGAGGAATGTCTCTGTCTAAATTACCTGAATCACCTGGGCTCACCTCATTTCCAGGGGAATCTTGTGTTTCATCCTAAGGGTGTTTGCCAGGAAAAGGTTTCTTTTCTGAAATACCAGAAGTGTATTAATACTATAAAATAATTAATACTCTTAATGATTGGTAGTCCTAAAATGATTGGTAGTCCTAAAATGATTGGTAGTCCTAAAATGATTGATTGATACCCCTAAAATGAGTGTATAATACTCTAACCCCTTTTTTTTTTTTTTTGCATTCCAAGTCTTATGCCTTTTCTTTTACACTAGAAGTTTGTTTCAGAGGCAATTCTGGTATTTAAGAACATTAACAGAAATTGCTCTTTTTTTTTTTTTTTTTCCAATTAAGCTTATCTATGTTTCCAACCACACTTGGAACATGTAGGATCCAAAATTCAGTAGTCTGAAATGGGTTCAGGGCTCTTATGAGAAGCTTTAATGAGTTTTCTGTAGGACAATATGGGACCTTAAACGTTTGTAAGATATTCAATGTGAATGGTCAATGATTAGGACTGGTAAATAATAGCACAACCCCTTAATAAAAACAGTGCAGGTCTTTTTAATAGGTCTGGGCCAATATTTTATTATTGCAGTGCTGTTCAAGTACACCTTGAGGTTAATTTTTTTTTCTGTGAACATAAACTTTGGCCTTAGCACATCTCATTTTTCTGACCATGACTTCCTATGAGAGAACTGTACCTACAAGGAGAGCATTCCTAGGAAAAATGCATTTATTACAACTTAAGGTTTCTGTCAAACTCATAGTACTTTTTTTTATTTCCCTCCACACTCAAGAAGAAACCTATAGTGATAAAAGCCTAATTTCTGTTTTAATTTCAATGCTGGTATTTCTATTGCAGTATTGCACATAACAGTTTTCCACACAATCACTCAAATCAAGTTTTTGCATAGATTTTATAATAACTTTAAACTATTTTAATAACTTTATTTTTAATAATTTTAATTTTTTTAAAAAATTACTTTCTGATCTTTAAGAATTTGCCACAGCTACATGGAATGCAGTTAAGAATAAAAATGTGAGGTTTTCTCTTCTATGAAATAATATCAGATTTTCCCCAACTTTAGTAATTTCAACTTTTTTTGTTGTTGTTGTTGACCAATATCATTACAGCTGTTTGTAAATGTATTCAAGTTAAACTGTGCTTTCAGATGCACTTCTATTTGATTGCTAAAGTATGGAATTTTATTTAAATTTTTTTCTTCATTCAGCTTAGTATTCAAGGTAATGCTAGTTGTTTGCTTTCAGAAAAAGCTAAGTTTACTGCTTACTGAATTATCTATTTTATCATTTTCATTTTATTAATTTCTCATTGACTTTGGAAATGGTTCATTTATTTGGCTACCAGCAGCAACACTTGGCAGTAGTAACTGACTGCCAACATGAAAAAGGAAGGTTAAACATTTTTAAAATGGGACAACTAAACTCCATTTCAATCTGTTTCAAAAAAAAGGATAGAAAATGCTTTTTTACTCAGTTATATACTTTAATTTTATTAATGGAAGCCACATCAATTGAAATAAGATAGAGGGTATATTGTCTAATTATACTAATATGAACTGATAATGAAACTGAAAATACAAATATTTCTGCCAGACCTCCATAAATATTGAAGGATAGATGTAAAAATAAATGTTAGCTCAACAAGAAAGCCACCAGAACTTCAGCTTTCTTTTCCAGCTCTGTGTCCGTCATTTTCCAAACCCATTTTTTTTATTGCAGTGGAGCTTTTATTCCTTTTTCATTTGACTTTGCCAGCAGGGACCTCTGCTCAGTGTTTCATCCAGAGAAGGCACCTTTGACAGTGTGGCTGCTCTTGCCCTACGAGCACTGTGCCTCTGTGGCACCACTGAATTACAGCCTAAGTTTCTATCTTGTCCTTCAACCCCTGACCTGCTGGCCTGCAGGCAGGAAAATCGCCAGCACAGCTATGCTGGGGCAGGCAGCAGAGCACACACAAAGATAAAACAGTCTGGAAACAGCAAAATCTAACCAGTTCCTTCTATTTTTGTCTGCTAAAAAAAAATGAAATAAAGGCAAACCCCTCTTTCTTTTCTCTCCAAGCTGGAGTGTGACTTTAGGCAGCTTTGGCTTGCTCACTGACCCAGGAACAAGCACCATCATCCTATTAGTACCCTGAATGTGAGATAACTGTGCCATGGCAGTGTCCTGAACCACAGTGTGTACATATGTTTTGAGGCAGATGAGGAGAATATGTTTCTATTTTTGAGGGGGTGGTGTCTCTTCATGGTGATAATTATGATTATTCCAGTCCGTTGAAAAGAATTTTTAAGAAAGCATTTTGTTTAATGCATAATGAATCCTCAACAGAAATAATCCAAAGGAATACTGCAGTTGTGTGTGTTGGAAAATATATATTTCAGTTTGCTTTCTATTGCTGAAATGAAACATTACAGGGAGTTATTAGCATAAGAAATTTAAAAGCTCACTGTGACTTGGTTCAAAAATTGTTGTAATCCTTCAGTAGCTGCAGCATTTTATGTCAAATTATTCCACAGGTTAATCAGGCACTTGTTCCCTTCTTTGCTCTGGAGCCTGTAGCAGCTTGCTCCATCTGATCAGCTGCTGCTTCTTCAATTGAAACACCCACTGAACAGCCAGGCAGTCACCTCTCAGTCCCTTCTCCTTGTCACCCAGTGCCACCACACCCTCTGCTTTCTCATTCCACCCTCTTCAGTTTGATAAGAAAGCACTGTGCCCACCTCTTGTGTCTCTTTATACTTTCCTCCAGTTTTCCTCTATTGTTGGAGAATTTTCTTCAGATATGGCTTATTGAG
>JAHXMQ010012340.1:18766874-18811238 GCA_020466415.1 Ammodramus savannarum pratensis
TTCGATGCATAAGAGGATGATTGTCTCCCTTCACCTTCGTCACTCTATGTTCTTTTTCATATGGCCAGAACTGCTTCTGTTGATGGATTTAACAGTGGCATAGGGGTGTTTGCATTTTTGTACAATGTTTTGTTTTCCAAAGATATCCAAACTATGATCTGCTGTGCAGGTGAGACTTTCTGGGACTTTTGATTGCAATATCTGGTTCTTCAGCAGGCAACTGGAGTTAAATACCTACAAAAGCTGTAGAAAACACAGGAATGTGTTCTAAAGAAGCACAAAGAACTTCTTTTGGGTGGTTGTTATTCCCCCTTTGTGTATGGAGATTTGTTCTAATAAGGATAAATTTTGGCCTTTTTAATAGGTCTGGGCCAATATTTTATTGGCAGAAGTGTTTCTGCACCATCTAGGTGAACTAAAACTGGTGGCTGTGATGAGCAGAGGAAGCCAGGAGAGGGGCAGCAGGAGACAATGCAGAAACCACTCCTTTCTCTTTCATGCCTCTCAAAGGGGACTGCTGCAATGCTGGCTTTTGGAAACACTTCATTCAAATTGAGCAGTTGCTGATTTACAGGAGCATCAGGGCAATTTCCCTCAAGTGCCAGATAAATAATCAAATATGCCAGTTAAAGAAGCCACATTAAGTTATCAAAATATCTAGGTTAACCTTATCACTGGGATCTTTAAATCGCTTGGAAGAAATTTTGTTAATACCAATGAAAATCCATCACATAAAACAAAGGAGCTGAAGGTTGGAATTCACCTTCAGCCTTAGTCCCCCAATTCTCATTGTGGGGTTTTATTTTCCCTAATATTCATTTTTCATAGATTGTGGATGGCATTTGGCATCAATTTGTGAACATTGAAGGAGTTAAGTGTTATCCTTGTAAAATTAAGCCCCGAGGCCTTGGTCTTTGTGCTCTAAACTTGTCTGAAGTTGTGGAGATGCTGAATTTGGTTCTTGGGGGATCCTAGCATTGCTGGAACACTAGACTTGCATCAGGGCTACTTTTGCCCTTTCCCTTTGTTCTGTGGGGTAGCTTGGCTGAGCTGTAAGGACTGGGCACAGCTGATTGAAATTGAAAATGAAATTGAAAAGTGGCTCTGAGGTGGAGAAGGATGGGTCCTTTCCATTTTCTGTTCTCTTTGTCTGCCATTCAGCAGGAAGTGACTAAACTCACTTCCAATAGCTTTAAATTAGGGGAAGTGTAATATGTCTTATTATATGTCTTATTATGTCTTGTTCTTCTTCCAGATTCTTTGAAAAAGATTAAATTCCCAGGGCTTTTCCTGCCTGATTTTAGTATTGAGCATACTTATTTTGGACTTTGCAATGTATTTGTGATAGAATGAGTGTTTTCTTAGACTGTCAGAATTTTTACTCATTCTCTTTTACTTTATGGAATGGGAGGCTGGGATGAAGAAGAAGCAGGGAAGGAAATGCATCAATTTCACCAGGTTCTGCTTTCCAATACAGAGATAAATTTTCACAAGAAAAGTCATGATTACTAGCTAGATTATGTAAATTCAAGGCTGAGATCCATCAGTTGTTTAATTAAGGCATTTAACAAATAATTGATTAAGCATTTCTAATTATTAGTTCCAAAGGACACCTTAATCAGAAAACAAGAAATGTTTCTCTTCACATATATAAATATATATGTTAAAGATCAGAACAATGTGATTAACTGAGGAAGAAAAGCAATATGTTTAGTGCTCTTGGTAGTTTTGTACTGAGAGACATAAATTTGCAATAAATAGAAAATTTTATTATAGTTCCAAATTCCTCCTAATTTCTTACACTGACTTCAGAGAAGACAGCCCTTTTATATTTTGCTTAAATGTCCTTTTTAGAGGACTTTATAGGCGTGTTTTAAGAGAAGATCAAATATGTTTAAAAAAACTCAACGTTTGAATAAATGTAACACTTGTATGTATCCTCAAAATTAACAGGTCTTTAGAATTATCTTTACTCAGGATAATGGAAAAAGCATCTAACATTCAAGTGGGTGTTTTTATTTGCTTTTTATTTAAAAAACTTCTGTATTTTTCTCTGTAGTGCTTTCTTCATTCAGAGAATAATTTCCTGCAATGCCACAATACCTTGCACAGATTCTGCCCAGTTTGAATGAAAAATCTATGTATCCTGTAATCTTATTTAAAATGTTGATGGAAATTATTTGCTCAGCTGTTATGACCTTTATCCTTATGAAATGTATAGTGTCTAAATGATTAATCTGAAGGCACAACCATTCTGCATATATTCTACTGTACATTGTAGCAGTAGAAATGCCCAAAGAGATTTGAGCATTCCTCTGCCAATCAGAAATTTTAATGTAAGTAGATAACATTTTAAGTAGATAATGTAAGTAGATAATACTTTTTCATCCATTTGGTCTTTTATTCCTAGGGGGAAAAAATTATAAAAGGTTAGTTCTTTGCTACATTTTCCTTAAGAACTCAGTAACACCTTATTCCTGTCAAACTTATTTATAAATCATGTGCAGCAAACATTTACAGATATTATTTTTGTGCCTAACAGAAAAATGAAATAAATTAGAAGGGAAGTTACTTAGGAAATACTCCATGTTCTTTTAGGTGCAGCATGGTCAGGATTTAATGGCAACCTTATAAAATAATAGTATAAATAGGTTGGATTCTCCTGGAATCCATTTTCTGACTCATTTATAAGGCAGAGGAGCCCCAGGTTACTGCTTCTCATGTATGTCCAATGTGGATTTTCATTATGGAATGCCACAAGTCCTGGATCACCCTTCTGCACCTGAAATACTTCTGGGTTTGGTGATTAGGCAAGTTTTCACACACTGATGTTGAGTGTTTGGTGGGTTTAACTCTGTTCAGAGCAAAATGCCTGCTGTAGGCCTGAGATTGTCCTGGCTTTTGAGTGGTGAGAGCAATCTTAAACCCTGCCTGCAGAACCAAACAGTTTTTGATATGTCTGCAAGAGAAACAAGCTTTTCTGTTAAAAACCACGTGATAAATATGATCAGCAGTCCTGCAGGAGAAACAGCACCCCAATATTTTGCTTATTCCTAATGGGCTCATTGGTGTGTCAAACGAGTATGGAAGTGTCACCGTGATATTTTATGAAAAATCCCTTCACCAGGATTTTTTCTTCTGAGAAGCTTCAGCTTCTCCATGTTTTGCTGCTTTGGAATGTGATTTGGAGAATTGTTTACCCAACATGTGAACAGTTTTAATTTAATGTCCATTCACAGCCAGCTGTGTCGGACTCTGAGTCTGTCACAGGTTTTTATTATCATTCTTGTCCAGACTTCTGATGTCTCCTTTCTCTTTCTTTAGTGTAGTTTTAGTACATAATTTTCATTTAATATCATATATTATCATAAAATAATCAGCCTTCTGAGAACTTGGAGTCAGTTCCCAACTCTCGCCTCGTCCTGGGGACCCTTACTACAACATGGAAGCAGGAAGGAAGGAACAGCAATTTACACTTTTAATCCACAATACACCATCACACTGCGTTATAATTTTGTTTTGCTTAAGCTCATAAGAGTCCAGGTAAAGATAAGGAAAAAGATAAGAGGAAGCTACTTCTGAACACACTAACAGACTCCAAGGGTGGAATCTCTAAATTAACTTCTCCCCCCTAAGCGCGCATGCAAAGCCCTCAGCATTAGTCCCATTAAGGCTGGGTAATAAGTTATCAGGGAGCCCTGATGGAAGTTAAACGTCCCTAAATCCCGTGCCTGGGCGGGCAGGAGGTGTTTTCCACATGAAGCAGCAACCAGCCGGGCGCACATCCGCGGAGAAGCGCGGGTCAGGGCGGCGGGAGGCGCGGGCTGTGCCGCCGCCAAGCCAAGCGCGCACGCCATGCTCAGTGGCATTTCCAAAATCAGCTCAGCTGGGGGCCTCTGCTTATTGCAGCAGCGAGAGAAAAAACACTCAGGAAAAAAAAAAAAAAAGGCAAAAAAATTAAAAAATAAAAAAAGGAAATAGATGATTTTGTCGAAGTAGCGGATCGCCGTCTCCCCCCACCTCTCCCATCCTCCCTCCTTCAAAATCGCACTAATAGCTCTAATAGATCCTGGTTTTTTGCATATTTCAGTCGCAGCAGTATTTCTAATTCGTATGTGAAAGGGTCCTTAATTTATGTCTACCAACTGTGTGGTGCCCTTCTTTTGGGTAATGTCATCATCCTAATGGTGTTTCTATTATACTCAAAGGTAGCAAATGAGGCTTATTGTGGGAAGGTAATTGATTTTCACTGAGTGAAAATGTAAATGGCCATAAGAAATCCTATGAAAGACAAGCAGTTCGGAATTGCCAGCAAATTCATATACATTACTTATTGGTGTTAGTACCTGTAAAATGTGTCTTATTATGAGAAACCCACAATGACTGTATTTCACATTATTTTGTTTCAAATTGAAGTAAAAATTGGAGAATTTAGATGATTTTTGCCTTTACCAGTTTGACTGTGCATTTTATGAAAATTGCCATTCTGTTCGCTAAGGTTGCTTCATTTTGTCAGGTTTCTCTCAAGTGGAAGGGAATAAAATTCCTGATAGAGACGTGTAAAGAGAAATGGTTCTGTGGGATTTCATCACTCATTTCATACACCTCTTTGTGGGCTGTTGGTGTGAGCCTGCCTTTGCATCTTGAAGGGTTATTTGGGATGGTGCAGTTTACTCAGACCTCAGGATTCCAGGAGAATGCATAAGTTAAAGTGAAAACATGCCCTTGGTGTTCTGGCTGCATCACAGCCGCCGTTTTAGGGAATTGTTTTAGGTCAGCAGAAATAGCCACCTGTGGTTACAGTCTTCCTGTGTGTTTTGCAGAGTGTATAGGCTTTTTTTCTGGTTTTTTTTTTTTTTTTTTTCCCCACTCAGAATATTGTCTTCCCATTATTTTTGCTATCCACAGTGTGCTCCTGATTGCCAAAGTGATACCTGCTATGAAGGGCAAAGCTGATTAGATGCACATTTATTTCCTTTCAATATTGCACTGGGAGTTTAAAGTTCTATGTGTTTTATGATCAAGGACTGGTGGCAATAGGTTATTTTTCTCCCATGAATAAACTGATTTTCAAATCTTCCAGTGAGTAAATGACCAGGAAATGCTGCACATTTTAGTCCCTGCTGGCTCTATCCATTATCTCCCAAGTCAGAGTTTTGTCCCAGCATAATTGTTTGAATGTTTTTGCCATGTAATTATTATTTTCATAGCAGAAACACAGTTTAAAAATATCTTGTTTAGAGTTAGAAGGTTTTTGGCTTTCTAACTAACAAGTATTTGTCCTTCTGCAGTTTGCTTGGAGGAAAATATAAAGCTCAATAGAGATTTCACTTAAAGCATTGACTTGAGAATGCTGAATTTTAATATGGAATGACAATACTGGTGTTAAAGGTTAATGTGGAATGTATTCTATTCAAAAGGTCTTAGAAAGTTACAGATTAAATTGTTCTTAGTTCTTTTAATTGGCCTCTGCATTTAGCTTTTTTTTTTTTCCTGTACATATTATGTGTTCTGGCTGTTATAAACACAGGTCAAGTTTAGGAATGTGTGTTAGTGCAAAACAGCTCAGAAAGCTCTCTAATTTTACAGTAACAGAAAGCAAAAATAGTTTGGGTCTTTTTAATGTCAAGTTCCTATCTCCAGTCTTATGCAACCCACTGCTTGACTCTTACTAGCACCTACAGGTTTTAAAGATAAATGCATGATGCTTTCCTAAAACTAATTAAAAAAAAATATCAACTTTTGGAAACCCTGTAGAATTAACAGTATTGCAGAATTATCTATCTGGAATTATTAGTATTGCAGTCTTAACTCTCTACAGATGCAAACTATGGTTTAACATCTTAGATGTGCAGTTACCTCCGTCACTGCCCATTTCAACTTGCTATCAATCTGTGAAGCCTGAAAGCACAATAAAAAAATAATAATCCAGGTGTGTTGCTTAAATCTTCATATGTGATGTTACCAAGGCATAGCTCTGATGTTTTTGAGAAGTATTTTTGTAACGAGTCCAATTTTTTGTCTCCAAGATTAGTCTGCAGATTGTCTGATATAGCCATTTATTGTGCAATTGATAGCCTCCTAATTTTTAGGTCTTTAGATAAAAAGGGAGAAAGGTTTTTTGCAAGAATGAGTAAACAGACACAGGGAAGTAAATCTGAATATCCAGTTCTGTCCCCATAATTTTGGTATCTTGGCCTATTCAGGCAGGTCTGTGTTAATAAATCTAGGGAAGGATCAAATACAGAATAAAAGGAAAAGCTCAGCGCAGAAACATTCCACTCTGTTCAGCAGAGAAAAACAACTCAGATAAGCAAACAATTAGCAAAATGCTGTATCTGTCCCAAACAATTAGCAAAATGCTGTATCTGTCCAGTCACCACATAAATATCTGGCTGTATTATGTAGCCGTATGTTTCACTACTCTAATGATTACAATCTAACAATAATGTTCAACATCTTCTGGTTGTTTTTGTTGTTTATTTTTGTTAAAGCTGAAAGAATAGCTGGTACTGTGTAATTCTGCGGGGGAGATTTGAATCTGCAAACTTGATTGCTGGTTAATAGAGATTATTTGAAACTTGAATCCAAATGCTTTTAAAAAAATCATGCCATTTTGTTGTTTGACACTAATTTTCTACCCAGCATGTATTAGCAATGACTGAAATTAGCTCCCAGTGAATTGTAGTTAAGCTATTTTATGCCGTCTGCAAGGAGTTTCTGATGGCAGCTCTTATCTGTTGTGTTTGCTGGTTTGGTTGGTTTGGTATTTTTGTTTTGGTTTTTTGGTGGCTTTTTGGGTGTTTTTCTTTTGGTTTTCTTTTTCTTTTTTTTTTTTTTTTTTGTGTGTGTGTTTTTCTAGTTTTGTTTTGGTGTTTTTTAATGTAATTCCCTGCAAGTTTAGAGCTCACAGAAGGTGAAATAGAGCATTGTTAGAGGAGTTCCACCATGGCAGGTCCTCACCCTGACCCCAAGACACAGATTTGAGCTCTAACGTGGCATTGATGCCTACAGTCAATTCCTGGAGTTCCTGATCTCAGCTAACTCGGAGAGCTGGTGCTGTACACCAGGACAGGAGGGTTTGGCCACCCCTTGGAAGTGGGTTAGTGGATTTTTATGGGTTCAGGGGTGAAAGCCAAAGCAGATCCATGCGGATCAGCCCCATGTGGCTTTTTTGGGAGCAGGATTTCACCCCTCACAGCTCCCCAGGGAAATGTCCCCAAGCCCCAAAAACACTGGGACATCTCTCTCAGGCCGATGGTGTGGCTCCTGGTGGTTGTGTTCTCTGTGCTGTCTTCTCTTAGCCTTCAGAAATCCTGCATTTCTATAAAATCTATGTGTGCTAAATCACCACGATGTAGATGACACCTTGTGTACACACGTTTGGAACATGATATGTGTACTGTGATCTAAGAATCCTCCAAGGGGTATGGAAAATGTCCACAGCTCCTGGAAAACTGCAAAGATTCTTTGAGCTTTGGACATGCTGGGGTTTATCTCAGAAACCTGCTAGATTGCAGTATAAAATGACAAAATTTCTGTGTTTTCAGATCAGGACCTTTACCAGGCAAACAGATTTGCAGTGGTAACATAAAGGCAGTGTTTGACCTTCTCCACCCCTTATAAAGGAAATAAATTGTGGTGGCTGTTTAGTATTCATAAGAAATCGCCAAAGAGATGATTTGCCTTGGAATAAATATGATTGAATTAGAAATGCACAGTACTGATAGCCTGACCTCAAGTAAATGGGTTCCTTATTTCTAAAAAAGTACCTAGAGACACTTTTTTTTCAGTCTGTTAATTGTGGTCGTGTATTAAGTAAATATGTAACTCAATTCCAAAAGTAATTGAAAGGTTTTATTTAGGAAGATGAAAGGAATCTGGCAGTTGATTCTGACTTTTGAATAAACTAATCAGACTACTCTGAAAACTGATACATATTTGCATTTTAAAATATGAAATAGAAAATGTGTCTGCTTCATAAAGTAGATCTATTATAGAGCAGATCTATCATTTTTAGGGCTTTAATTAATGATGATTGTGGATTGTTTTAGACTTCTGTGAGGAATTACTGTTAAGCTTTGGCAATGCTGTTTCTTTAATATTGCTCTGCAGTTAATGTTTCTAAGCTCTGAAACAACTGCTAAAGTAGTTGAAGTAAGTAAATAAGTAATAAAAAGCACATCAAAGTAGTTATGATGAGACAGCCAGATGGCAGAGAATTGCAGTTCTTGCTGTAATTTCATCAAAATTACTATTGTCATGGCATGTTAGTTTTCATAAGAATTTGTACAGTCACTGATCTCATAGAGACAAATTAATTTCAGGTTCTCTCATGTGTAGTCGCATAACAGCTATACTTGAGCAGGCACAAAGGAAAATTAAATAATCATAGTCACATAAACTTGAAAAGCAGCACAATTTAAGTTTACTACTCCATAACGTCTCAGGATCAGTGATCATTTTTCTTATGGTAGACTCAATTTGATCTACAGCAGTTCTGCCATTATGTGGTTTCTGCTGCATTTAATCTTCATTATGAAAAGATATAGTATCATCTAATAGGTGGAATTAGTAGTAATGCACAAGCATTGTAATAATTCCTCCGAGTTATATCATTTCGTGGAGTTTCATACTTCTACCTCTCTCATAAAGCTACTGGGATGAAAATAATTGAACCACTTAAGTTTCATAAATATGTTATCATTACGTGTTCTCTTCTTTGGTGGAGGATACCCTGTGTCTCATAAATGCTTGCAGAGGAGAAAGGATTGAGCACTGCATATACTGAGCATGTAATCTGATTTTGATTTGAATCCCAGGTAGGATAATGGCAGTTTGTTTCCCCAGAGGAGGAAGCCCCATGGCAGACCACCAGAGGATTCCTCTGCTGAAGCTGGTTTTCTTAGGCAAACACTTTTTTCCTACTGTTTTGGGATTTTTTTTTTTTTTTTTTTCTGTGTGAGTCCATGCAAATTAAGAAATGCTGGGTAGATCTGGTGTGTAGGCACATAACACTGAATGCAGTTTTAAAGGCTCATGTAGCCTGGCCACAGCAGATTTCTGTTGTGACTTTAGCCAATTTAAGGCACTCTAACTAAATACTATTTTTGACACTTGCTTTTCACTTTTCTTATTTTTTTTTCTGTGTTGGCACAGGAACTCCTCAACAAAAAGAGCTGAAAAACCTTATGGAGAAATCATCAGGCTGATATTGGTGGATCTTTATGGTGCTGGAAGCTCATCAGTTTTCTTACTAATGCCTACAAAAAAACCCAGATGTGGATGAAATTGAAATCTCAGCTACGTTTTTACTTTGGTAAAATTTTTTTTGGTAAAAAATCAGTGTAAGGAGGCAAGTTTAATGCTGCTCAGGTTTTTTCTCCATCCCTCTGCAGCTCCCCAATCTATCTATACAAACTAGGTTCAGACATTTGTGCTGGTTGTTCTCAGTATGTCAAAATATTTCAGCCACTGAATATGTTAGGTTCTAGTGGTTGTTTAGTGACTATGTAATATAAAAAATGTGGCAAAGTATAATGGAAGCATTACAGAAAATCAGGTTATTCCTACATAAACAGTTGGTTATTGACATATTTGGCATGGGAAGTAGTTATTGATATAATTCAAACAGCAATTGCAGGTTGTTTGGTTTCAGCCCATGTCTGACTTCACTGGTAGAACTGCCCAAGTTAAAAAATAGATATTAGGTGCCTGCTTAAAAAAAATTCTACATTTTTCAATACTACACTTAAATATGTCTTCCTCATCAACTGTGTAATTAACAAAAAATAATTAGCACATAATCCCAACAATTCTAATACAATATATCTTGAATCTAAAGGTGTTTATGCAAACAGCAAGACTGCACTAATAATTATAAAGTTTCTCCTTATATACAAAAAGAACTAATACTCAATGACACCAAAACTACCAACAAAATTTAGAATATAGATTTAGAAATAAAATAATAGCCTCTCTCTGCTAGACCACCAGATTAGATTTTCCTGTTGCTACAGAAGGAAATGTTTCATAGAAAGCAGCTCTGTCGTGTGCCTTGTGCAGTTTTTATTCTGCTACTTCACTTGAATATGGTTTCCAGTCTGTGGATCATCTGCAACTTACATGCACAGAGAGAAAAAAGTTATTTGCCACCAGGCAATTCTTCTTGAATATAAATTCCAACTATATATTGATTTTGGTGAGCTGATGGTATGTTTACTTGAGCTGGTAATCAATAAATAGGAAGATGATATTATACTGTCAAATGAAGCTGTGTTCAGCCACAATTTAATCTCATGTATTTATGCAAAAAACATCCACAACCAAAAATTACTCTGACAGGAATAATCATGATTTGATAAGATTGTTTTAATTCAAAACAGCAACAATAGGTACATAAAACCTAGCAATACAATTGAAACAAATCCCTCCTAGAGAAATCTATAGAAGAGTTGAAATCTAGCTTTGAAACACCTGGAGAGAGGGGAGATCGAAAGAGAAACAGGAAAAATTAAGCAATAACATGAGCAGCTGGGGAGGAAAAGAGAAACAAAATAACAGTTCATGAGAGGCAGAAAAGAAAAAATAAAAAACCAGATTTTGTTCAAAACCTGTTATTACCAAGAAACAATTTTCAGTGTGGCTAAAAATCATGTTTAACAACAATCCAAGGCTTAATTCATTAAACACCCAAAAGCCTTGAGCTTCCCTTCTTGGAGGTTAGTGAACATAGTTTTAATCCTGTATATATCCTGAATATGGCTTTTTTTCCTGTTGTGTAAGATTTAAGTAACTTTTATTTCAAGCAAATGCTTATATTTACCTGCTGGTTGGTGGGTAAATTATTGGTAATAATGGAAAATAATCAACAATGAACAAATAATCTTGGGATATGGAACAGATTGTCCCCAGCATGCTCCTGGATGCTGATTCAGTCAATATAATTTCTAATAGAATAATTTAGGTATACTGTTGAAGAATTAATAACTGAGCTCAGGAAATGTTAGCTAAAAGAATTGAGCTCATGATTGTTGAGTTTGTGAGGGTTTCCAGGACAAGGTGAGAGATGAGGAATGTGACTTCCATGTTCTTAGAAGATTGATTTAATATTTTATGATATTATATTACAGAATGCTATGCTAAAACTATACTAAAGAAAGAGAAAGGATACAGACAGAAGGCTTGGCAAGAATGATAATGAAAAACTTGTGGCTGACTCTTCAGAGTCTGATACAGCTGATAATAATTATTCATTAAGTAAAAACAATTCTCATGAAACCAATCAAATGACCAGTAGGTAAACAATCTCCAAACCACATTCCAAAGCAACAAAAAAAGGAGAAGCAATTAAATAATTATTGTTTTCATTCTTTTCTGAAGCTTCTCAGCTTCCCAAGAGAAGAAATCTTAACAAAAGAATTTTTCAAAAAACATAACAGTAAAGCACGACTGCCATTTTTCCTTGTCTCACAGCATCCTGAAGAAGTCAAGGCAGGTGCATGTTTGACCCTGCAGGATGAGCAGCACAGGATGATGGTTTGCCCCTTTGTGCTGGCATAAACATCCCATAGTTTGACTGAAGCCAATTTGTTTTTCTAGAGGAAACCCCTTGAGAAGTTTTTCTCCAAAATTACCCTAATCCAGGGCAACTGGTAAAATCCCTCCTCTCTTCTGTCTCCATGTGGCTGGCTGCTCTTCCGAGGCTCAGAATAGGTATGGATCTTTGCAATTTGAAAATTTGAAACCTTTTTTTAATTTGAAATATGTGGAAACAGATGTAGCAGCAGGGCACAGCATATCTGATCTGCTCCAGGACAGCCAAAGCAGACACTTCCCTTGTGGAGAATTCACTTCCAGCTTTGAAATCCTCTCAGGGCAGCATCCTGATGGTTCTTCTCACTTGATACCCAACAAACAAAGGAAAACCCCACAGCCAAATCAACGCAAATTTTTCTGTCCTTTTCTCTCTTGAAGAGTAATGGTGAGGTCTAAGTGGGGGTGGGATATACTGATTATATACTTGTAATTATATATATATATATATATATATATATATATATATATATATATATAATATTATAAATATATGAATACTATATATGATATCTATTATATTATATATTTTTGTATTATATTATATATTATTATATATTACATTATATTACATTATGTTGTATATTATTATATATTATATATTTTATATATATAAATATATATTATCTAAAATATATAATGTATATATAATGTGTAATTATATATATATAAAATATATACTTGTAATTACTATATATACTAGTAATATATATACTTGTATAACTGAAACAGCTTTATGCACTTCATTCCTTATCTTAGATACACTGGATTTTCCTTTCAGAGGGTTTTCTGAAAAACTAAATGCACCTGAGTCATTATGACTGGCAGGAAATTTCTTCTAGAAAACATCTGGTTTCAACAGTGAGAACTCATACAAAATTCCTATTAAAAAATAAAACAGCAACACAAAGAAACAAACCCAAAAATGCCTGACCAAAAGCAGTGCCAAGGTAAATGCCAGTGATGGTCAGGGCTCCTGCAGGGCAGCCAGACAGGGAATGGTGTGTCCGTGGAAGGAGCTGCCAGCCCTGCCAATGGACAGAGCCTGGGGCAAGCACAGCAAACCCTGCACTGCTGGGAAGGGATGGGTTAAAAAACTCCTTTTTGGACCAGAAAGGTGTAAAGGCAGTTACCTGATGCGCAACTGACCCTTCTGTAGGATTATTTTTTCTATACAAAAAAAGTATTTTTCTTTAATTTACCAGGCTGAGGGCTAAAAAGCAATTTTTGTTTTAGCAAAGGACTTCAGTGAGGAAAAGAGTGAAGTTCAGTAGCCATTTTTAATCAGAATTTTGTCAAGGTGTGTACAGTACCAGCACCTAAACCTGATTATTAATTATTGGGGAAGCAGTTCCCAGTGTGGCAGGGCTTTGAGCCAGAGATCACAGCAATGACCAGTGAGATGTGGAGAGACAATCCTCAGTGTGCATCACCCTTTGTTGGCCTTGTGGCCAGTTACAGAGTGCCTACCTGCTGTTCCTGGGGGAAAAATATTTTTAGACATGTTAAATGAAGCATACTAGTGTTGTTTATTCTTTAAAGGACCAGAAGCACCCGTGGCACTTTACAAATGTGTACCAAAGCAAAGTTCCTGCCCTTGTAAGCACCTGATGCACAAGAAATCATTTAACTGTGCGGACTAACTGGCAACAGCTACCTGGAAACAGCAGAGAGAGAGAAAGAAAAGCTCCTTAGTTTCTTTTATTAGCTAGAACTAAAATAACACATGAGCTAACGAAAATAACACACCATTTTCCAGTAGTTTTAGTTATCTGCAGCAGGACAAAAATATACTCTTGACTATTGTGTAGGTTTGGTTGTTTCTCTACAAATTAGAATAACTAAAATTACATATTAAATTGGCCATTCTATGCCTTCCAACAAGGCTTTATCACCAAATTAAGAGACAATTCAGGTATGTTTTCATCTGCAGAGACAACACCTGAGTGAATCATTGAAAGCAATCATTTCTGCAAATCATTTAAGCATTTCTGCCAAGGCACATGCCATCCTTAACTAAGTCCTCAACGCACAGATATGCACTTGGAGTGCATAGAGACATTTAAATTTTATTTTGGGCTCTCCTGAGCACCTGTGCTGCTCGTGTTGCTCTTTAGCTTGTGTGACAACACGACCTGTGGAGCCTCAGGCAATGCAGGGAGGGAGCTCAGGCAGCTGCTTCTCCTGAGCTCCCTGTCAGCAGCAGGGCCTGCTTGCACAGAATTCCCCAGTCAATCAGGTGTGGAGGAAGTTGGCTTGTTAAATTTATAATTTCTAACTTTAGCAGGGAAGTGTGGGCTCTTTGCAAAGCACCAGGGGTGTGTTGTGTTGTGAGCAGAGTTAACCCTGAGTGCTGTGCATGTCCCCTTCATGGGGAGTCCTGCTGCTGCATCTCCAGGGAATCCTTCAGCAGCATCTCCAAAATCTGTACATATCTCTCTCTGCATGCTCACCAAATTTTTTTTTAATAATTTCCATTATAATTTTAATAAATCAGCCATAATTTGTTAACAGAAGTCATCCACCATTCTGCCCAATGCTTTCTGATTGGTTTTGCAGTGAACACTTGTTTCATCAGATGTGTTAACTAATTTTATTGATTTAACTTAATTTTGTATGCGACTGCTTTTGGAAAACTTATGTGATTTAGTATAAACAGATTCTAAAAGGTTTCTTTCAGGCTTTTTTAGCTCTTTTGGGTCATCAAAATAAACACAAGATCAAGAAAGTGTCCTTGAAGTAGCTGGGATTTTATGTGGGCACAAAGCAGATAGAGTGGTGGCGAAGCTACAATTTCTGAAGAATTTTAAAAGCCCTTCCCACACTTGTGGAGAGCATCTCTGAAATACATCAGGGTTTATCTGTGTGCAACTCCCCAGTGCTTCTTTAAACACCTGGTCCTGTGTCTGGGGAGGCACGAACTAACAGCTCTTGTCCATGGAGCAGGAGGAAAATGTGGGAAAAAATAATTCCTTTTCATCGTACTGAAAGTCTGGAGCAACCTCAGAGTAACTGAGTCACTGGGTTACATTACTCATTTTCTTTACTATTTGGCTTGTAATTTTCACTTCTGGTAATTTTTACCCTTCTGTGAACTTCCTGGCTGGTCACATTAATCAAGGAGAGCTCATGATGTTCAGGCACTTGTGATATAATGATTTCACAGAGACCAGGCGGCTCATTTGATTAGAGAATTATTATTATTATTATTATCATTATCATTATCATTATTTTCATTATTGTCTTCTTATTATTATTACCTAATTGTCTTTATTTTCATTATTGTCTTTATTGTTATTTTTGTTATTGCCATCCAACCATTCATTTAAGAACTAAAGTCCAAAACCCAACTGCTCTTAAGTCCAGGGTCTGCCTGGATTAATTAAACTGTGTATCAGATTTGAGGTACAAAGGGTCTGGAAGCATCAAGGTGTTTTGGTTAATTGTTTTAGGTCTGATTTTTCTTGCTCATTTTCTGCTAATACAAAAACTCAAGTTTCTTCCCAATTCCTTTTAAAGACATCTCAAGGTTGCTTGTTGATTTCCCTAGCAGAGACCCAAAGAGTTTGTCAGAGGAAATGGGGAAATAAGCTGGACTGCCATTGCAAATGACGTTTTGTGATGCTTTATCTCTTTTTTTTTTTTGGTTTTTCAGACTCCTTTTAAAGAGAGGTGGACTGTAGGTCTTTCATAACCTCAGGCAGGACACACATGCACACATGATGTGCATGACTGGCCCCAAAGTGGAAGTGCTTTTAAATTGTCCATAAAGTGTGTGGCACTGCTGTTAGTGCAGCACTGAGCAGAGATTTACCTCATCAGGAGCTCCAGTGGGATAAAGAGAGCAAGCACACTCTTGCTAACCAGACATGTAGATCAGTGCTGCTTGCAAATAATTTGATTTTCCGTAAAATAATTTATTTTAAGGCAGAAAAACACCCCGATGTTAAAAATTCTGATACTCCAAGGTTAAAAATTCTCTGATGAGAGAGAGAATAATAAACCAAATTTAATACAGTGCTGTATAATTGGCAGCTAGTACTGGAAATATAGGTCTGTTAGCTCTAATGCCTAGAAATATCAATCAGAGACTGCTCAAAACTTGAGTCATTCAGAATATTATGTAAGTTATACCTTGTCCCATTGTGGATGGTGTCACCCCAAGTCATGAAAATTCAATTATGGCTAAAGCCAATACCTTGCACAGAAATCAGTGTGCTGCACTGATTACAAAACTGACTGAATCCAACCAGACATATTTTCTATATTCCATGCCACTAATTTCTGGTATAATCTCAAGTGAACTATGCTGCAATTGTCATTTTAGTAATGTAAAGGAAGAGATCAGTGCTGTGAATTCACAATTTTAAAATTAGTGCCTTAATCCTTAATGTCTTTCCTAAAAATATTAGCAGGAGGAATGGAAACGGAAAAGAATTGTGGAGTCCAAAGCAACTTTGACGCAGGGTGACTGTGTTCTGTCTGTAAGGTTTGGTAATTCTTGCTCCTGCTCACAGCCCTCTGTTGCTCACCTGTGCTAATTAGCAGTGTGTTTATTCCAAAATGCTGAAAGGAGTATTTAGAAATAAATGCCTCATTCACCTTCTGTGTCTTCGTGATGCCACAGGGTAAAGCAAGCGTGCCTCACGTCCTCTGATTTTTAATTTTTTGAGGTTGGAAAACATTCCTGTTCAGCAAAAGAAAGTGGTGTTTGTCATGCTAGTCAGCACAGCCCAAAAACTTCCCTGGGGCTCTTCACGGGCCATTGGGAGCAAATGCCCAGCTTGCAGGTCAAAATCCACAGCACTGCTAGAACCCATGGACATGAAATCTCTCGTGCTCCATTGAATACTGCATTTCTCCTGTCTTGTTTTGACATTACTCACAGTGAAACAGCCAAATCAATCTAGATGCACTCAATCCTTTCTGGGCAGGAAAGCAAGAAAACTGTTCAAATCTGTTACTTTGCAAGGATTTGTAACACTCAAAAATGTATGGAGAGCATGGCTATTGTGAGGAAGGGCAAAAAATTGTGTTTCAGAGCTAATAAATAATTCTCTGCTAGGATTCAGCTGGGAGATTTTTCAGGGGAAACAATATTGGCAATTACAGCAGGTTTTATATCCCTTTGTCAAGTTTCCTTTTCAGGGTGCTGCAACTTCACTAAAACCTCCAGGTGGGCACGTGAAGTTTTTGCATGCCAGGATTTTTATGCTGTGAAAATGACATTTGACATCTGTGAGCAAGCTTGGGACCTGTTTGAGAAACAAAGAACCAGGTGGGAAAAAGTGGGGCACTCTTCTGCTCCCCAACAGGTGGAGGTTCCCTAAAACTTGTAAAAAGAAAATAATAGAAGCACTTGGTGAGCACAGTGCACTGAGCTGTCACCTCCAATGTACCTTTGAAATGCTGGCTCTTCCTTAAAGGGGAGGATGGAAAGCAGAAAGTGTAGAGTTTCATTGGCAGAGACTTTGTCAGGGAGTGAGGCTGTGATATGATTTCTGTCAGAAACAATCTGCTTGAAATTTCTCTGTCTCCACTTTTGAGCAGAGAGTTGCTTGTCTGTGTTCTAACCCTAGGTGATGGGATCTGCTGCCTTGTCAGATAACATTTGAGCTCACTCACTACCTGCTTGTTGACTAGTGCACAGACTCACTGTGGTGGCAGGGAAAGCCTTCAGGCTACCCAGCATCTGTCTCTTCTTGTAATTAGTTGCAGCCTTGTGTACAGAGCAAAACAGAGATTTATTTTTTTATATATATATCTACCTATTTTTTTATTATTTTTTTTCCTGTGAAAGGGTAATGTGTACAGACAGGAGCTTTTAAACTGCAAAAGAGTTTTTGCTGGTGTTTGTCATTCTTCTTTTTCAAGAGGAAATGGCTTTTTAGCTGCTGAGAATAAAGTGTTGACATCCTTTTTTCAAATTACACCAAGGACGTAGATTTTTGGGAGAGTTAACCTCCATATGAACACTGAATAGCCAACATTTCTGCTCTTACATCTGATGGAGAGAACTGGTGATTATGTTTCCTTCGACTCCTGCCCTGGTGAACATTTTGTCCCATGTGTGCTTTGTCTGACAATTTGCATAATTTAAGCATCCACTACACACTCCCAACCCTGAGTGCTACTGAGAGAGGCCTTCTTGGACCAAACTTCAAAAAAAAAATTCCAACTGGAAGAAAAAACAGCTTTGAATATTTGAATGCTTTTTTCGCATATTCACATATCATTTACACAACAGCTGTGTAAAGTTAGAAAGTAAGTGTGTGCATGCCTGGGATTTATTTTGAATTCCATAAAGCATCACAGTTGCCTGTGGTAGTTTGGTGGGAGAGCAGGAGAGATATCTTGGATTGTTAGAAGGATTTGATCTGTTGCTGTTGGTTGGAATTTCTTGCAGCACCATTTTTTTAAATGCAAAACTTGATCAAGAAAAAAAATCTGTTCATTGTGATCATTCTTAAAATCTATAAAACAAGTGATCAGGAAGTTCATGTAACAATTGATAAATCATCAGTCAAGGTGTGGACCACCCCTAACTGACAGAGATGGCAGCACATTTTAAAGCTGGCAGAGGAAAATCATGCCCTAATTGTTTGTAGCTGAATTTCTTCTTCTGCAGCCACCATCAGCAGTGGGACTTGATGGATGGAAGTGTTGCCATGGTAGTGTTTAAATATCAGAATTTCATCATTAGTAGCAATGAGGTTTATGACATTGAGAAGAAAAATCACATTTCTTCTGTCTCCCACTGCTTCCCTTTACCACAGTGATCCTGCATGAGCTGTCACTTGGGTGCTTTTCCTCTTTTCACTCTTATTTGAATGAACAAAATGCCACTGGGTTTGCACAACTAATGTCAGAGCAACTGCATTATTTTAAAAATCAGTTCCTCAGATTGAGGTGTCATAAAAATGTTCCCAACTTTACTATCTAATGTTGATTTTTTTTTTTTTAATTTATTTGAGAGCTGAGCTGAGTTAGCCTTTTCACCTCATATTTTGAGGCAATTGAGGGATGTGCAGCAATGGAGACAAACAGATCTCTAGATGGTGCTATGTAGGTACCAGATTAAATTAATTACATAAGAATAATAAAATGAAAATGGGTGATTTCCTTTTAAGATAGTGGGTGATGTTTGCCAAGTTCCTCGGGACTCAAGGAGAGTTTTCAAAAGGTGGTATGGGCACATGGGAGCTCAGATTAAGCCAGTGGGAAATTTGGGAGAATTTTAATTTGCGAATTTTAATTTAATTTTTCTCCCTGTGTTCTGGGCTGTGGCACTGGCAGCAGGGTGGTGGCACAGCTGTGGTTTGTGACTAGAAAATCAGGTTCCAAGCATCCAGACTGTAATAATAAGTACATTTGGCTCTGTGGACCTTGCTTCTAGAATTTTCTAGAAATTTCTAAGAAGCTCAACCACGATGGGTTCAGAAGTTTCAGCCCTGAACTTAAAATCAGCAAGAACTGAATTAAAGAAGGGTAGAGAGAACAGAAAGCTCAAAGAGAGTGAAAAATCATATCCAGACAAAGCAGAAGATGAATACAAGGAGATAACATTTTAAAAACCCCCAAGAACAACAACAAAAACCAGAGAAAACAACCAACCAACAATAAAACCCCAACCCAATCCATGTTTAATTCCTGCAACACTCTGTCCTGTTTAACACAGCAGCTTTGCTCTCCAAGGATGCTGTGCCAGCAGCAGGGACATCCCTTAGGCTGCTAAATGGAAAAAGAGGAAATATTAAAACTCAGTTTGGTGTGGTTTACTCTGGATTAATTAAATTATTTTCCTGCTTTTTAATATTTTCTCCTTAATGTGACTGATCCCTTGAGATCTATTGCACCAATATTTTATAGTATGCAATTTCTGGGCAAAAGTATTAAATATGAACTATTGTTAGCAGTAAATGTGCAGAAAAATATAAAAGTCTAATTCCTCTGGCATTGCTTCTCAGTATCACCCCATTTTTAACTATAGCCACAGAGCCCTCTGCTATTTATTAACATCTGTCTTCTTCATTTCAAATAAAATATTTCTGTCATAGTATGACAGAAATTTTATTTTATCTTCCTGATATTTTGACAGTAATATTTAGCTTTCATCAGGACTTTTCTCTCTACAGCTGCAGAGAACTTTATAAATCGAGGTGGTACTTTGTTTTTACAGAGGGGAGACCCGAAGCAAAGATATATTAAATGATTTATCAAAAGCTAGCAGGAAACAAAGTCCCTGAGCAATCTGTTCCAGTTTGCTCCTCATACCTGGCACCACTATGTGGATTTTTTTGTTGGTTTTTTTTTTTTTTTTCTGTTAAGTTTGGGATTAAATAGGTGAGATGGTATTTTTTAGATGTTTATTAGTTCTTATCTATATTAAAGTCTCACAAACTGTGAGTTTTACAGCACTTCAACAAACTAAAAATGGAGTTGTATTTCTCTCTCTATAAGGCTTTTTAAGGATAAACTGATTAATTAAGAAATTACATTTAAATTATTTTTACACTTAACTTAATAACTAACTACTACTCGTGTCCCACAATGTGCTCTTTTTATTTAATTACATAGTATTACCTAAACTCATGAAGAAGAAGGGCTAGTTTCTGCTTGCAAACCCCTATCTTGTTTTATATATATGATTATATTCTAAAACCTTAAACTCCTATTTTAAGGTTTCTGCTTGAAAACTTCTTATCTTGTTTTATATGTATTATTATATTATATATTTATATATATTATTATATTCTAAAACCTTAAACTCCAAGTTTTATACTATATGATATTACACACTTCCATTCAAACTACACACTTTTGATCTCAGTTTTATCATTCCATTTTGGAAGTATTTTCTATGGTCTTCGGTGAAATGCAGTGTTCTCTTGGGGGTCAGTGCCTGGCGGCACAGAAAGTCTGAAATTCTCAGTAACCAGGGTCCTAAACTAACAGTTCTAAACTGTCAGAGCACCCTGACAGTGAAACCTTTCCTCCCATACAGAATCTGAGTCTCCCCTGTCTCATCTAAAGCCATTTTCTCTCACTCCAGGCACGGCAGGAGAGCTTGTCAGGCAGTTGTGGAGGGCAAAGTGGTCCCTCCTCTTCCTCCTCTTCTCCAGACTAACCAAACCCAGCTCCCTCAGCTTCTCCTAAGAGAACTTGTTCTCCACAGCGTTCAGGAGCCTGTTTCCCCCTCTCTGGACACATCTTTGGTGGGATTAGAATGTTCTGGTGTCCTTTAAAAGCTTCCCATTCTGGCAGAAGGTAAGGAAAACAGTGAATAATGTCAGGGGTTAAATAATACCCCTTTGAGCTTGAACTGTGAGTCCAACTCTGTTCTAGGTCAGCCTGGACAAGGCATCAACTCAGCCTCATCACCTGAGCAGTTAAATTGCAATAATTGCAGCAGGAGCTGAGGTTGGTGTCACACCTCTCAGACTTCTCCTCGCAAACCCACAGACAGAATCTTCAGCCCTGTTGGGAGGCTGGGGGTGATGCCTTGTGCAGGCTGGGCAGAGCTACAGAACAAAGCAGGGATTCATTCAAAGCATCTCCTCCATGGATCCACCTTGGGCAGCACCAGAGCCCAGCCAGGGCTGCACCCAAGGTGACCCAAAATGGCCCCAAAATGCACGAGCGCTCCCGGGCTCTCTCCCTGGGATCAGTTCTGCTCCATTTGCACCTTGCAGTTCATTGTCCCATCCCAGCTTTAGCCCAGGCAGTTCCACCCTGCTTGTTTTTTTCTCTGCAGCCCACGGTGTTTGTGCTCTGGGGCTGAGATTGGGATCATTTGTTCTTGGTGCCCAGCTGGAGCAGGAATTGTTTTGTCTCCCTGCTCTGTGCACACAGCTCACCATCCCTGAATGTGAAGCTCAGACCCACACACTAAAGCAGCACAGAATGTGAAAAATACAAAAGCTGAAACCTGAGGCATCAGGAGTGCAAAGGTCAGTTCAGATCAAGTGCAGTTCACTAAAGAATCTGGATCATATACTGGATATATCTGAAAATCATGGTTTAGGTTGTGGTTGGGTGTGTCCAACACGCTGCATCCATCTGGGAATCCCTCAAGAACAGATCTCCCAAAAAGCTCAGAGAGCTCAGGATATGCTGCTGCAATAACAGGATAATAAACACAACATGGAAATTATTTTGTTATGTAAACAGAGGCTCCCAGCATACGTTTTATTCTCAGTTTTCATGTTCTTTGCTCTACTCCCTAGCAGTGTTTATAAAATATCCTCAGACAGAAGATGCAAGGTATGAGCTGAGGGAGGAATAAACCATGTCTCTGTTTTAGCTTGGCACTGCAGGAATAATAACAATTACTGCAATAATAATAACAATTAACTGCAGTAGTAATGACAATAATAATATAACAGGTGCGATACCAGTGTTATTCCTGGTAGAGGCGGTACAGAGCATTTCAAATAAAGTTTCCTCCAGTTAATTGGAAAATTATTAAATACAAATTATGAAATGATCATCATAAAATGATGAGCATTTCATAATTTTCAATATGTATACCAAAAAAAAATCACTTGGACAGTACAAAAGAACTTTGACAAGTTTGTTCCAGCAACAGCAGCCCTCTCTCATTGTTTTCATGTCACTTGCTTGGTTGAGCCTATGCTAATATCTGTATGTAAAATATCTGACAAATATTAGTAATTGCATGAAAATGAACATTTAAGATTCCAAGTAACAGAACTGGGGTTCAGGAAAATAAGTAAAAGCAGAAATAGTGTCACCAAATGTATACCTCAGTGAGAATTACATGCATTTTTTTTTCCTGTTTCACAGAATTCCATTTCCAAATTATTCCTGATTTTCTCCACCAAATATTGCAACTTGGTTTCAAAATCTTTATTTCTGTGATACCCATTTTTTTGTTCCTGCATATAAACCCCCAGTAAAACATACTTTTCAGAGCATCCGCCACAGTAAAAGATATTTTAAGGACATTTAAGTTCAATTCCCTGCTTCTGGGTCACTAGGCTCATACCCAGAAAGCAAAGTCTGCTGTTGCCTTCCATGCAGCATTTCCCTCTGAGCATTGTGGTTTCAGAACACGGGCCAGAAGCCAGAGGTTGGTACCTCAGCAGCAGAAATGAAGCAGCTTGCCACCTGGCAAGGCACAGCCTTGATCAGCTCCTTCCCTTTTGCTCTTTTGAGTTAGTTTTAGTAACACCTCATCTTGCACTTGAGGGAAATTTGGGGTTTTTTCCCCAAAGCTGGACTCCAGCTTTGTGTATATTTATGTATATGCACATACATATGAATATATGTGTATTCACATACATGTGAATGTATGTGTATATATGTATGAATAGATATGTTATTTATATATACACATATAAATGTGTAAATATGTGTGTATATGTGTATATATAAATATATGTGGGAATAGATTTATATAGACGCATATAAATGTGTAAATATGTATACATGTGGGAATATATGTTATTTATATATACACATATAAATGTGTGTATATATTTATATATATATATATGTATTTATATATACACATATATATGTATACATATGATTATATGTATACATATATATGTTATTTATATATACACATATAAATGTGTGAATGTGTGTGTATGTATATGTGTGAAAATATGTTATATACACACACATAAAAATGTGTGGATGTGCGTGTATATGTGTAAATACACATATATAAATGTGTAAATACACATATAAATGTGTAAATATGTGTGTATATGTGTATATATAAATATATGTGTGAATAGATTTATATATACACATATAAATGTGTAAATATGTATACATGTGTATATGTGGGAATATATATGTTATTTATATATACACATATAAATGTGTGTATATATGTGTATATATTTATATATATAAATGTATATATGTATTTATATATACACATATAAATGTATGGGTATGTGTGAATATATGTTATATATACACACATAAAAATGTGTGGATGTGTGTATATAAATATGTATGAATATAGATATATTATTTATGTATATGCACATATAACTGTGTGTATATATATGTATGTATGTGATTATATGTATAAATATATATGTTATTTATATATAGACACATAAAATATGTGAATATGTGTGTATATATGTGTATATACATGCATATATGTGTGAATATATATGTTATTTATATATACATACATAAAAATGTGTGAATGTGTGTATATGTATGTATATGTGCAAATATATATGTTATTTATTTAGACACAAAAATATGTGAATATGTGTATATATATGCATGTATGTGTGAATATATATGTTATTTATATATACATACATAAAAATATGTGAATGTGTATATATATGCATATATATGTGTGCATATAAGTATGTCTATATGTATATATGCATGTATAATATCTTTTTTACACATATATCTGGCTTGGTTTAAATGTTAACATTCAATGACACATACACACTTTCTTTTAAGGCTGAAATAATTAGGCTGACAAGATTTTTTCCTTCCAAATATTCTCCCTGTTTTGTTGGAATTGTGAATACAGCATGTATTTTATGGAAATGCTGATTTTTGTTGGGTTTCAGAACTGTTTGCATTGGTATGGCAAGGGAAGTGCCACAGCTCATGCTTTTTGAGGAGGGCTGATGCACATACATCATGTTTTCTGAATCACTCACTCCTTGCCCTGAAACCTGTCCTGTGTGATCAGGTGCTGTTAAACACCAGATATTTCCCATCCTCAAATATGTGCCCACAGCTTGTAAAATAATCTCTTTATGCCTCTCAAATCCCATAAGATTGTGGTAATTATTTGGAGTTAAACACCAGAATATCACTTCCAACCTTGTCAGATGATTCAGAATCCTCACTGGAAGCTGTTACACAGTAGTTTTTTATGTATTACCTATTATAACAGCTGAACTGTTCCAGTAGGATGTGAAGACTGCAGCTTATAAAAAAATTATATGGATATCCGGGACAGAGTAATATATGGAAACCTGTCATATAGAAGGGGGCTTGATAGTTCTCTTATTGTATTTCTGTATTAATGCAATCATAGAGGGTATTTTCTACAGAAGATGCTAAAGCTTATTGAAAGACAATAGTAACTATGTTAAACTTGGTAATGTTTAGGAGGGTTCTAAATCAGTCAAGTGATCTAGTAATATTTTAAATGTGTTTTGCTCTCTTTATATATTGATTTTTCTCCCACATAATTTTTTGAGGTAAATATCAGTTTGGGGTGTTTTTTAATAATTAACTCTTTTCACCCTTTTTTTCCTGAACAGGTGAATTGTATCATTTATGTAGTCAAGCTGTTGGGCATCCCCAAATTTGCCACAGTGCAGTTCTTCTCCAAAATCACAACTGGGGGAGATGAGGAATGGATTTATAGACATTTATGGACATCAAACCCTATGGGTTCTATATGTCTGAGGCATTTAGGAGGTCTTGGCTGGAGACCAGGCAGAGCTCTGGGTTTGCTGGGACCAGCGTGGGGATCCTTTGTGTGGCTTTGCTGCAGTTGTGGTTTAACATGAAACACTCCAGAGTATCATTGTGGCTGTCAGTAATGAAGGGATGGGACTATTTTTAAATTAGGAATGATTTATTGCTCAGATAAACATCAGTCTCAGAGGCTGGGAGATTTTAGAGGAGCAAGAACTGGGCCATAGCTCAGAGTAGTCCCAAACTCTGTTACAAGGCAATACAGAACTTTCTAACTTAGTAGATAGTTCCTACAGGGTTGATTTTACTTTTCTAACCCATCACTTTTATTTAATTCTGCTGCACTGCAGATGCTTTTATCCAATGGGCTTTTAACTTACAGGCACACATATTATAACTTCTAAACCCCCAGCCTCCTCCATGCTACTACATTAATGCACTATAAACCCTTCACCATCTTATCAATACGTTTTCTCACTCACTTTAGGCATTATCTCACTTACAACTATAGAAATATTCAGTTTATGATTTTTCTGCCTAATGTCTGTGTGTTGTGTTTTTACATCTGCAGATCAAACTCTTCAGGGTCTGTGGAAGTCTGTGTTTTTCTGCTTTTCCCTTACTTAAGGCATAATCTCACTTACAACTATAGACATATAAGCTTATAATTTTTCAGATAAATGTCTGTGTTGTGTTTTTACATCTGCAGATCAAACTCTTCAGGGTCTGTGGAAGTTTGTGTTTGTCTGATTCCCACGCCAGGGGAAGAGCTGAGCAATACATTGGTCATGTCTGCAAGCACATATTCTATTTGGGTGTGCAGTAACACACATTCAGCTGTGCAGCTTAATGAAAAGTAGCTCATTAAGCTGTGGGTTAAGCAGACCTGTAAAATCACAGCTTTAATGTGTGCAATTCATAGGGACCAACTCTGCTCCTGTGCCACAGTGCCTCTGTTTTTCCAGCTCTGACTGATAAAGACTGTCTTTTCTCTATTACACATCACATTTACTCCTCTGAGATTGGCTTTGGGGACGTGGGTTTATGGAAAGCCTTGTAAAACGAGTCTCTGAACTGACATTACATATTACAATTTTCAGAACACCGTTCTGAAGGGAAAACTGCCTTTTCAAAATTCAACTTCCTCATAAGAGAATGCTTTTCGTAGGAACGTGTTCTTACACCTGGATTCAAATTTCAAGTGAAAATAAGAGGCACAAGTGTTCATATTTCTCAGTGCTAGCAATCTTACAGCTGTAAAAATTACAGCTCTGGCTGGCAGCATTGCTTTATTCCTTAATGCCATAAAGAAACACTTTTGTCCCTTTCCCAAAAGAAGAGAAATATAATTTTTTTAAAAAGTAAATAAAAATAGCTCTTCATGCATATGTACTTCAATATTAGTATCAATGATAATTGCACATCAGTGTAACCTCTTCATCCTGAATTTCTTTTCAAAGCCTGTTGTTTAACAAAGTCTAAATATCCAGTTTTATTCTGTAGATACACATAGATATGTAAAATAATGTACAGAATATGTTTATTTGTAGACAGAATGTAGCTTTTTGTGTGTCTAAACAGCTTTAACATTATAAGATTGTTTATGTAAGGCCCTTTGCACTGTAGTATACCACCAGATGATTTCTTGAATTGGATCTAAAATGAAAATATAATTTGTACTTTGAGTATGTTAACCAATATTTTTTTTTTCATCACTAAGCAATGTGTTTTTGTAAGTCCATTTGTTTCTATTCCAAAATTGGAAGAATCTCCTTATGAAGCATTCCCACAGTCAAACGTTTACAAGGGCACGAGGAATATAAAACAAAGACAATTTTTAGGATTTTGTTAAGACTCATGCTTATCACAGTGTGGACAAAAATGCAAAGAGAAGCATTTTCTTATCTATTCCTGTTACATTAGAAAAGTTCATGCCCCACTCTTAGCATTTTCCAACACAGCTGTAGAGTAGTTTAAAGCCTATTTTTTAAATAAGTGATGCTCAATTTGTCTTTGATGATCCGCATGATTCAGGTGAGATGGGAGCACGGTCGGGCCCTCATTTGCATAAAAATTAATCACAGAAAAATGTAAATTGATAAAATTTTGCCTGGCTTTTCCCCCTATTCGGGAAGGCATGGATGGCTCCCAGAAGCAATCATCTCAGTATGGTGCCACGTTGGATGCTCCACAAACGATCACATTTGTGTTGAACACTCACTCATTTAAATGTCAGCACTGATGGGGCGGTGCGCCACCAGCAAAAATGAAAAAATAAATACACAGCAGCTGAAGACCATCAAATCCGTGGGCACTCTTTAGGGATATATGATCTAATGTGAAAAAATTGTAGATTAATTATCCTTTTTTTTTTTTTCCAGGATGGTAATTGTTTTAGTATCACAGCGGAAAAAAAAAAAATTGGCAATTTATTTGGAATCAAACAAAAAGCAGTAATGTTAAATACGTCATTACACCATTGTGTTTATTAGAAGACTGCAATTAATTCCTGAGGCTCCTTTGGTCTCTGGGACTGCATAAAATGACACAAAAGATCATTGCTATTAATTTTCAAACACACTCTAAACCTGCAAATAATTTACCCAACGAAAATAAAGTAAGTAACCATGCAGAATACAAATTTTCTAGGGTTTTTATTTTTCTAAACTGCATACTTGCATGGCACTGCTTTCACATATTATTATTTCATAGTCCATCATGAATTTCTCATCTATTTAAAGGAAGGGAATATTTTTCCTCATTTCATATATGTGTAATATATGGAATCTTTGCATACATATAATATATTGTCATATATGGAATATATTGCAATATTATTCCATACATTACAATATATGGAATAATATAGGAATATATGCACTATATTACAATAATATGGAGTATTACAATATATGGAATATACTGTAATATTCTGGATTATAGATATTGCAGAAAAATTGCCAAATCCCCCCAAGAGCGGGTAGCACAGAATCCACCCCCTCTTGTAATTTTATGTTAAAAAATAAGCTTGCTTCTGCTTCCTCATGGTGTAAATTTCAAATAAGAGAGTAAATAAATAGCTTGCAGTGGTTATGGCTCCAAATTTGTATTTCTGACTGAGCTAAATCCAGCATAGAGAAAAGAAATGACAGTTTACACTCCTTTCTTGGCTTGTTTTTCTTTTTTTTTTTTTTTGAACCCTCTGCCTTTAAGAAGCAATCTCTAGAAAATTATAGCAACACAAGGCCTTGTGTAATTTATAATCATCTGTAATAGGTCAGGCACAGTGCATTAGATCAGTGCATTAGATCTTCAGGGGCTGCAGTTCTGTGTTTCAGCAGTGCAGTCTGAGCCTGAGCTGAGAGGATAAATTCTAAAAGCCATTTATTAGGTCCGAGTTGGAGAGCTTTGAATATTAGTATAATAAATAATATAAGTTAATTTTTTTTTCTATTTACATATTTTTCTTAATTTAGAGGGATCTGGCAGTAGTTGCTCATGAGATTTATCAGGGACACAGCCCGACTGTAATTCACATGCCTTTATACCTTTTGAAATTTTTGAATTGAAATAATTGAAATCATGACTGTGCCAGCATATTTTAAAAAAAAATATATAATACAAATTAAAAGAACCACCTTATCATCATTTCACAGAACTACACCTGGCTTTTTGCAACAGTTTTCAATTCAGAGCAGGGGTTCTACTTGCATCTAGAATAATATATTTATATAACATATAAATATATTATATATTTATATTATATAGAATATAATATATATATAAAATATATATTTTTATATATAATATAGATATTTAATATATATATATAATTTTTTTTTCATTTTGTTGTTGAAGTCCATGTTTCAGAATCTGGCTGCACTGAGGTTAAGAACGTTTTGTCAGCTGTTTCATCTCAGCAAATATTTCAGTAGGGGTATACACTATTTACTTTCTGAAAATGTAGGGCATTTGAAATTTTGGCTGTGAGTAATTGTATTTTTGTACTATAAAAGACCCTGTGTGGGAATGCATGGTTGGTGAAGGAGGCTTGGAAGCACAGGTGGGAATGTGGGCAGTGCCTTTGGTGTGTGCAGGCATTGGATGGATGGGAATTTAACCCCTGCCTGGAGGAGTGGGGATTTTTTAGGGTTGCAACCCTCTGTTCACATTTACAGGTGCCACTGTTGGCACTGCTGCTGTGCCCTTGTTTCTCCTGCATTTCCTTTGGGCCCTCAGCCTGTTCCTGTCCCTGCTGCTCCCTTGGACATGGAGATCCTTCTCCTGTGCTGCACAAATCTATGCTTTGAGTGTGATAACCAAAATAATTTCATCACTAAGCAATGTGTTTTTGTAAGTCCATTTGTTTTTATTCCAAAACTGGGAGAATCTCCTTATGAAAAATTCCCATGCACAAATCTGTACTTTGAGCATGCTAACAAAAACAATTTCTTTTCATCACTAAGCAATGTGTTTTTGTAAGTCCATTTGTTTTTTATTCCAAAATTGGAATAAAAACACACTTCCCTTCCACACTGCCCATTCCTGCCCCATTTAACCATTTAATGTTGATCACCATCAGCAACTGCTTAACTGGAGATCATCTGCAAGCAAAACCAGGTCAAACTCTCTGCAGCAAGAAGTCAAAGGCAAAATCTCAGATGACCCCTCTCAAAGGTTTTCTCTACATGTAAAAGGTAAAGGATTTTTTTTCCTTTCTTTCTCCCTTAACCCTTGCACATAGAGTCCATATTGGAGATATGGAGAAACATTTACGAACAGCTTAACACCAAATATGTGGAAAATACTATGGCTTGCAAGTGGAAGAAGGGAAGTGCTATTTCCCATCAGATTTCATGAAATTTCTATTTTTTTAATAAATATTAGATATAACATAGATAATTTCAACATATTGGTTTTATTTAACTTAGTTTTCTTAAGAAAACATCTGTTTTTTCAAGCCTAATACAAAAAGGGATAGTTCTGCTGACTTCCAGGCTTCTCAGTAAAGAGCCTTTGAAAATCTGATTATTCTTCTCTTAGAGAATTCAGAGTGCAATTTTAAATACCAAGGTCTGAAAACTTTAAAGTCTATATTAACTTTAAATTCTGTATTGAAACACAAAGAAATAATGTGTATTGCCATGTGCAAAGTGAGTAACTGCAGAAAAGATTCAGTCCTTGGCAATAACAGGTCCTAATCTGTTAAATGCATTTTTATTATAGACAAGCTGATTGGGCTGCTTTGGGTTCCCCAAAGTGATTTTAATATATTTAATAATTATATTTAATAATTCTATAAGATTATATTATCATTTGAATTATATTGATAAACAGTATCATATTCAAATTATATCCTGTACCGGATCTTGCACTTCATTGCAACACTAGGAAGAATATAGTTGTTTTTTGCTATAGAAAAAAAAGAGTCCCTTTTTATACCTTAAGATTTAACCCTTTATTTCATGTTTGACTCTCCACACAAGAAGAAATTCATGGTGCTGTGTCTCTATGTAAGTGGAGCCTTCTTAGAAAATATGGAAAAGAACCAGTGCTTTTTTAAAAAGCAATTATTTCATAGCTGGCTTTAAGGGTTCATCATACCAAAGAGTCAATCTGTGTCTTATTCAGAGTCCTTAAACTCAAATTGCCAAGGAAGAAACAATGCTCTGAAATTCATTCTACTGTCAGCAAAATCAGGTGCAGAGCACGTGGCTACCCTGATACTCCTCAAACTCTGTCATGGACTCTTTAATTGTCTTATATCCCCCCTTTCCTCAGGTTTTTGTGAATATACATACCCAACATAGATGGTGGAAGTTTATTATTTTCAGGAAGAAAAATTGCATGAAATTACCTCTTCTTCTTGGGCAAGGAAGCAAAGCAAGGTACTGTGAGTGCATTAGGAATAGCCAGGATTCAGAAAAAGCTAAAAAACATAGACAAACACAAACTACCTCTCTAACAGGCACTCTGATACTGCAAAATCACTGAGAATTATAAATATGCGGTATATTTATATATAAATATAATCACAGTATATTTACATGTAATTATAAATATACTGTACTGTAAGGAACTACTCAGTATAAAGGGATAACTGAATACAGGTATTTATTTGTTTCTCCCAAATGACTCAGTCTGCAACTACTTTTTTAGTAATAAATACTCTAATGGCATGAAGAATGAGTGAGTCATATAAATATTTCATATATATATATAATATATTATATATATTATGTATAATATCTAAATATAATATATGTATATATTATATATATTATACTTCATGTAAAATATATAAATATACCATAGGTGGTTCACTGTAAGGAACAACTCAGTAAAAGAGATAACTGAATATAGTTAGTTATTTGTTTCTCCCAAACTACTTAATCTGCAACTGCTTTTTTGGAATTAAATAGTCTAATGAGATGAAAAATGAGTGAGCCATATAAATATATGATATATATATATAAATATCTAAATATAATGTAATGTCTATAACATTTATGTATCTATTGTATGTATTATACATAAAATATATAAAAATAAATATATATATAAATATATATAAAATATATTTATATACTGTAGGTGATTCACTGTAAGGAACCATTCTGTATAAAGGTATAGCTGAATATAGGCATTTATTTTTTTCTCCCACACTACCCAGTCAGCAACTACTTTTTCTGGTAATAAATAGTCTAATAACATGAAAAATAAGTGAGCCATATAAATATATGTTATATACAATACAGAAATATATAAATATATATTATATAAGTATATCTATATTATGTATAATATTTAAATATATAAATATACTGTAATTGCTTCACTGTAAGGAAGCATGCAGTATAAAGGGATAACTGAATATAAGTATTTATTTGTTTCTTCCAAATTACTTAATCTGTAACTACTTTTTTGGAATTAAATAGTCTAATGAGATGAAAAATGAGTGATCCATATAAATATATTATACATATAAAAATATAAAAATCTGAATATAATGTAATATCTATAACATATATGTATCTATTATATGTATTATATATTATATATTAAATATATAAATATATAAATATATATAAATATATATATAAAATATATTTATATATTTATATACTGTAGGTGCTTCACTATAAGGAACCATTCTGCATAATGGGATAGCTGAATATAGGCATTTATTTTTTTTCTCCCACACTACCCAGTCTGCAACTACTTTTTCTGGTAATAAATAGTCTAATGACATGAAAAATGAGTGAGCCATTGGAAAAAAAAACTAGAAGCAAGAGGAAAAACCCAACTGGTATTTTGTGGTTGTTCTTGTTCATTTGTCAGAAACTGCAGATTGAAATAAACTGATAGTGAAAGGCTCCAGGACGATATTTTGGATTTTTTCCTGTATGTATCACAAACTTTAAACAGAAATTCTCCCTGCCCTGAGCAGGGCCTTCTTTGGTCCCTTTCACATAATCAGGTGTGCTTAGGTGTTTGTTTTTCAGGTTAGATGTCAGTAGTGATGGCATGTCTTAAAGAAAACAAGAAAAAAAAATACATTAAGACTGGCAGGAGCCTTCTCATTTCCAAAATAGCCAGAAAAACTCATAATCCTGATGAAACCATGAATACTGAGATGGATTCAGTTGGAGACCATCTAAATTACAGAAATTCCTTAACTCCAGCTGTAAGTGATGTTAATTTTGGTGAATAATTATCAGGGAGTACACAGTGTATAACTAAGCCTAGCCACTGACTTTTTGACCCTCAAGCAGCCTGCCCTGCTCCTTTTTCCCTTTCAGCAGGCAAAAAAACCCTGTGGGACAGCTGCACACCATGGCCTCATGTTCTCTGAGAGCTGTCCTGCTTGCTTTGAGAAGCAATCCTGTGATTTTTTTCAATTTGGATGTGCTTTCTGTCACACCAATCAGCCAATTTCAGTGCATTTACATCTGACAGAGAGCTGAGCACCTCAAAAGGCTCTCAGGTGAAGCCAAATAATCTTTGTGTTTTTGAACAAAAGTCAGACCAGCTTCCACCAGCACGGTAGAAGTACAGTGCTCTACAGTATTAACACTTCTCTTTCCCTTTGCAAGGTGCAGTAGTGCAAAGAAATGCAAATAAAGCAGGCCAGGCTGTATTAATTCCACCCAGTTTGTGATCAACAGCAGCAGCCTGTTCGAGCAATTTGCCAGGAGCCTACCAGGGCTCAGCTAACTGGAGCAGATGTTTGCAAGAGGCTCCTTTTGGATGCATTGTTCCAACGTGGAACTGCAGTCAGCCACAGCTAGGTTCAGCCAAATTCAGGATCTGAAGTTTGATTGCCATTTGGAAATTAGCTCACACTCCAGTTCAGTGTGTTTAAATTATTTTTAAGTCAAAACAATGTCACTGCCAGGAGGTCCCATCTTTCAGACAATTGGGAGATTGTGCACCAGCACAAGAACTCCAGCTGCTTTTGTCTTAAACAGCAGCCTAAATAAAAGGACTCACTGCACACCTGACTTCCAACTTTTTAATAATTCACACATGTCAGATTTGCAGGCTGTGCTGTGTAGCTCCTGTCTGCTAATTACACGTTGTCTCACACTGATACCATATAGCTCCTTAAATCATGAGCCACTTCTGAAAATTTAACCCAAAATATCTGCACAGAACGTTCTTAGCAGTTGTTTAGTTACAGGGAATTCTCTTTCCCTGTTGACTTTTCTCTTTTAGCATCCCTTTTTTACCCAAACCTAGTTCATAGGAAATAAAAAATAAGGGATGGCAAGTGTGATGTCCATCAGTGTTCCTGACTGGCATGTGAGAGCTTTGTCCAGCTGCTAAGTGGGAGGCTGCTCTGTGGTAAAGATAATTAAATACACTTGGGAAGATCAATATATTGACTTTGTGTGGGGAAAGTAAACAAGCAGGTATAGATTGTTTTGTTTGTTAATTTCCAGGAATTTCAAAAGAACACTCAATTACAAAGTAAGAGTAGGGATTTTTCTTATGGGTCAAATAAAAGCATGATCAGTGTTACTGTTGTTGTTGTTATATATTTCACATATACTAAACCTGGAAATAAAATTCTGATACTTATAGTTTGCCAGGAGTTTTGTGATTTGCATTTACATATGTGTGTGTGAAAGAGATTCAGGGAGACCTGCCAGCTATTCAAAGCATGAGTAATTTTATTTCATTTTTTTTTAATGCCTACTAAAAAAAAAAAACAAAAACAACCAAACAAAAAAACCCCAAACAAACAACTATAACTGTGCTATCTGTAATATACTGAACACAGCAAAAGAAACCTTGTTCTCTAGCAGAGAGAAAAGCATATGTCAGAAAGCTTTGTGTGAGTCACTATCTCCATCTAGTGCTGCCAGCAAGGAATTGGGCTGCTAAACCCTCCTTGGTAGGGACACTGCAAGCACAAGAGATTCTGTAATGATATAAAATTATTCTTCATATAAACAGTTACTGTTTCAGCCATTCGTTCATTATAGATTGAAATATGTCAGCATTTCTTTGTACCACACAAAGTTTATAAATTGGCTATAAAAGTTCACCAGGTGTTGACATTTGCAGCCCTCAGGGTTTTTTTGCAAAGACCTTTTGGTATACAATCATTAATATGTTCATTATTGTTAATGAATATGTTCATCAATAATAAATAGCACAGGAATCTTGGCAGGAACTTCACTAAACCATGGAGAGCCCTCGTGGCTGCAGAATCTCTGGGTCAGGGATTAATTTCCAATTGACCAATCTGTAAATCAGTGAGTGGCTGATACATTCCAGGCAGTGCTCTGAGACAGGAGAAAGGGGGGCAATGCATAACTTAATCCAAGGAATTAAAACTGACAGAGTTACACAACAACAGTTTCCTAACAGTCTCTTTTTTTACAGCCTCTTTTGTTACATCTTTTGCTCCAATACCAACTTAAAAAATAATTGCAAATTCACTGCTGTTTGCGTTACCTCCTCAAACCTGGAAGAAAATTACTGTGAAATAGTATTCAGCCCTATGAATAAAGCATGTGCAAAACATAACTTCCCAGCTCAGGAAATAGCATTTTGCAATAATTCCAGGAACAGAAATACCAAGACAAGCAGTGACTTTGATCTGCAATTTGTTTTGTGCTTTTAAACACTTGGTATGAGTTCTCACTACAAATTTCAGTCTTGTTTCAATGTAGGGAATAGCACGAGGAATCAGTTGGTCCTTTTTTAGGGAATTAGAGATGGATATAAGCGTGACTGATGGAATTTGTGTGGATTTCTGTGCATTAATAATGTGTTTTATATCTATGCTTTGCAAGAAAAAAGTGGAACCTGTTTTATAATCTTATAGTGCTTTCAAGGACTCAAAATGAGATTTCAGCTTTCCATGGTTTTTCTGGTAGGTATATTGCAATTAATTTTTTTTTGATTGTGAAACTTACAGCAACCATCATAACTGAAATTATCTAACCCACTTCTATCTTTTTGGATAATTTTAAATCCATGTTTTTTTCTGATTATGAGCTGTAAATAATTTATCTAATCTTGCTCAAATAAGATAGTCACATCCCCCAGCTTTGTAGGACAGCTTATAAATTCAGATATTACCAACTTAAATCAAGATTAGGATTATAAATATTTGCTATGAATTATAATAACTTAAATGAGTCAGGATGAGTAAGAATGGTGCTTAACTATTTTTTTCTCATTTAGTTCAGACTTTGAGCATTGTTTGGATCTAATTTTATTGGTTATGATATAAAAGTGTTGCATTTAGTACTTTTCTACATCCACAAAAAGAAAACACATAAAAACAGCTAGATATCAATAAAGTAAAAACTGTTGTAATAGCTTCAGATGGTTCAAATAACTTGCAAGGTTCATTTAAATCTCTGAGTTTCACTGTGCTGTCATGAGGACCTTTGGAGTTCTGTGAGACTGTCAGGAAATGATACATGGATGTGATAAATGATAACTGGTACATGGATTGTCTTTCCTTCTGTCTGAGCAGAGGAGGCAGCTGTTCAATCCTGCTGCAGCACTTGCTGCTCTCCCAAAATGGAGCAGCTGGGACAGAGACCCTCACGTTCCCCTTCCACAAGATGGAAGGAAAATGTCACTTTTTCTCCACACTGTGTTTGAGATAATAAACATGGTACTGTGTTCTCACCATCTTTGTGACTTTTGCTTCCTACAGAGAGCATCTCCAACACCCCAGCTTGGGCAGTCTCCAGTGAGACCGGAGACCCAAACCTTCAAAGCCTCTCTCTGTGTTTTGGGATGTTGGAACCCGAGGTACATCCATTAAAACCCCCTGACAAAAGGCAGGTAAGGCCTTTGTCTTTGGCTGCAAGATGTGGCTGGGGGTGTGTGTTTTATTTCCATTCGTCAGAGGTGGGGCAGTTCTGTGCTGTCCATTGGGCAGTTTTTTCTTTATCTCTCCCACAGCCAATTCTCCCTCCAGGAGATCTCTGCTGTTCATGGGACGTTCATTATTAATTATCTTCTGTCCATAGCCAGTGAGTGTCCCTGCATGGCTGATCCAATTCCATCATCCCATGGGGAGATGCTCCACCCAGGAGAGGAGCCAAGCATTCCTACCTGGATCCATTCTGAGGTTTGGGACATTCCTACCTGGATCCAATCTGAGCTTTGGGACATTCCTACCTGAATCCAATCTGAGCTTTGGGACATTCCTACCTGGATCCAATCTGAGGTTTGGGACACCCCAGCAGCCTTTGCCCCCTGCATTGCCAGAGGAGCAGCTTTCTGCTGCCCTGCATTGCCAGAGGGAGCCCAGGCCCATCCCCAGCAGCCCTGGAGCTGCAGAGGAAAACTCCCCCCTGCTGCAGGATCCCTGCAGGATCCCTGCTGCAGCAGAGCCACAGCTGGCACTGCAGGAGGGCTGAGCCCCCATGGGATGGGGCTGGGACACCACCCTGGCACACAGGGGGCAGGGCATGGTCTGACTCTGGCAGTGGTTTGTTTTCTTTTTTTGTACTGTTACATTTGTATTTTTAATCTTCCTAGTAAATAACTGTAATTCCTACTGCCGTGTCTTTAGCTGAGAGTCCCTTAATTTCAAAATGGTAATAATTCAGAGGGAGGGGTGGTTTACATTTTCCCTTTCAAGGGAGGCTCCTGCCTTCCTTAGCAGACACCTGTCCTTTCAAACCCAGATAGCTTTGCATTTCTGTCACCTGAGTCGCTACTTCTTTTCCCAAAAAACTGCATCCCAAAAAACACTTCCTTCCTCTGCACTTTGTCACCAGAGCTCTCAAGAGTTCCTAGAGCAAAGCTGTACCTCTGGCTGCTCTAATGAAGGTGGGTAAGGGACACAGGAATGAATTATACAGTTACCTGACAGCAGCACAGGCTAGACAGATTCTGAGAAAACATCAGTGAGTGTTTGAAAAAATTCCTAAATCACACCACCATGACTGGACTCCTCTCTAGAGAAAAAGAAGAATTTATTTAATTCTGCAGTTGGTGACCTGGGGCCTCCTCCTGCCAGCTGCACCCACACTAAGATGCTCAGCAGGATGTTGCATGCAGGATCATGGACTAGATGCTGCTGGCTTTTTAAAAGATGTTTCTGTATCTAATTTTCATTGATTTCAATGGATTACTCTTTAAAAGTCAATTGCCAAACCAATGAACTGAAGCACTAAAGCCACACAGTAAAGATCAGTATTCATAACCTCACGTGGATCAGATTCTTGTCCATCAGAGCAGAGCTTGCAGTATGATAAAGTACACTCTGTACATTGTCAAAAGAAATATATATATTATATTATATTATATTATATTATATTATATTATATTATATATCATATATCATATCACTACTATATTACTACTATATTACTACTATATTAATATAGTATGGTATATTGTATTATATTTTATATATTATGTATTATGTATTATATTATATCACCACCACTGAACCACCAGATATCTCAAACAGGGTTGAATATATCCCATGTACACAGAAAAACCCTGAAGGTCAGTGTTTCCATTGTTCTTCTGTAGATAGAAATTTTTTTTTGTTGCTGCAAATGTTTATTTTTACATCGTCTATGTTTATTTGGCTTTAATGTTAGTAATATTTAAACTGCTGAAGAGAACTGAACTACAGTCACATGCAAATTTATTTAATTCTTTAGTATCTCTAGTATTCTTATTTTTTACCATTTTAGTGATTTTTTCTGAGGGTTCGCTTTTATGTTTACTTCAGTTGTTGACTTTCACTTCTTGCAAAAGTAGCAAATGTCTTGATTTGAATTTTGCAAAGATATTTGATCACATTCAGTTAAAAATGCGTAGGACAACTAAATTCAGTTTTCCAATGATTTCTTTCTGCTTCCACAACAAATTTATTTTACTTCTCTTGCAGTAAAGTTATCCTATCTGGGTTAGTCTGACCTACAGCCAAGTGTTAAGTTAAAAAACAAGAAAACAAAGCAAAATGAAATTTCATATTTGCTGAAATAAAACTAAAGAAATAAAATATATCTAGCAAAGTTCAGTCCATTTTTATGCCTAAGTTGCACAGGTGCTGTAGCTGCTGCTCAGCAGAGTGCAGCATCTGACAACTTCTCTGTCTGCAGAAAGTGTTTTAATTGATGTTTCCTTAAGATCCCCTGGTGCAGTTTGGGTTTTTTATCTCATATTTTTAATATGAGATATTAAATTAACTTGATAATTCAACTATCACTCTGTTTATTTCTCTACATCTTTCTAATACTTTCTTTAAAACATTTCTCTGGTGTTACAGATAAAATATATTCTGATTTGAAGACTTTATAATTTCTGAGGAATTAACTGAAACTCTTTTATATCCCAATTTTATTTCTCAGAAGAAAAGCAAGACCCTTCAAACCTGTAGAATTTCAGAGAAACTTCTTGGGAGACAAGGAACCCTTATTAATAAGAAACATGTGTCTCAAAGGAACACATGTTTCTTAGGAAAACATGCCTCAACTTCAGCTCTGATCCCAGGATTTCAGAGGCACATCTGGTGCTGAATTAACTTTTCTCGGATCTGTATTGCACAGAGCCTGCAGTGAAATTTTCATCTGCTGAGTCTCTGTGGAAGAGGGCAGTACAGGTGGCATTATCAGACAACACTGGTGGCACAATCTAGTAAATCAGATAAGTAATAAATCAAATATAAATTTAGGCACAGGCAAGAAATTTGGAAGGCTTTCACAAAGGGATGAGTTCTGCATTTGTGCATCTGAGAAAGTGGGGGCTCTTAAATAGGTTCTGTACCTGAAGTATGATATTTTTGAGTTGTGATTGGTGGTGCTTCAGATACCAATTGATGATTTTATTTGCTGCACAGTGTAATATTTACTATTCAACTGTTACTTTACCTTTTGCTGTGCAAAATAATAAATAATATTAAATAATAATAAATCCCATAAATGAATAATAAGTTAAAATACTAAAGAAATAATAATTAAATATTAATATAAATATTAAGTAATAAATAATATTTTAGTAAAAGTTATAAATAATGTTATTTAAATAGTCTATTAATAAATAAATAATAATAGATGGTAAATAATATTTTAAATAATAATTAATATAAAAAATAAATAACATTTATTTTCATATGTTGAGTGTTTTCCCATCCAAGCAGGCTGTAAAATCAAGCAGCTGTTTAAAATGAAGCTCAAAGATCACAGCTCCAGTGTGACATGTGCTCCTGGAAGTTGAAGTGCACATGATCAGCTGCAGAATCAGGGGGTTGATCCACTTCAGGTTGTGTTCTCCATCTCTGGAAACTGCACCTGGGCACCTCCTTCAGCACACAATGCAGATTTCAAGCTTCAGCATTCAATCTTCAACACCCAGACCTGGAGTTTCACAATGCGTCTGGTGAAAGAAAGAAATTTCATTTATCTTCTACTTACTAATTGTTTTCCATTGTCCTTTTCTAGGACTTACCAATATTTTCACATGGCTGTGAAGGAACAATGAAACCTGGCCAGCAGATACATTCCAGAGCAGAAAATTCCTTCTGGAACAAGGTAACATGCATGCTGTCCCTACTCCCAAATGGAGATTTTAATGTAACAAGTGCACCACAAGAAGCAGCATTTGAAGCCCCTCCACCAGGGAAGTTCTGCATTAAAATAGTAAAATTTTGTAATGAGCTTCAACTGTTTTTCAAAATCCTTTATCAGCACTTCTGGGATTAAAAGATTAATTTTTAAAAAAAGTAGTGCAACTGTTAATTCCACTGCCATTGATGCTGGTTTGTTTCACTTATGCCAGGTCTAAGAATGCAGAGGAGGTTTAATTTTTCTGTGCAGACCTATGGTGTGAAGTTTGCCATTTGAAAAGGAATAAGTGACAGTGTTTGTTGGTTAGGAAAAGTTGCAGGAAATAAAATGAAACTTTAAAATTTGCCCATTTTTGACCTTTAATGCTGAAACACCAAGCTTCAGAGGCTTCTATTTCCATGACAGTATGGTACTGAGAGTTTAGTTTTTTTAAAAAGCTTTTTTCCATTGCTTATTTCATCAATGTTCACCTGTAAATCACATAAATTTAAAAAAAAATGTACTTTCTTGGCACTTGGCCCACAGATATCCTTTCATATCTTCATGCTTATTTGCATGTAACAGCTTTATGTGTTGGGTTTCTTTAATATACCAAATAATCTTAAATTACAGCATTACTGCCTCTGCTCCATTCTTAATCACATGAACACACTTGTTGCAACTGATAACAGGTAATTACAACTTGGAGTGTTTTAGGGTGACATTACTGGATTTTAAATTACAGAACTTTACAACTGTACTAAACCTGAATTTGATAGATTAAGCTTGCTCAATAAAATAATTAATCGGGAATTGAAGCACAAGTTGTCTGCTTCAGTAAGTGACTGCTATCTGTCAGGCTGTGTGGTTTTAGTGGCCTTCACTTGCCACTACATCCATTGAAACAGAGATTAAAAAATTACAGGAGGGGAAGGAAAAGGGACAGCATTAATTTATGTGTGCTCAACAGCCACTGAGGAGGAAGGACAATGCCAGTCACAACAAAAACTGTCTCAAACACCCAGGTGCATTTCTAATAGTGCTTTCCACCAGGGATCTTCTACAGTCACCTCTGATCATAAAATAGAAGGCATAGAAGGCAGAGTATTCTGCAAGACAGTAAAATCCTACTCCAGAGAAGACTTAGTAATGCTTGATTTCTGCAAGCCAAGGGAACCATCGCAGTGGCAGTGATGTTTGAAAGGGCTTTGCTGTGCTTGCAGAGTGAAGGTCACACTTAAGATGTGCCAGGTACTGTGGAACTCCTCTTTTGGAGCTTCCCATTGCTTTCAAGGCTGAGAAGCTGGAAATATCTTCCTTTGTGCTCTTGCACAGAAGATTGTTGCTGCCTATAAACGTTTACACAGTGCTTGTCTGAGGTTAACTTTAAATACACATTTCTCTGCAAGATGCTGATGAGACAAAGCAGAAACAGAGAGGGGTTGTTGAAGCAGATCTGTCAAATCACAGTAATGTTTTGCTCTTTCACTGAAAGCACTTTTGCTAGCCACTTGAAGTGCTGCTCATCCTCAATAGCCTGCTCACTAGAGAAGTCCACAGTCAACAAGTTTTACTGCTTTATGCCTCTGAAAGTGAAAGGCTGGTGTCAGGGAGCAGGAGGCAAAGGCAAAGCTATCAGCTGTTACTGGAAGAGATATCACAAGTGTGGTAAAAAGAGAGTGAGGACACAGTAATTCATTTTGGTAGTGGTATAAAATTAATTTCTTTGATCCCAGTTAACTCTGAGTTCATCTTAAGCTAGGAAAAAAACCCCAGTTTTCTATAATTTAATCAGTAGCTTGCTCTAAAAACCACAGTGCAGGTCACCACTTTTTCACTTTGCAATGAATTAATTTCTTAATCCAAACAGACAGTGAAAATTACCCTTTGAGCATATTTTACCATGTCAGTGGCTTGCATTCACATGATCTCTTCCTTCAAATCCCTTCTGCTCATTTCAGAAGGAACTTCTGGACTTGTGAGCTAGAGCTGAAATCCTCCTTAGCACAGAAAGCGCAAGACATACAGACTTGGGAAATTTTTATTTTTTTTACTATTTCTGACACTAATAGTATTTCCATTATTGTTTACACGATCCATGAGTGTGAGGCAGTGAATATGGAAAATAAAAGTTTCCAGTCCAAGTTTAAGGCATGGCTCTGGTGCCTTTGAGCAGCCACTTTTCCAGCTGGCTTGGTGTGCCTCCCACCCTGAGCTGACCCCCTAAAGATGAACCTGCAGTGGAATTGAGAGAGTTCTGGCCTTGTATGAAGCAGATTTTACCTGTGGCACCCGTTGTGGAACTGCTTGGGGAAGGTTGGGTAGGGACTGAAATCCCACCTGGAGCAATTTAATGATGAGCACAAGAACTGTTCTGTCAAAGGTATTTGCCGCAAACCCTGTAAAACACACACCAACTCTAAACCAGTTCTTTAAATATCTTTTACTAAACATTGAAAGCTCACTTGATCAACTCTACATATGATGTTTTTAATCAAGGGGATAACCCTCCACTTTCTCCATTGTGATTTTATGTGGAAAGGATAATGTATATGCCATGAAAAACTTGTATGTAATGAATAAGGTAAATATATTGTTTCTCCTATTATTAGCTGAAATGTTACCTTTTGACCTTCCTTTTGAGGTTTTTTGGAACATTTGATGCTTCTGATAATAGTTTAATATTACTTTCTTCACATTGATTAAATACACTTCATACATCACTGAACAATGAGTAACATTCAAATAAGGCTGTCCATTGAACTGCCTGCAAAAATGATAAAGTAAAAAATTAATCTCCAAAGTAAAGTCAAGCCTGAAATTGAAATCTTTGATGCATACATTTCATAATTAGTTCATTCTGCTATATCTAAAATGCAAATGCAGTGCTCTTAAAATAATTCAGGTCTTCCTGCCTGGAGCATTAATGAATTGTTCTAGCTGCTGCACCTCTGACTTGGAAGGATTCTGGAGTCATTTGGCTTTTTTGGCATTTTCTTTGTTAAGTTGCTGAATTTTCCTTTTTTATAAAGTGACTGAAAATAGCCTCCTTGTCTCTTGTGTTACTTCAACTCTTATTTCAGGCACAGGATCCACCTACACATCAAGGGAAAAAGAAGTTCCCAGAATGTGAGCAGGATCAAAGCTTAAGGATAGAGCTGAGGTCATTCCCCCATTGCTCTGCCATCACCAATTCCTGACCATTTTTTCACAGTCCAGCTGCTGTAGAATATTCTCTAAACTACAACAGTGATATTTTCCTGTCGTGGGAGGTTTGCTGGCTTGTGGATTTTTTGCCTGTGTGTGCATGGTTTTCATTTTGTTTTGTATTTACATATTTTAGGTTGGGTTTTTCCCCTCCATGACCTCCTTGAGGACCTCAGCAGCATTAAGCCAGCAGAAGGAAGGGTTTGAGGGTGGCCACACCATGTCTGACCTGAAATCCTGTCAGGGAAAAACTCTGTTTCCTTCCTGCAGCAACCATGGTGAGTGATAATGGAAAAAACAGATCATAATTGTTGTCTTTTGAGTTTTCTAAGCTTAAATGAAATTTAAGCCCCTCAATCTGACTTAACCAAGTATCTGTATCATCCTCTGTGTGGCTGAGTTCCTAATTTTTGGTGAAATTACTGACTGGTTACTGGACTAAAACCTCGCAAGATGTGAGAACTGAAAGGTTAAGTCATGAGCAGCATCTGTATTGAATTAATAAGTCAATAGTAATATTCTTTGTGTCTCACTTCTAAGACAATAAATCATTGCATTCAAGGGTGAAAAAACTTTAAATAAATGATGCAACTTTGCTGATGAGTGAAGAAACTTAAATCTTACACTTTGGTCCAAAGAACATGGCCTTCTTCACTGTAGAAAAATAAATCCTCGGATGTAAATGTTAAAATTCAGCTTATTAATAAGGAAAATCTTCATTTCATAACATCTAAACAAGAAAAATAACAACAACAAGGAATTTTTAATGCTTATAAAGCATCAGCACTCTCATGTATTCTAAGAATACCTATTTATAATTTGATAAAAGCAGAAAGCAAAAATACTGACTCTTACTCAGCTATGGTACTAATCATAGAATTATAGAATGGCCTGGATTGGAAGGGATCTCAAAGATGGTCCAGTTCCAACTCCCTTGCCATGGGCAGGGGCTCATTCTGCTATACCACAGAATGAGCTCCATCCAGCCTGGCTTTAAACACTTCCAGGGATGGGGCGGCCACAGCTGCTCTGGGCAGCCTGTGCCTCCCCACTCACACAGCAAGGAATT
>JAHXMQ010012340.1:18812463-18824585 GCA_020466415.1 Ammodramus savannarum pratensis
CCTTGTTAAACCACAGGAGATTTCCATGGGCCACCTCTTGAGTTTGTCCAGGTCCCTCTGGATGGCATCCTGTCCTTCAGGAGAGTCACCTGCACCACTCACCTCATGCCACCAAGTATCTCTAGCCCCCTATACGAGATGTAATACTTGTGTATGACTTTTATTTGTAAATCAAGAATGCTTGACCTGAGCAATTGTTAGAATAGAAGTGTTCAAGCTAATAGAAAGAAATTGGGAATAGAGCAGAAGCCTGTAGGCACCATAATCCTTGTCTGGAGTTGGAGAACTTTTGTTCTGTGTGGAATTTTTCACTTTAGTGGGGTTTTCTTTTGGTTTTTTTGGGTCATCACAAGATTAAATTGTAATTCTAAGTATCTGTGTGAAGAAAAAGAAAAATCAAACGGCAAAAATATAAAAGTTGATGAGTTACTGTCATTATTTGTGTTGTAGAGTGTTGTGGTTTTTTTTGGAATTTTTTGGTAGGGGTAGAGGTTTTTTATCTACATTTATTTTGGAATGAGTCTGATGTGTTAAGTGGGGGGTTTTTTTGGTGTTTTGGGTAACGATTTGGTGGTTTTGTATTTTTTGTAGACTTTGGGTAATATTTTTTATATGTTTACATTTTCTCCATTTGAAATACGTTTTTTTGGTGAGTTTTGTTGTTATTATTTTTGTGGAATTATTTCATTGAGCAGTTACATGGAGAATTTTGGTGTTTCTGGTTTTTTTTTAGTTTTTGATTTGTTGTATTTAAAAGTTTTTTAATTTTTTTTTCCCTCAGGTGTTTGGTTGGATTATTGTTATATGTTGAGGAGTGCTTGTCTTGTAAGTTTATATTATTTGAGGTTGTGGACTAGATAAGGTAGTTAGTATGTGTGTGCATTCTGTGGGTTTAGATTCTGCCTTGGATTGTACATGTTAGAAGTTTAGAGGGAGCACATGTTGGAATAAGACTGGAATAGGACTTTTTCCATGTTTTTCTCTATTACAAATTCTAAACAGTTTCCACAACACACACCTCAGGCCATGGCATCAAGGTAAGAGCCAAGGATTTCTAAGTAGCATTGACAGTACTAAAAGCACTGTTGTTTCTCTCAGCACTAAATGCACTGCTATTTTTCTCAGCAGCCACCTCAAGACTGAACCTCTAAAAATGTAAGAAATCTCTCTATACTCAATGACATCATTCTCATTAATCTTTAACCAACCCCATCACTGCAAAATAAGAGCATTATGCTTGTTTCAACATTTTACAAGGCAAGTTCATTGAAATTAAGCTTTCTAGTGTGAAACAGAAGTTCATGGCTTGTGCAGGCTGCCCTGGAGCAGAGGCTGGACAGAGCTGAAGAACAAAGCAGGGATTTACTCAAAGCATCTCCTCCATGGATCCACCTTGGGCAGCACCAGAGCCCACCCAGGGCTGCACCCAAGATGAACCAAAATGGCCCCAAAATGCACCAGCACTCCCGGGCTCTCTCCCTGGGATCAGTTCTGCTCCATTTGCAGTTCATTGTCCCATCCCAGCTTTAGCCCAGGCAGTCCCACCCTGCTTGTTTTTCTCTCTGCAGCCCACGGTGTTTGTGCTCCTGGGCTGAGATTGGGATCATTTGTCCTTGGTGCCCAGCTGGAGCAGGAATTGTTTTGTCTCCCTGCTCTGTGCACAGAGCTCACCATCCCTGAATGTGAAGCTCAGAGCCACCCACTAAAGCAGCACAGAATATGAAAAATAGAAAAGCTGAAACCTGAGGCATCAAAGTAGCCCAGCTTTTCTGAAAACAATTGAATTGTAGCAACAGAGGTATGCAGAGAGCAATGAAAATCGAGGAGGATCTGGAGGAAACAGCTGCACTTCCTGCATGGAGCAAGAGATGGCAATATTTTCTTATGTGTTGGGAGAGTTAGATAGGGTATCTCACTCTAAAAAAGTTATAAATCATGCATTGACTCTTCTTGGAACCTAGCATAAAGATTGGTTCTCAGAAACTCAGTGTGGGTATCACCTGTGGATAAATGTTAGTTTTAAGAGCAGACTGCCATGTGAAAATGCCTTTTTTACCTATCCAGAACTTGAATACAAAAACATTCCAGAGCCTTCCCCTGCTCAGGTCACTCTCTGGGTTTAATTACTGTGTGGCCTTTCAGCCCAGAAGACGATATGATGTGAAAGAGTAGCAGGGCAAAGGCGCTCCCTGAGGATCACTGTTAATAGAAGAGATTTTACCTGTTTAGAAAAGATGCAGTACACAGGTCTGTGGGAGGTGAAGAGGCTAATTCAGCTACTTGCTGAAAAAGACTCCATACATTCCCTGTGCAGAGCTGCACACGTACTTGGCCTTTGCATGTGAGCACGAGGAGCAAAATGAAAGGGCTGCCAAGCCCTGGGAATGTGCAGAAAACACGCGGCAAGCCAGGAGACTGTGACTCCCTCCAGCATCCCCTGGGAGATGCCCAAGGGAGTTGCCATAATTTCTGCTGCCTTGTCCATAAAGCAGAGCAGCTGGGAGATCAATCTCACAGTCAGTGTTCCTCTAGTATTTCAAATTAATAAAGAGTGAGCTTCTCCTGTCTCTGACATGGAGGGCAGTAAATCACACATGGGACTGCTCCACAGCCAGCTTCCAGCACATCAGAAAGTAGCCTGGGCTCTGGGTCCTAGAAAATAATACTCTTGTTTTAACATACTAATACTAGGGGAAAAAAATATATTTATAAATTTATATATATAAATTTTATTTATATATATATATAAAAATTAAGGACACCGAATGTGTTCACTGCTGAACATATTTTGCACAAAATATGGTTTCATCTTTTCTGTTTTATTTTCTCAAGTAACTCACACGCCAAATCAAAACATAAAGCAAATTCTTGCTTTTTAATGCACAAATACTCCTGGCAAGAAAACACTGATGAAGTTGATCATGGGATGGATTCCCAAAAGACAAGAATGAAGAATTGTTGGAGATTATGAACCGGTAAGAATCACAAGAGAGCACTGGCCTTGTACTTTCTTTGAAATATTTTCCCCTGCAGTTTCTCTTCCTTGGTTTTTCTGTTTTTCCTTTTAAATTCAAACTTAAAATTCTATCTCTTTGTCCACAAGATTGTATCAAACTTGCTCTTCGAACATAGTTTAAGAAAGTTTCAGTAAAACCATAAACTATGAATACTAAAGTTTGTATAAAGCTATCAAGATTTCAGGTTCACAGAATGTTTTAACAGCATGAAATTAAGCTGTTAATTCAGATCTCAAAGGTCTTTGTCTTTTTAAAAGTGCAACACAGTGCTTTGGGTTCAGAGAACAGCACAACCCCTGCCTTCCCAGGCTTTGTTTTTGGGAGCAGGGAATTCTGCCCTGGGTGTTGGGACTGAGGTTCTGTCTTTGGTTGCAAGATGTGGCTGGGGGTGTGTGTTTTATTTCCATCCATCAGGGGTGGGGCAGATTTCTGCTGTCCATTGGGCAGTTTTTTCTTTATCTCTCCCACAGCCAATCTTACCTCCAGGAGATCGCTTCTGTTCATGGGCTGTTCATTATTAATTCTCTTCTGTCCATGGCCAGTGAGTGTGCCTGCATGGCTGATCCAATTCCAGCATCCCGTGGGGAGATGCTCCGCCCAGGGGAGGAGCCAAGCATTCCTACCTGGATCCAATCTGAGCTTTGGGACATTCCTACCTGGATCCAATCTGAGCTTTGGGACATTCCTACCTGGATCCAATCTGAGATTTGGGACACCCCAGCAGCCTTTGCCCCCTGCATTGCCAGAGGAGCAGCTTTCTGCTGCCCTGCATTGCCAGAGGGAGCCCAGGCCCATCTCCAGCAGCTCTGGAGCTGCAGAGGAAAACTCCCCGCTTGTGCAGGATCCCTGCTGCAGCAGAGCCACAGCTGGCACTGCAGGAGGGCTGAGCCCCCATGGGATGGGGCTGGGACAACTCCCTGACACACAGGGGGCAGGGCATGGTCTGACTCTGGCAGGGTTGGTTTGTGTTGCTGCATTTTTATTTTATTTTTATTTTTCCCTAAAAAAGAACTGTTATTCCTACTCCCATATCTTTACCTGAGAGTCCCTTAATTTCAAAATTACAATAATTCAGAGGGAGAGGGAGTTTACATTTTCCCTTTCAAGAGAGGCTCCTGCCTTCCTTAGCAGACACCTGTCCTTTCAAACCCAGACAGGTCACAGCAGTGGCAGAATGTCCAGGCTGCAGCAGCCACACTTCTGTGCAAGGACAAGGACAATTCAAAGTGTTGCAGTGACCCATGTGTTAAAGCCCCATAGTTATGAACACAAACTCTTCCCTATTTCTTAGAAAATTAATGCAACATTACAGGTGGTTGTCTGGCTGGCCTTTATTGTGTTTGGGAAAGAATTAGGTTTAATGCTTTAATAGGTCTCCAATATTCCCCTGTCATTTCCTTACTTTATTAGGCACTATTTCCTGCAAAGAGTCTCACAAATGAATTTGAGGAAAGCTAATGTGCTGCTCTAATGACAGATTGCTTTCAGGGCTGATCTCAAGGAACTTTCTTCCCATCTCACTAATGAATCACATGCATTCAATAGTGGCCTGTTGGATAGATATGGGAAGTGCTCTCTGCTTTAAAGCTTTCCCAACGTGAGGAATGATCTTAGGGCCACACTATCATCAAACAAAAATAGGATATTGTTACAGAAGCTCCGATTAGTATTATTAAAATGAAGCCAGGCATTATGTCCTTCAAAAAACAGAGAGAAAACATCAGCATGTATGCACTATTTGCCTTTAATCAGAGACACACTGACAATGCTCCAAATACCTATAGTTTTATAGATTGCTGTGCAGTTTAATACTTTTTTCTCTGCCTTTTTTTTTCCCCTTAAGAGATTAAATCCACAGCAGCAGCATGACAGAAGATAGATTAAACCAGCCAGTGAGGCCATGAAGAGAAAAACTCTGTCTTTCAGCAGTAACAACAGAAATTCAAAGTAGATTTCATGAACAGAGAAAAGTGTCTGATTCCAACAGCAGCATTGTCTCTGCATCTCCTGTAAATCAAAACTAATCCATAATATTGAGGATTTATATGCCCTGGACTATATTTTCAAGTTCTTCTACACATTGTTATACACAAAGCTGATAAACCAACTTTTCATTATTAAGTTAAACCAACTTGTTTAACAATTTTGCAAAAACTAGAATTCAAAGAAAACTCATCAGAGTTCACTTATTTAATACTTACTGATTAATTAAAATGTTTTTACTCTCCTAACCCCCTTTTGATTCTTATTCTCAAAATAAAAGAACACATGCTCTTATAATTTTCTTCTGTAGGATTCAACATATATTTTTTAATGTCAAATCTTTTGTTTTACATAGACAACACTCTATGGCTGTTATTATTAAAAACACTTAATTTTGAGCTGGCCACAACAGTGTGTGTTGTATGAACTGTATCACTACAGAATTGCTGCTGCAATTTTTGTGTGTTTAACCAGACAAGCTTCCACTGTGTTATAGGGTCATGGAATCATTTCTGTTGGAAAAGATCATCAAGTCCAGCCCTTATACTCACAATTATTCTGGTGACCTCTTTTTGAGAAAATAACTATGTTCAGATTGCTCTTACAGGTAATGGAAGCAAAAGGAAAGGTTAACAGAAATACTGGAATGTATGAATGGCATTAATAAAAATGTGAAGATGTTTTCTTGATCACATCAGGCAGAAGCAGCTTTAATTGGTGTAAGGATAGAAAAACCAACTTGATAAAAAGAGTTTTCCTCCTGTTAATTTGGGAAACAATGCCACCTTCTGCAGCTGCAGCTGACACGGGCTGGGCATGGGGAGAGATGGCTTTTGCATCCTTTGATTTTGTGCTTTTTGGGGTTTTTTTTGCACTTAGTAGCATCTTTATCTCAGTTCATGAGGTTTTCCTCACTTTTGTCTGTGCTGTTCTCTCCCCCACCCCACTGGAGGGGTGTGAACTGCTGGCTGGGCTCAGCCTATTCCAACATGCTTCAGATCTGGTACAGCACAGGAGTAGGAACCACTCCAACTTGAAAATCCAGTGAGTCTGAAGGGATTTTTTCTGAATTTGACCTAGTGATTTTTATTTTATTTTATTTTATTCTATTTTACTCTTTTAGTCCTAAAGCAGCAGGCTGCACTTTGCAAAGTCCTAAATTCTATGTGATTACCTGTCCATATTTCATATAACAAGCTGCCAGGCAAAATGAAGGTGGTGTTCAAATGACTTTTTTCCCCCTGAGGGTCTGAGGTTATTTTGAAATGTGAACTATGTAATTCTGTATACCAGTATTTTCTTTAATTTCTGTCACTGTATGGCACTTAAAGGATGATTTCCATGGTGGAGGCCGACTCTTCTAGTGCAGTATAAAATATTGTGCCTTTAAAAATAACAACTGGGAATACCAAGGAAAAATAGCAAGGGGCTGTGGGTTTTTTTTGCTGTAGCAATACGATATTTTTGCAGGGCAGGGTTCACATGTATCTAAATGATATAGGGAACAGAGTTAATGACAAATATTTCCTTCTCTCCTAGTCTGGAAGTGTAGCCACTATGTGGTAATTGTGAAAATACCAGACACTGAAAACCTGTGACCTCCTGGGGAAAACTCAAACAAGAAATTTCTTAGGACTGTCTTTTCAAGTTTGCTCATTCCATCAAAAAAAGGTATCTCCTTCCAGTTCTATAACAGACTGACATTTTTATATTTTTCTCTCATGAACAGAATTTTTTACTGTGGGAAATAGCAGGAATGGTTATTCATTTGAGGGTGAACTGGGAAAATTCAGAGGTATTCCAGAGCTGCATTTGAGAAATTTCCTTGTCCACTGAAATAGGAAATAACCACTCCTATAATTGTACAGTTCTGAGTCAGATCAAAACCAGCAAATACTCATTTTACACCCCAAGAACAGACTTTTACCTACATAATTTACCCTCTAAAGGACAGAAGAAAGGAGACTTTTTTGGGGGCCATCCCCTGTTGCTGAAGGCACTCAAAGAGAATTCCACATTACCATTTATTCTGCCCCTGAGATTGTCCTGCAGTGAGGATCAAAACCTGGGGGCAGAGGATTCAGAGATGCAGAATCCAGAATGAGTTTTTGCCTAAACAAAATCAGCTGAACAAGTGGGATCTTCTGAGTTAGTGTCGCTTTGTGCTGCACAAATTTGCTGTTGACCTCTTTGGTGTCACAGGCTGTGAAAGGACAACAGCCACATTCAGGACACAAATGTGAAGGGAAAACTAAAATTGTGGTGCTGGTGAAGAAGTGACTGCAGTGACATTGCAGGTGAAAAAGAAAACCTCAAAGTTTCAGTTAACTCTACTTTTTGTGTGTGAAGTTGCATATAGATTGTTTTTCCTACCTATAGTATTTTGTTATGGAGCCAAAAGAAGATTCTTTCCAAATAAGTGCTTAAAACTATCTGTGGAAACCCTTTACCTTGATATCTTATTTTCTTAAAAAAAAAAAACTCTAATAGAAAAAAAACTAACTCTATTAGAAAATATATCAACATTGGATAAACACACTGTTTATTTTTGTATTTTAATAGGATCTCTTTGGACTAAGAATAAGTTTCACTATGTACAGATGATACTTGGAAATGTTTGTGAAAAGTTGAAGGGAATACACTCATAAGGGCAGAATTCCACATCATCCAGAGCAATGATGTGCCTAATTTGAAAGCATAATTAATGTCACTGTATGTACAAATTGTACTGGTTGCTGCCTAACTGGCCATTACTTTTACAAATTTTTAATCTACATACACAACTGCAGTCATTGCACAGGTTAATTAAATGCTATTGAAAATCAGATTTGGTGTAAAGGTTAGTTGTATTAAATAAATATCAGGCTACTTAGGAATTATTAATTGATCAATATTGAATGCAAGATGATATACATTTCAGAACAGGCTTCTGATGAATTTTTATGATGCTACTGTTAATCATTTTTATTGCATACTTGATAGAACTGGGAGTATGTAAAGATTGATTGCTCTTAATGCCTTTGAAATAATTGGAAGAAGAAGAAGAAAGCTCCCCAGGCAAGGCTGAGCTCAGGAAGAACTTGGGCAATGCCTGGACTCCAACTCAGCATCTTCTGGGTTTCCATAAAATGGTTCATGGATCCATTTTATATTCTGGTCTTTGGAATCTGAAATGCAGGGAACTCTCAGAACTTTGGGTTTGCAAGGCAAAGCTTGGAATTAAACACAGAATTTGATCTGAGACCTTGGAAAAGGCTCCCAAACTCAGGGGCTGGAAGTGAGAATGTGGATTTATAGTTTAAAGCAGAGGCATGTTAAGATAAGTAAAGTTTATAGTTTTAGAGTTTAAGATATAGAAAAAATTGAAATAGTTGCAGAGGTAAACAAGGAGTTTAGAATGCAGCACTGTAGGTTTGTGTGTCATAACATGATTGCTAAGAAAGCTCACTCTGTAGTATGGGTCCATAAGACAAAATTTTTAAGGATTGGGTCAAAACCATAAATATCCTTGTTGGCAGTGTTTCATTGGTCAATAACTCCTTAAAAGGTCTTGTAACTGAGGGTCTTGTGGCCTTCTGAGCCATGCAGTGAGATGTGAACTGAGATCACCCTTCCTGCCTATGCAGAGGAAAAATAAATTCCATCATCAAAAACAACTCAGAGATCTCATCTCTAACTCATTCAAAACTCCTTCAAGAATCCCCATAGCTGGTCCATTGAAATGGAATGATAAAATGGAAACAAATACCTGAGGATAGCTAAAAGATTAGTGACAAATACAAAAACATAAAGGAATTTTATGTTAAATTCACAATAGGGTTTTTAGATAATTAGTTGTTAGATGGGTGGCAGTCCAGGAAATTCAGATTATTTAATTACATTTACGTTACATTACATATTTAATTTTTAATGACAACCATCCCCAAATATCACTGCAGTTATTGAAAGTTTTAAAGTTGAAGTCGTGCAGTCAATGCCAGGACTTAGATACCACAGAGGTGATTGCTCAGAAGTCAGCAGCTTGTTCCATACAGTACCACTGAATTAATTATTGTGGACAGACAATAATGGAGAGGAAAGACCAGAAATGAAGTTTTTCTGTCTTTATTAAAAACATAACTGAAGAATAAAAGAGAATAATTGTTCTTTTGGGGTTTTGTCTCTCTGTCCTCATTTGTTTAAATGTATAGTAACCCATTTCATGTAGTGAAAACCCATTTCATGGAGTGAAGAGAATTCTGACCAGCCCTGCTGTATTTTGTATTTTAACAGGCTCCTGAGAGTGGGACAGCAGGAATCAGGCCCTGTGACTTCTTCAGAGGCTGCTTTAGCCATTAAACTCTGCCACAGAAATAGGGGATGGACAGCACTTGCCCTGTGTTAAACCAAGGACCTGAGGAGTGAGGTACTCTTCAGTGAACTGTGTAACACCTGGTTTTCAGTGCCTTCCATCTTCAATCCCTTTTTTTATGCACCAAAACAAGTACCTTGGTACAAAACAAGGTACAAAACAAGTACCTTTCTATTTCTGTTGAAGTGCAGTGAGTGCTGCACACCTCAGTTCCTCCTGTACCTTTGAAAATCTCCACCAAAAGTTGTATTTTAACCCTCCAAGCAATTTCTGCTTCACAGTGATTAGATCCACGCCTACTCAATTGATAATTTTTTTTTTTCCTTTTCCTCATTTCTTTTTCCAGTTCCTAAGCAATGTTCACTCCTACTTTGTCCATCCCTAGGCTGCTGCTGTGCTGAAGCTCTGAAAATCAACATTTACCTTGCTGGTAAAAATGATGAAGTTCAATAAGAGGTGATAATAAAAGGATGATTGTGAGGTAGTTATCACTCTGTAGGTATAACTAGTAACAGCAGGGATTCCTGCCATATCAGCCTTGCTTCAAAAACTGCCAATGTCACTTCTTTTTTTATGCTTTTCCCAGCAAAACTGAATCAATGGGCTAAGAATGTATACACTGACTTTAATGAGTGCCATGCTGCCTGAAGAATTAATAGAGGGGGAAGAAGTTAAACAAACACATCTTTTGCAAAGCTGTGATGTTGTGAAGGACTGTGATTTGGTGTATCAAAAATAATTTTCAAAGAGAAATCTAGAAAGAGAAAGCCAACCCACCCTCCCCCAAAAAAACCCAAAAAACCACAACCAACCAAAAAAAAAAAAACAAACCAAAAAGAACCAAAAATCACCAAGAGGAAAATAAACACTTTAAAAACCAGGGGGAAATATCTCTCTTTGATTTTACAACGTTGAAAAGCTTGCCTGGCATTGATGTGCTATAAAATATGAATGCAAACCCTGTTTGGGACTACTCACTTCAAACAAAAACAACATTGCAATTTTCAAACTCCACATTTAATTTTTTGTGTGCAGGGAGTGTTATTTTGTGTGTGGAGGGCAGACTGATACTGCAGATAACAAAATTACCTGTGCGGTGGATTATTTCACCCATTTGGTAGCAGAGATGTTTTTTGCATTTTTGCAGATTTTTTCCCTCCCCCAAAAGAACTTTAGAGAATTCTACTTAATATTGTGCAGTGTTCAATTTTGAATTCTAGGTAATTCTAAAATAAATTAGACACAAATCTCTGTTCTGCTGTTGTTCACAACTTCAGATTAAAGTCAGATTGTTGGCATTAACAGAGTGATACTTGGCTACTTGAAAGACCCTCTGCTCTTTGTAAATCTTTTGCAGCATAAGGAAGGAAAGTGTGAGATTATCTAGGCTTAGATTATTAGGCTTTATCCTAGACTTACCTGGGACTTTCTCCTAAAACACATACCTAAGTTATGGTTTAAAAATACAAATTCCAGAATTGAGAAAATCTTGCCGTTTGTATGCTAAAAAAAATGCAAAGTTTTTAATTCTCCTGTATGTAATGCAAAATTGGATTATTATGGTGGTTACCTGTTTGAATCTACCAATTTGTGTAAATATTTTTTATTTTTCTTTTTGATAAGCATTATAGGGAAAAAAAGCAGACTTAGGAAATCAATTCCTAATCCCTCTATTGTGTCTAAAATCTTCTTGTATGACATTATCAGTGTATGAATTTTAAAATTACTATGATTCAGTACAAACTACTGTCAAAGTACAAAGAAATTACACCTTTTAATCTGCTTCCCTGCTGGTTTTAAACTTTTATAAACATATTCAAATGTAAATATTGTTCATTTTGCATTTGACATATCATTCTGTGTTATACAGTTTTAGCCATGAATTAACTCAGAATTCTAGGGGCTAAAACATTTTTAGACTTAAAAGCTGCTATCTTTGTACTGTAGATAAGTGACTGCTGTCACTGAAAGTGCTAGATGAGTAAATCTGAGTTTTCCCACCTCCCTGTTGTTAAAACCAAGGTTTTAAAACAATGCTAACCTGGCATTGATATTTTTAGCAGAACATTTGGTACTAGAATATCAAATGTGCTGCTAAAACAAAATAAGATCAGCTGGGAATTGCCACAGGTTATGTTCTTTAAGCCCTTCAGACTTGTGAAGACCAAAATGGCTTCAAAATGGAGAGAGAGTACAAAAGAAAAGGTAACTTTTTTCCTTTGTTAAAGATCCTCTCCCCTGTCCCTTCCTCAGCAGTTTCCTGGGCAGGTTTAATAATTTCTGGGGTTTCCTAGTCCTTCTCAAAGTAATTTCTGATTCGTCAAAGATCATCTTCATCTGAAAAACTAAGATTCATGACCTAAACAAAATCCATTCTTGAGGCACCTCAGTTGTTTCAGAAAACATTACTGAAGGCATATATCAAAAGGCAGTTTTATGTTCTAGTCCTGATCTTTACTTTTTTTTTTCATCCTACTATAAAGTTTTTTCTATACAAAGAATTACAGTATTTTTTTCTTTCCTGTAATTAACCCAAAAATTATAAAAATGTAGCAAGAAAATGAGGTTTTCAATATACTGGATACAAAAATCCATTTTTCTGGATCTGAGTTTACTTTAAATGGGTTTCAGCAAAAACCTCACAAAGGGCTTTGGCCAGCGAGTTCACATTGAAAAAACTCAAGAAAGAGAATCACAAAGGGAGAGACACTCCCACAAGTCTAAGAGATCTAAAGCTGGAATTCCACAAGTCTTTATCAATCCATTTGGGG
>JAHXMQ010012340.1:18824685-18846627 GCA_020466415.1 Ammodramus savannarum pratensis
GGAGTGGCCGGCTGGCTCCTGAAATTCCACAGTATGCAGGATAGTTCCCAGACCCAAGTTGCCACAACATGTAACTGGGGCTGGCTTGACAGTGCCGACTGGTTCCTGCAATTTGCCATCAGGAACCGAGGATGGTGAGATTTGCTTGCCAGGAAAAAGGGCCGAGGTTTGTGTTTGGGGGCCTGTGGCTGGGATATGCCGGCTGGCTCCTGAATTTCCACAATACGCAGAATGCTTCCCAGACAGATGCTGGCACCACTTGCAACTTGGGCTGGTTTGACAGTGCCAAGTGGCTTCTGCAATCTGCCATCCAAAACTGATGCAGGTGAGTTTTTTGTGGAAGGGAAAAAGGCTGAGGTTTTTTTTTGGGACCTGTGGCCAGGAGTGGCCAGCTGGCTCCTGAAATTCCGCAGTATGTGGGTTGGTTCCTGGACCCAAGCTGGCACCAGTGCCATGTCAGGCTGGTTTTATAGTGCCAAGTGGCTCCAGCAATCTGCCATCAAGATCCGGGGCAGGTGAGTTTTGTTTGCCAGGAAAAATGGCCGAGGTTTGTGTTTGGGGCCTATGGCTGGAGTGGCCAGCTGGCTCCTTTTAATTTTCTGCAATACACAGGATGCTTCCCAGACCCAAGTTGGCACCATATGCAATTTGGCTGGTTTGACAGTGCCAAGTGGCTCCTGCCCTCTGCCATCAAGAACCAGGGCAGGTGAGTTTTGTTTGCTAGGTAAAAGGACCAAGGTTTGTGTTTGGGGCCCTGGTGCTGGGAGTGGCTGACTGGCTCCTGAAATTCCGCAACTCGCAGGATGCTTCCCATATGCAAGCTGGCACCAATGCCAAGCCAGGCTGGTTTGACAGTGACATGCAGCTGCTGCAATCTGCCATCCAGAACTGGGGCTGGTGAGTTTTGCTTCCCAGGGAACAGGGCCGAGGTTTGTGTTCAGGGGCCTGTGGCTGGAAGTAGCCAGCTGGCTCCTGAAATTCCGCGTTGCGCAGGATGCTTCCATGACCAGAAAAGGCACCTGTGCCAACTCAGGCTGGTTTGACAGTGCCAAGTGGCTCCTGCAATCTGGCATCCAGAACCGGTGCAGGTGAGGTTTTGTGCAAGGGAAAAGGGCGGAGGTTTGTGTTTGGGTGCGTGTGGCCGGAGTGGCTGGCTGACTCCTGAAATTCTGCAGTACCCAGGATGCCTCCCAGATCTAAGTTGGCACCAGTGGCAACTCGGGCTGGTTTGACATTGCCAATTGTCTCTTGCCATCTGCCATCAGGAACCGGGGCTGCTGCGTTTTGCTCACCCGGGAAAAGGGGTGGCATTGCTGTTCAGGGGCCAGGGTGGCTGGCTGGCTCCTGAAATTCCTCAATACAAAGTGTGCCTCCCTGACCCAAACTGGCACCAGTCCCAAGTCAGGCTGGTTTGACAGTGCCAAGTGGCTCCTGCCATCTTCCTTCAGGAACTGAGCCTGTTGAGTTTTGTTTGCCATGGAAAAGGGCAGAGGTCATTTTTCAGGGGCCTTCGGCTGGGACTAGCCGTCTGACTCCTGAAATTCTGCAATACGCCAGATTCCTCCCAGGCACAACCTGGCATGAGTGGCAACTGGGGCTGGTGTAACAGTGCTACGTAGCTCCTGCAATCTGCCATCAGGAACCATGGAAGGTGAGTTTTGTTTGCCAGGAAAAAGGCCATTATTGCTTTTCAGGGGCCTGTGGGCCGGAGTGGCCGCCTGGCTCCTGAAATTCCGCAATACGCTGGGTGCCTCCCAGAGCCAAGCTGGCACCCGTGGCAACTTGGGCTAGTTTGACAGTGCCAATTATCTCCTGCAATTTACCATTAGAACCCGGCGCTGGTGAGTTTAGTTTGCCCGGGAAAAGGGCTGAGGTTGGTTTTCAGGGGCCTGTGGTCTGATGTGTCGGGCTTGCTCCTTAAATTCCTCAGGATGATTCCCAGACCCAAGCTGGCACACCTGGGTACTCGGTTTGGTTTGATTTTGCCAAGGGGCTCCTGTGTGCTGCCATCTGGAGCCTGGGCTTTTGAGTTTTGTTTTCCAGGTTAAACTGCCTAAATATTTTCCTTTAACCCTATAAGTTATCAATGTTTACCTCCCTTTTCTTCAAGGAAGATTGGTTCAGATTTTGCAATAACTCATCTGCAACTCAGTTTAAGTTCAAAGATTTCTTTTTTAAATCATCCATAGAGAGACTGGCCTTTTACTAACCTCACTGTTTTTTCATCATGGGCCATTCAGGAATGTGACAAACTACTCCTGTGATATTAATGGTGGGTGTGATTATTATTTTTTTCTAATAAATAATATTTATTAGGTTTTCCTTCCTCATCATTTTCTCCTTCTGTGGCATAACTGTTTTATCTCAACCTTTAAATAATTTTTGATGTATTCATATTGAGTACAGGAACAACTGAATGAATCAGTGTTGGTTGCTTAAATTACACTTGTAAGATCTGAATAATTTCTTTCTCCTTGCATGTTAGAATCTTTGTCTTGTTTTCATTTTTAAGGGTAAGAGCTTTGAGCAGTGGGTGCATGTTAGTAAGGTGGGATAAAACCATCCTCAGTGCCTGATGGAACTGTGTAATACTGGAAAAGTAAATGTCAAAAAAGCTTTTGAAATACATAGAAATTTTTTTTTCACTTGGAAATATTTTTATTAATCCACCTGATTTCTGGAACTTCTTCAGGGCACTCAGTTATTTTTCATTCTTCTCTGTTTTCAGAGGTATTTTCCATTATATCTCTGATTATATTGATTACTACAAATCCATATGGGATCTATTAATGGGACCATTATATGAACTATAGATGTACTGTATGCGTTTTTGACATATGTGGGGGAAAAAGGTGATGATTCTTATTTAGAAAATAATACATTTTTTTACTGATCTAGATGCCAAAAATCTCGGAAGGAGAAAGCCAGAAGTTGATGTCATAAAGCATCCTGCAAGGCACTGTTTTGAGTGTAATTAGGAGTTTTTCTTGCAAGGTTTTATGAGCTGTAAGTATTTTTGCCATTCCAGACTTGTTCACACAATTTAGCACTTATATCTTTTGATCTAGAAAAGCCTTTTTCTGTACAGATTTTTGGCAAAAGGGATCTCTTATGGGGCATTGGAAAAATAGTATTGTCTGTTTTGAGAACAAAAACTATTAGATGCAGTTTCACAGAAGGGATGGAATGTTCAGGTTTCCTAAAAACAAAAGAGTAGAATCCACTGTAGTTTTTACAAATCCATAAACATCACTTAAGGCAAGTGGAAACAACTTAATATTATATTAAAGTGTAGTAGATAAACCTTGGTGTGGAAACCACCATCAGTTTAAAAAATAGAGTTAAATGTAGCAGTGTTTATTGCTCAACATAAAGTAAATTTGGGTTATTTTCAAGCAATCCCTTATGCCAAAATATGTCTTTCAATAGTGGGAAAAGGCTTGTTAAACACAAGTTAAACACAATATGGAAAGAAAATGAAACAGACTGTTTTTGCTTTAACATCTAATGAATTATTTGTACATATGAAGCCTTAGACTAATTCAAATACAAGTCAGACTAACAGATTATTTGTTCCTTTGACTTGTTCTGAAGAGAACGAAACGTAGGCATTTGCTAGAGCTCTGTGTTCCTGAATACTTCTTTTTATTTTTGCCTCACTTATTTCAGTATTTCAGGCTCAATAACCTGAGGTACATTATTTTTATCTTGGGGAGGTAAATATTAGCCTTTAAAGCAGCTACACTGGCTGAGACAAGGAGGCCTCTCCAGTGGTAGTGAAATCCCACAGCAGATGGACTAAAGAACTCAGGAATGACTCAAATTCAATGCAAATGTACAGTATGCAGGGGTATTTCAATACACTTTATATCCTATATCAACACAGTATTTTTCATTCATTTTCAAGAGCTTTATCAAAGACTGATTTTTAAAACCCCAGTGAGATCCTGCTCAGATTAATTACACTCTATGAAGGCCTTAACAAGACACTTGAATATACACGTGATTTATGTGTAAATGTACTTTGACTGATTAGAAGACAAGAACTATGATCTTTGCAGAGACTAAAACAATAGTCATGTGGATATGTGCATGAATATTTACATAAAGGACAGCAAAACTCAATTCAGTGCTAATAACTCCTTAGGGGGACTCTCAAAACAGCCAGGAGTGAAAAGCACAAGGAGTGAAAATACTGTTTGCTTTCAGAATTTAAAAGCTCCTTTTCATTCCTATGGATGAGCAGTCAATATTTCAGCACTTGGTCATGCAGAGGATATGTGGTCATATTTTAGGATATGTGCTGTAGAACCAGAGAGGATCTTTTAATTTTGCCATTGGAAACATTTTCCTCCAAGCTACATTGAAATTGCATAGACTGTAAAACACAAAACAACAACTGGTGCTAATAACCTAAATACTGTGTAGCTTGCTGATGTGTTATGCAGTTTGTTGAGGGTGTTGACATCATGAAATAAGGCCCAACAGAAGATAACAAGTAAAAAAATCAAAAAATTCAGAATCAGACTGGAGAGATTAACCAAGCATATGTTGTACAATATAATCTTTGGGCAAAACACATTTCTATTCTGAACATGGAATGGACAGGGAAAAACTGCAATTTGAAAATTGAGCATTAGGGCAGAAATAACTATTTTCTTCACTATAAGATGTGTAAAGATACAGCCATGAAATAGAAATGAAAACTGAACTATCTTAATTACAATTTAAATAATATCTGGACCATCTGTTGGCCATGATCAACTCCAGAACCAAACTTCACTCAGGAAGACACTGTTGGCTAAGCCCAAGAACCTTGATTTAAAAAAAAAAAAAAGTACTTTTTAAAAAAAAATCAAGTACCTTGTATTGTACTGAAGTATTTAAAAGAAACTGGTTGTTTTCTTGTTTTATTTACCTAACATAAAATGCTGAGAGACATTTGTAGTAACACCATTACCTGAATATTCTGCTGCACTGACATATCGCTCATTGTTACAACTCAAAAGGAATTTTTCATTCTTATTTAAATATCTGCCATCATCCAAACAAGATATTTGTTGGTATGATCAACCAGCTGCAAAAAAATTGTGCTTATCTGAATGCTTATAAACCCAAGAAGGGAACTGATGCCTCAGGAAAAATAATTGCAGAGGTAGAGGCGCTAAAAAAGAGATCTGACTTTCAAAAGATGTGCATTGTATGACTGAGAGGCCAAAACTCACTGCAAAAGACATGGAGATCCAAGCATTGATTTTTTATTAGGAATGATTTCTTTATTAGATTATTTCCACAGATCCCTGAAGCATAATCAAGCTGTTGAGAATTTAACTAGAGTTTCAAACTGTATTTTTTATAAAGAGCTACTCTATATACAGTCTATAAAATATATTCATGTGTATATTTTTAAAAAGCTATTTTATTGTACATGTGTTTATCAAAAAATTAATGAAGAAATGATCAAAATCATTTTCTCTGATTCAACTGATAGCTGTCTAGTCATCTTGGGTTCATCTGATATGTCTTTGATGTGTACAACCTGTCACTGACCCAAAAAGAAAAAATATGTCATTACTAAAACATTGGAAAAAACAAAATCTCTTCAGTAGCACAGAGTGTTGTTGGGGGCTGAAGTAGATTTATTTTTCCCTTTGTATAGGGCTGTGTTTTGGATTTTTGGTGGAAATAGTGTTTGAGTCGGGGTGTTTGTGAGGATTTGAAGGAATTAGAGATGGGATCTCTGAGTTGTTTTTGATGGTGGGATTTATTTTTCTTATAGGCAGGAAGGGTGTGTTCAGCTCATATCTTCACTGCATGGCTCAGAAGGCCACAAGACCCTCAGTTACAAGACCTTTCAAGGAGTTATTGACCAATAAAACACTGCCAACAAGGATATTTATGGTTTTGACCGAATCCCTAAATATTTCATCTTATGGGCCCATGTTACAGTGTAAGCTTTCTTAGCCAATCCTGTTATGACACACAAACCTACAGTGCTGCATTCTAAACTCCTTATTTACCTCTGTAACTACTTTATTTTTTCTATATCTTAAACTCTAAAACTCTGAATTTTACTTAGCTTAATGTGTCTTTGCTTTAAACTATAAAGTCACATTCTGGCTTTCTAGCACCTGGGTTTGGGAGCCTTTTCCAAAGCCTCAGGTCAAATCCTGGGTTTAATTCCAAGCTTTGGCTTACAAACCCAAAGTTCTGGGAGTTCCCTGTGATGCCTCAGGGTTCAGCTTTTCTATTTTTCACATTCTGTGCTGCTTCAGTGGGTGGGTCTGGGTTCACATTCAGGGATGGTGAGCTCTGTGCACAGAGCAGGGAGACAAAACAATTCCTGCTCCAGCTGGGCACCAAGGACAAATGATCCCAATCTCTGCCCCAGAGCACAAACACCGTGGGCTGCAGAGAGAAAAACAAGCAGGGTGGGACTGCCTGGGCTAAAGCTGGAATGGGACAATGAACTGCAAGGTGCAAATGGAGCAGAACTGATCCCAGGGAGAGAGCCCGGGAGTGCTCGTGCATTTTGGGGCCATTTTGGGTCATCTTGGGTGCAGCCCTGGCTGGGCTCTGGTGCTGCCCAAGGTGGATCCATGGAGGAGATGCTTTGAATCAATCCCTGCTTTATTCTGTAGCTCTGTCCAGCCCCTGCTCTAGGGCAGCCTGCACAAGGCATCATCTGCATTTCAGATTCCGGCAGCTGAGCCGCACTCACACAGAGCCAGGGCCTTTCCTGCCTCCCAGCCCAGCCCAGCTGGGAGAAGACCCAGCTGAGCCCATCCAGCCCCAGGGGTGTCCCAGACCCTCAGGCTCATGCTCAGTGTCTGGAGCTGGGGGAAGGAGGAAGAAATGTGGATATTTGGAGTGGGGTGTTTGTCCTACCAAGTCCTTGCTCCCCTGGGGATGGAGCCCTGCTCCCCTGGGCATGGCTGAGCTCCATCAGGAGGGGCAATGAATTCCTTGCTTTGCTTGTGTGAATTGCTTTGGCTTTTCCTGCTGAGCTGTGTTTATCTCCGTCCATGGTTCTTCTCATTTTTACCCTTCCAAGTCTCTCTCCCACCCCAGTGTGGTGGGAATGAGGGAATGGAGGCCTCAGCACTGCCAGCTGGGGTTAAACCTCCACACATGGAATGACCTGGAGTGTTAGTGCTGCTCTTTGAACCCCTCCAGTTCATGTGGATTACCAACTTCCAGCACTCTGCTCTTAGTTTTAACTCAACCCAGGCATGTCCTGGCAGCTGCAAGAAGTAAAATCTGCTTCAAGAACTGCACAGAAATGACTTTTAAAACTTTTGCTGGAGAGATTAACTATTCATTGCAGAAAGAGAATGAAGAATAATGCACTCTATGTATGTAATGTCACGTATGTCGACTTACTTTGCAATAAATCTGTTTTTTTTTTCCTAGAGATGCAGTCCTGTTCTCTGGAATCCACACTACAGTGCACTACACAGACTGTAAGGTACAATAGACTAGGAATTCCAGTTTGGTTAGAGAATATTCCAAAACTCCGTTGCCAATGATTTTTTTCCAGGCTTGTTCTATTTGCATCACTGTGTCTAATACTACATTGCTGCTTTCTTGGTCTACTTTATTTTCTGTTCTCCATTATCCTTCATTCATATCTTAATGAAAATTAAGATATCTCCACCAAGATTTCTCCTCATGGCTAAAATTTTTCAATTTGCTAATATATGATTGTTAGGACAATTTTCCTTCCTTAGGACATCTGATTGTACAAAGGATAATAATGTTTTTATATAAAATATAAATATATTTATATAAATATCTAGTTTAAATATCTAGTATAAATATATTATATAAATATATAAATATTAATATGTAATATAAATATATAAAATAGAATATAATATATAATATTTATATATTGAATATACTAAATATGAGTATATAGAGCATATGAAATTATATAATATATATTTATAATTATATTTTATACATTTGTATATAATTTCTACAAAGATATATAATTAATATATTTATATATTAATTTATAATATATAAAAATACATATTTTATACACAAATATATATTTATATATAAGAAATATATTTATATATAAATATATTCAACATAAAAATATTGTGTACCAGGGTTTGTACCTTTCCTTCCTGTTTCAGGGAGTTTTCAGTCAAACTGTAATAGTATATTCACATTTGTTCTCATTGTTGTAAAACACCATTTTTAACATATTTGCTGGATTAAAAGTTAAAGAAGACCCTTGAGTACCAAGATCATATTTTAAGTTGTCAGAAAATTAAAAAAAAAATCTGATTTTTTTTATATTATAGGTTGGGTTCATCCACACGATGCATAAAATAAGGCTGTGATAAATTGAAATTGCTTGCTACAAGTAAATAAAATTAAAAAAACCTGTTGAATTCTTCTCCCACCTGGCAGGTGAGATGTAGCTACAGTTCTGAAGCGCTGTGAGCTCCCCACAGGCTGTGTTGGAAAAGGAGTGTGCCTGAGCAGGCTGAGGCTGCAGGTTAGATCTGTACAATACAGATAAATATATGGAGATAAATCCGGGCCAGCAGATTGTGCTGTGCCCAATGAGGTGGAACAGGTGTTTGTAGCTCAGGGCCTCCCTTGTAAATCAAGGGAGTTCACAAATTTATTTTTTCTGGAATTTTGACAGCCTCTATCTTTCACATGGCCTTATTGCTAAACTTAATCTACTTGGTTTTGGGTTGTTGGTTTTTTTTGAGAATTTTGAAGGAAAACCTCCCTCCCTCTTTGTAGCATTTGTGAGCTTTTCAAAATGTACCAAAAGTGCAGCTCAGTAGTTTGTGTGAGCATCAGAATGAGGCACCAGGTTTGATTTTGGATGAGTTATTGGTGCACTTAATGCACACATCTGATTCCTGGGGCATGGGATCACTCAAGTGGTCAGGAGTCACAAATAGCTGCACTTGAAATCACTGCTCTGCTCCTTTCTACCACTATACACCAGGACTTCTATTTATTTATTTAATTTCTAGTATTTATTTATTTAATTTCTAGTATTTATTTATAGTATTCTTTTTAATTGATAATATTTATTTAGAGCATTTTATTTTATTTATTGTATTTATACAGTGCATTTTATTTAATTTGTATTTTTATTTATAGTATTATTTAATTTACTATATTAGCTTTATAGTGGAATTATAGTAAGTATTATATTATAATTATATATATTTTAAGTAAGAAATATCTATATTATATTATATTATATTATATTATATTATATTATATTAGATATTATATTATATTATATTAATATTCTAATATAGTATATATATGATAATATATTATATATATTATACTAATATTATTATACTCATAGTATTATTATACTAATAATATAGTATAATAATACCATTATACTATATAATTTATAGTTTTATTATAGTATAATAGTATTGTTAGTAGTATAAATATCTAATTTTAATTATTTATAGTATTTAATTTAATTTATAATATTTTCATCTATATTATTATTAATTTTAGTATAATAGTAGTGTAGTAGAATTATGTTTTATATTATATGTATTTTGAGTGAGAAAATACATATATTGTTATATTACTATTTTATTATAGTAAATAGTATTATACTAATAGTATAGTCTAATAATACTGTTAGGCTATATAGTATATAATACTATTATAGTATCATTAGTAGTATAATTATGTAGTTTTATTAATTTATAGTATTAATTTATAGTATTTTATTTAATTTATAGTGTTTTAATTTATGGTATTATTAACTGTTATACTTAGAGATTTTTCGTTAAGGCTCTATTTTAAATTGCTGTGGCAGAACCCACAATGATGAACTTGGTAAGTTCTTTATTTTATCTGCTGCAGAAGTTCCCCTTTCAGCCCGGGGTGCAGGAGCCTGCTGAGCTCACCAGGATGAAGTTCCCAAGCCCTGGGACCAGCTCAGGTCCTTGGTAATTAATTGAAAGTTAATTAACCAGAAGTACTCCACACAAACAGGTTGCCAACCCTTGCCAGATGTCCCATGCCTGTTATTGAGGAAGAATGGCTGTAGCTGGGGGTAAAATGTACACTGGGGGTAAAATACAAATTCTGAAGCCAGGACTTCAGCTAAATTAAAAATATCAGTAAGACTTTCATATAAAACTCTCTTCTTTTAACAAACTCAGTTTTAAATGATAATTTGTCTTATGTCAATGAACTCTCTGGTTTAAATTTGAATTTTCTGTTCTTAATTTGAATTTTCTGTTCACTTTTAAAGCTTATATCTGAGATTATTGACATTTGCATGATAAAATATCCTTACTGTAGGCAATTTATCCATTTGGTTGTTGGTTTCTGAACTCCTACATTTATGTTGTCTTCAACTGAATTGAGCATGATAGGACTGAGATTATAGATGAGGGAAGCTGCTTATTCTATGGCTCTTTAGCTTTTAAAAGCTAAAGCAATACTATCTTTCATCAATTTGGATATTCTTGAATTATATTGTAATTTGACTTAATGGAGAAATAATGAGAAACTGAGTGGGAGCAGAGGATGCATGCTCACCCTCTGAAATAAAAAATAAGCAGTGTAGGAATTAAATAGCAAGGGACACAAAAATTACAGCAGATTCCATTGATGTCTTTTCCTCTAATAAAATGAAATATATTCTGTTCAGCCAATATGCCTGTGGTAATTGGCATCACCAATCATATTTCAAAGGAGCACTATGAATGAGATTTGCCAGCAAAGAACAGTGAATTAAATGACTGCATGTGAGGAGCACAGACAGACTTTCCCCTTCATTTATTCAAGATTGAACGTAATAACCAAGGAAAACTGATATAACTAACCACTTCTGACTCCTGTAAATTGATATGGGATGGAGCTGTCAGCTTCTAATCAGATTAAGTCCTTTCTTAGGCCATTTTTAATCTGAGTTCCACCATGAGGTTTTACTTTAGGGGAAAATAAACTGCTTGGTGTTCAGATAGGAAACATTATTGATTTAATAAGATGACCAAAAGATATTCCACTGGTAACCAAACCTTTTAGTTGCAAAGTGTGTACTCTGAGTGCCTTTTCACTTGTCCTTTACAGTATTTTGGATATTGTGAGAAAAATGGGAGTTGGTGTATTAGATTGCCTTAAAACTTTAATATTACAGCATGTTTGTTCTCTTGAGTAACTGTGGTACAGGAAAGCATTTAATGCCGTCATTAACATAAAAAGTCATGCACATAGGCAGAAATGTAATTTTTATGAGGCACATTATAATGCCTCTGATTGCATACAAAACCAAAAGAATACCAGGAACCACAGGCAAAGCAGCAGCAACAAATAGAAACAGGTAAGGAAATAGAGCAATCTTTACTGCAGCTAAAAGTTCCACACAGCTCCAAAATTAAAAATCCAAAAAGAAAAAATTAGAAATTTTCAGACATCCAAAATGATCAGTGAGTCAATTATCATTTCTGTTACAATGAAGTAATTTACATTCTGATGCGTTACAGATGTCAGCATTTTTCTCTTGCTGCAGCTGGAGGCTTACAGTTTTCCATCTCCTTGGTTTCTCAACCTCTATGGCTTATGCTATCACAATCCCCCTTATGCTAACTGAAATCTACCTAATATCCCAATAATGCTTGAATTCTAAAACCTGATTATCCTTTCCACTTCTGCAAGGGATGAAATGATGATCCTCTTCTGAGAGGTGATGAAGGAGCAATACCAATAATCCTGGCTTTCTTTGGATTCCACTGGAGCTCTGTGCCATCAGAGGTCCCCAAGATTTTAAGAGAAAAAAATTAGAATAAAATAAGTGAAAGAGATTTTATGCAGTCTCAAATTTTTGAACAACAAATGAAGTATTTTACTTTCTATGTGGATCTTCTTTTGTTACTATTGTGCAGGAATGATTTAGGCTTTGCAATGGTGGGGGTGATGCTTTAGGAAAGAGAAGCTCCACTGAGTGGTTAGGGTGGGGCCAAACACTGAATGCCTTCCCTCCTAAAATGGGGCTACTTCCTCAGGATATTTGGGAGCAAGAGCCATATTTCCTTTTCCTCCCTTTCCAGGAACCTTAGATGTGAAAATACAACAACCTAGAAATTCCAAAAGCCAATCTAAACTAGTTTTTTAATCTTCTTTTCTACTGTGATTTATTTCTCCTTACCTATTAACTTCTTTCTGGTTGTGGGCAGCTGTCAAAAAATATAAAATTTTTAATATTAGATTGACCAAGAGACACAGTACCACCCTGAGATTCTGATTTATTCCCTCTAAGTTCTACAGTAGATTTTAGTCTGCAATCTGTGGGTTAAAGCCAGATTGTGATAATATGTACTCTTGGTATTTTCCTTCAACTGGTTATATTTTTATTATTAGTTAATTTTGTTTATTAGTTACTTTTATTTATTTAGTAATTTGCATGGTTTTCTTGATAGAATACAAACTAACTCTATATAATAATTGTAACTCTGTACATTTCTATTTATGTGCTAATTTTAATTGCTATTTCAGCATCCCAAAGAAGCAAGACTCAGCTGCCACAGATATTGCTCTTTCTCCTCCAGAGAAATGTAAGAGCAGGTTTTGATAGAAGTGTTTTGCATACAATCTACAAAAGGTACATGGTTACTAATTTCTTTTATTCAATTAGAAATTACTAATTCCATCACCGTGTAGGTTTACAATGTTCTTCGCTATACCTTCTGACTTCAAAGAATTGATTCCTACATGAATTCAGAAGCAGGAATTTAATGTATTTGAAATTCTCACTGAAGCAAACACACACTACTCCTGATAATCAAAGATTTTTATTTGACTTTATTAAAAATATATTTTCCATTCCATAAGAGCCACAATGCCTTAAAATGATAAGTGCATGATAACATCCATTAATTCTTTCAACAGATAAAAGTTAATCTAAAAGAAATTTCTGTGACACTATTTTGGAATCAAATTAATATTTTCCATGCCTTAGGAAGCTTTGTCATCAAATTCATGGCTGTAGCTTCCACGGGCTGTTGTCACTTGTAATATTTTCCTTTTAGTGTGGCACAGACTGCTTTCTCCTCAGTAGAAAACAAGCAATAAAACTGTCAAAACAAATAGAACACAAAACCCAAAGAAGTTCTTCAAGTAAGTGAGTTAAGAAGTCTGTTTCAGAAAGATAAAATACATGAGAAACTTGCTTTTACTGTTCCATTCCACTTTAAAAACATGCAAACAAGAAGTGATATTGAGTTTGGATTAATAATCAAAACCTGATTGTTACTAATTCATTACTCTTCCCTCATTTTTCCATCTCATCTGCAAGCAGATAAAAGGCCTGATGAAAAGGGCTCATTTTGCCAGAATACTCACTTAAAATCTCACCTACTTTCCTTAGAGAAATTTTTCCATAATGCTATTTTCCATTGTGGGTGAGCTAGCCTAACATTCTGAGTGGAAATGAGATCCCCAGATTCTCTCTTGTTCCCCACTGGCAATTCCTCCAGAACGGCATCTCTCATTTTTAAATCTCTCCTTTCTAAAGGTACAAGAAGTCATCCCAGCTATAGGAAATCTTCCTTTTCTGCTGGTATGGGGAGAAAGAAATCCCAGCTTGCAAGGAAATATCTATTGGTTCTCCTCATTGAGTTTCTCCAAATTGAGTTTCATTTTATTTCCTATTTATATTCTGAAATGAACCAAAAAAAAAAAAAAGTACAAATCCTTGTTGTGTCTAGTTCTACAGTAACCCAATGGTTAAGGGAAAGGTAAGTGCCTAAACTTACAGTACCTTATCAGCTACTCATAAAAACAAGTGTTATCATAGTTCAGTATTTAACAAAAAAGGTGTTTGAAATTGTCTGAATAATGAGATTTCTGTAAGAAAATAAACAAAGTTGAAGGCACTTTTTTCTTCAGTCTTAAGTGAAAATTTGTCAAGTAAATTACATATCTTTCCCTCAAAAATACTTCAGCTTTTGAAAAAATATTCCCTATGGTTGAATCTTAAATAGATTGCTTGGTTAAGCCATGACTTGTGGATCTGATTGCCATGTACCACAATTTTTAACAAACCCAATCATTCCCGAAAGGCTTTTATAAATTTGCATCAAGTATTTGAAAGCCATAAATCAGAATGCAGTATTTTTTTTTTTTTAGATGAATGAGAAGCCATGCTGTTATTAAAGTGGGAAGATACAAACACCTGAGAGGCTGACAGCATCCCATGGAAGATGCATTTCCTGCTGCTCCAGGATCAGGAGGGAGATCCAGAGGTAAATCAGCAGTGACAGGTCAGTGACCACAGTGCACACTCAGCAGCCTCAAGAGAGCTCAGTTTGCCTGCACATCTCAGGCTTCTCTTGTCTAAAGGGTTTTCCTGTCCATAATTAACAGGAGGATTCCAGAGCCATCAAGCATTTACTTGCAAGGTGTTCTCAAGCAAAATAAGGAATAACTCACGCTGTGACTGAATAGCTCCCTTTCTGAGACTGGGCTGTGGGTTTGGGCAGAGTGGCACATAAATTGAAGTCTCTGACACTTTAATGCTGCTACAGCAGCTTCAAATCAATTATCGAAGAAGCAGAGGTATACACTGCAAGATTGCAAAATATGCAAATCCAGCTCAGGAGTTTGTTGTTTCTCTTATCTCTCTTAGATGCTTATGGTTCTGCTGACAGAATAACCTTAGATTTATACATATTATACATTATGGATAGCATCATTCCATGGCCTTCTTTCTCTGTATTGTTTTATGAAGAAAATTTGATTTCTTATGTGTGGACAGAGGCTGTTCAGTTTCCTTAATAGACCATTAATGTTTTGGGATGTTTTTCTAAAAATAAAATGTTAGCATTTAAATGTAGGCTGAAAGAATTTTAGAAAACAATGTTGTTTCCAGACAGCTCACTTCTTAAACAATGTCTAATTTAACAACAATGAAAAAGTCAATATTATGATGAAGGTATGATTACTGTGATTTTCTTTTTTGCCAAAAATCTTGGTTTACCTGTAAGCCTCACTTAGCAGTGCCCATCTCTGCTTGAAGAACAGATTGCTCAGCATGTCCTTAGCCAAACAATCAATTTTACTGTCACTTTACCCAGCTTAGGATCAGGTTGGAAGCTGTATTCCTGGGAGAAGTTTGGCCAGAAACAGAAATGCTGTGATTGTCACATATTTATCAGCTATGACACTGTCCACAGCTACATGAAAGATCCTCTATTCTCAAGAGCTTGGTTCTCAGAAAATTGTCAAAGAGGACTTTCTCTGTGCACAGGAAGCAAGTTCAAACTTGAGGAGAAGTTCCTCATGCTCAGTGCCTTATCTAGCAAAGTTATGTATGTGAAGTTCACCACAGTAGAGTCAAGCTCACACACTTGGCTACACTGAAGCCTAAGCCCAAACCAGCATCTCAGCAAGGAGAAAAACACAGAAATATGTGTAGCAAACAAAGAATGGCAGAAAAAATGGCAACCATCATGGATCTTTTTACACCCAGGAAAAAGGGAAAATACTAAAATTAGTACTCTTAAGCAGCTGTAGAGAAAAAGAGGTTTGTCTACAGTTTACAGAACTGATCTTTGGAGAAATGCTGCTCTCCACAGAAAATATCCCAGAACTGCCCATAATTCCACAGGACTTCCTCAGAAAATATTTTGCATTGAGGGGTGTGTAAGTCTTTAACTCTTTGGGGATTTTTGTGTTGATGAGAAGGCACCTGTACACCACTACAGGATCAAAAAGTTGTTACAATGGAAGAAAAACTGGCAAGCTGTGTGACTACCACAGAAATGCAGAATCTTTTACAATTTCTGTTTTCTAGCTAAAACAATTTGTCATGCTCAGTGTCAGAGGGTGATGCAGCCATTTAGAGCAGCTGTATCTTCAGGCAAATTTAAATGCCAGCTGTCTTCACTGGGACTCTTTTCTGCTTAAAATTAAGGACATCTTGAAATCTTGGAGAATAAAAAACTAACCGTAAGTGCTTCTTTTTCAGTACCATGATGGTTAAGCCAGTCAGAGTTGTTGATGTTGTTAGCATTTGCCTCAAGACAGACCACTGAGGCTTGATAATTCAGTTAGAAACTCACCTTATCAAATGAGATACTGCCTATCAGAGGTGGAGTTTTATATCATGAGCTCAATCCCCACTGGAATGTTAGCCTGGCATTTCTGGACTCATGGAAAACTACATTTTAAGAAATTTGTTCTTTTTGCAAGGGACATTGCTGTAGAAAATCAACAAACATTAGTACTAATATTAGAGCAGGCTTAGTTTGAGCATCATGTTTAATTAAAATTCCAAACCCTAGCAACGTATTCTTTTGTAAAGGAAACACTGATTCCAAGGAACAGTCTATTTTCAGAAGTCAGGAAGGAAAAAAGAAAACTTGATGTTATTCCCTTTAAGGATTCATCTTGCTCTTATTCATTATTATTAGATCCTGAAAAAAAAGTAAAGGTACTACATTTAGGTGACTTTAAAGGACCAAAAATACATCAGTAGTACTTTCTTCAAAGGTGAGATTGGAAAAGTTACCATGATGATACCCACAAGAAAAAATGGTTTAACACTAAGAAGTTACCAGTTAGAATTTTTACTTGTCTTTCTTCCTTTGATGTAAAAAAAAAAAAAAAAATCTTTTGAAGTATGAATGTAGACTTAAAACCAGCAGAAGTGCTTAAAAAATATAGTGGAAGACTTAACCTTTTGACTTCTGCCAAATGTCCCAAAACTTACTGAACATGTTCAAGGTGACTCAGTGAAATGAGTTCAAAGAAATTTTGTCTCATCTGCAGCTAAGAGTTGAAGCAGGCCTTTATTTGAAAGGTTTTCTCTGCATTTCCATACTCCTCTTTCATCCTGTGATGTTCCCTTCTATTTCCCAAGCTTCTCCCATCTTTGCCACTTTTCCATGGTGCAGTTCCTGTCAGGTCACTTCTTTCATTCCCAGCTGAGTCAACCCTTCCTCAGCTGAAAGTGCCAGCAGTGAGCAGGGAAATTCTGCCTGCAGAAATGCTGTGTCAGCAGAGCCTGAGCCTGCTGCTGGAACCTTGGGAATCATGAAAGGATACATGAAAAAGATGAAAGTAAATCACTGTCAACACCTCACACAAAGATTTTTATAGCAATTTATATTTTTGTAAAAATACAACTTAAAAATAGTTTTGTGTTTTTAAAATTTATATCAATTTTATTGATATAAAAATATTTATATCAATTTTATATAAATTTTGGCTACTCATTTGCATATTCAATATTCAAACTGTGCAAAAATGAAACACTGAGAAATTCTTAGAAGATTTTGGAAGTGATTTTTGATCAAGAATTTGGGGAAAAAAAAGTAAGCAGCTCTACCAAATATTGGGCCTTACATTTGCTTAACAGTAATAAACTTATTTAGGCTATCACAGTCACAAGTGGTATCATAGAAGTCTGTTCAAAACCTCAAAAAATAATATAAAGGGAAATTTAACTGTCATCTGTGTCCATTCTAATAATTTAAGTATCACAGTAATTGAATGGAGAGTGTTTGGTGATGTTGCTTCACTTAAAATTGGAACTCTCTGGTGTTAGTTACTATCTATCCTGGGTTTTCTGCTTGAAAAAAATAAAACAAAAAACAAACCCAAACAAAAAACCACTAGCCAAAGCAAAGAAAAAAAAAAACAAACACAAAAACCCCAACACATTTGTCCCACCACAGGGTATAAGAGCTTTTTACAGTGAGTTCAGTAGATGGAATATGCTAAGGAAATAGAGCCCAAAAAGCAATAGAGGACTCTACAGAAATTATGAACATTAGGTGAAGAAATCACAGATTAAAAAAGAGGAAAAGAGGTTATTTAACAATAATCAAACACTAATAGCAGGGCTGATGATATTTCTTACACGCTCAGCTACAAATGCATGGAATCAGGTATCATAAGCTCTAAAATGTATGAATATATTCGACTATAATTGCTCAAGTTACCATTACTACAGCTTCCATTTTGAGATGCTTCAAGCTGGTCAGCTCCAGAAAAAAGTGTTCTGGCATATAACCAATCCCTCTGGCCTTTGCTGCCATCCAGTAATGAAGGGATGGGACTATTTTTGGGCCAAGAATGATTTATTGCTCAGATGAACATCAGCCTCAGAGGCTGTGAGGTTTTAGAGGAGCAAGAACTGGGCCATAGCTCAGAGTAGTCACAGGTTCTTTGTTCCAAGGCAATACAGAACTTTCTAACCCAACAGACAGCTGCCATAGGGTTTATTTTAATTTTCTAACCTATCACCTTTTTTTAAATCTGCTGCACTGTGGATACTTTTGTCCAATGGGCTTTTAACTCACATGCACACATGTGCTTTTTAATAAAAAAAACTCTGAGCTGCTCTGTACAACCACACCCCTTCATTATAAACCCTTCACCATCTTACCCATACAGTTCCTCACTTGAGGCATATTCTTTCTTACAACTATAGAAGCATAAGTTTATAATTTTTCTGCTTAATGGCTGTGTGTTGTATTTTTACATCAATCCAAGCTTTTTCCAATGCTGCAGATCAAACCTTTCAGTGGAAGTTTCTGTTTTTCTGATTCCCACAAACCCCACCAGCAAAATAATGAAATAAAGAAGATCTGAAGGAAAATATTTTAGAGGACACAGAATAAGGAAAATCAAAACTTCTGAAAGTAGAATGAACCAACTTTGTGGTTTGGGTGGGTCCAGACCTGTTCTGCATTTCCCCATCCGTGGAACACATCATGAAGGCCCTTCCAGAAATGCAGAGATGTGTAGAAATTCCAGAGATGTGCAGAAATTCCAGAGATGTGCAGAAACATCTGCAGAGAGCAGGGCATCCCTGGAAACACAGCCACAGTTCTCTGCTGTGCACTCACTGCAAAGAGTTTCCAATTAGGATTCCAGCTCATCAAGGCAGTGCCAGCAGGCTTCTTGCTGGTTAAGCCTCCAATTTTAATTAAAGTGCCTTTAGCTGGTGATGAAATCTGTCTTTTTAAACAGGCAAACTGCACAGTTCCCGTAGCAAGTTAAATTCAAGTTGGAGTTGCATTCGGGATAATTACATGGAGTTGGATCTAATTGATTTAGTTGAAATGTGGATTTTTTCACCAAAGTGCTACAAAATGTAATTATGTTTTTTTTCCATTTCCTATTTCTCTCCTCTTTTTTTTTCTTTTTTTTTTTTTTTTTTGCCATCATGTTGTTACTTTCAGAATAATTAATTTCTAAGGAATAAGACATGAGAAGAATTTTCTCGTTGAAATTTAAGGTTCTTCAGAGTTTCCATAGATATAGAAAATTAGTCTAAAGGCTAAACTTAATTCACATTATTCATTTTGTACTGCTAAAACCACTCAGGACTATGGGAAATTTTGAGAAATATATAACAGTAATTTATAAAACAGCAATACCAATGATCCTTAGAGTGATCACTGTGGAGAATCAAAGATTCTCCATCTTTGTATGCAATTAAAGAAGGAATGAGGTGAAGTATATTTTTCAAAGATATTCACCAACTGAAACATGGTTTTAAAACAAGAAAATAGTGACAAATTTTAGAAGTATGAAATAATTACAATACACATAGTGCTCATGTATAAATAGAAGTAAAGGACAATTTTTGTGGGAGAGTGAAAATAGAGTCTAGGCATTCTTTAAATCTCATCATATGAAAGAAATTACAATTATTAAAGAAATAACATTCTTAATTAAAGAGGTAGAATGAGGGTACCTTTTAACAGTTCCAGGCTGTTTTTAATATTTCCTTGGTGTGACTGGGACAATATGACAATATGGTGAGAAAGCAATTATTGATCTGCAGTTGCAAAAGCAATATTCAGGGTGAAAAAAGGAATTTTGAGATGTTCAGCAACAAAAGCTAACAAATGCAGCAAAAAATTGTACTTTGAAATGTGCATGTTATTCCAAACAAGTATTCCCCAAGGTGTGTATGCTATTAAAAACATTTTAAAATCAAATTTTTCTACCCAAAATAATCATCAGTTGAAATATCACCAATGCTCCATCTTCCAGCAGTGTATTGTAAAACTTCTTCCCTGCCACTTAGTGACAAAGGAATGCAATTTTATTACTTGGCCAGATAGCTCAGGTTTCTGTTCACTCTTAGTAAAAACCTTTTTTTATAACATTTGTAAAACTTTATTACAGAGTTATGAGAATAAAATTGGATTTCATAACTCACACGAGATCTTGAGGGACCAGCATCTATAAGCTTTAAAATCAGTATTAAACTTATTGCATTTATTCTACTAAAATGCGTTTTTCTTCCAATTTCTCTGAAAACTTTAACCATATTATTTCATTCCTTGGGCAGGTCTTTGGCAATCTTTTAAAAAGTTATTGCATTTTTAAAAAATCCTATAATTAGTTGAAAAGTTAGTTGGAATTTACAGGCATATTTTTTGTGCACAAATCAGATTTGCAAGTAGGTATCTAAATCTAGGTGGTACAAATATCTCCTCACAAGGAATTTCTGGAGAGTGTTCTTGCATATCCTGTCTCTAAATGAAGTTTAATTCACTAAAAGACAGGCTTATTGTAGTTCTAGATTTGAAAAGTGGAAGCAAATTAGCATGAATGATGTAACTTACCTGAGACTAAAAAGCTTCACTTGTTAAACACAGTCTTCTTTGAAAAGTTAAGAACTGTTACAAGATCATCTGCCTCATATCCCAAATTATTTTTATTTTCTTATTTATTTTTTTTTTTAATTATTTTATTAGGGATACTAGGCAAGTTCCTCACAGAGGTAAATTAGAAGGGTTCCAGTTAAATCCATCTCACTGTGACTTTAAACCCCTGTAATTGGAAGCAAATTTATTTCTTTTTGGGGCTGTTTTTTTCTTGAAATGGGATTTCTGTATCATACAGATGCTGGGATCCAGTAACTGCATGATTCTGAAAACTCCTTCTCTTCAGTTCATCTCTGGGTTCTGTTAAGTAAGGCTGTACAAAACTGGTTATCCAGAGGGGAATATCTAGATTTTATCTCTTGAATCCATACCTGAAATCACTCACTCCCCTGTTTTAAGGAAAAATTTAAAACTCAGAGTCATGGCTAGACCAGGCTCATCCATTTCAGGTTTCTTGAAGAAAACACAGAAAGAGCAAAAAAATTCTGGGTAGAGATTATTCAGATTTAAAAAAAAATTAAAGAAGAAAAAATAATTTTTTAAAAATAAGACAAAATAAGGGATGAGGAAGAATATTCTCTAACTATTTTCCCTACTGTGTGAAAATACAGAGTGAAGGAGGATATATGCAAAAGCTTGACTAAATGTCTGTTGTTATCCTATTATCGTTATCTTATTTCTAGAGTCCCGTACCTTCTTGGTGATATTTCTTGGGGGTAGCTCTTCACAGCACAGACTTCTTCTGATTGTCACTGCTTCTTAATCAGGGCTCCTTCCAGGCTCTCCCTGACTGGCCAAGCCCACCCCCTTTTATCACAGTTATCTTCACTAGCTACAGCTGCAGCCCATAAAGAACAACCGGGGCTTATCAGGGCAAGGCCTATATGCAGATATTCAAATTCAATGCAGATATTCAAATTCAATGCAGATATTTTACTAGGACTCCTACTATATTTCCCCCTTCTCTTTTTCTTACACATTTTATATATTCTACTTACAATTGTAAAATACATATATTTTCCCAGCTCTCAACTGTACATAACAATACAACTAGTACTCCTACTATATTTTCCCCCTTTTTACAGAAACATATTTAGAAGGACACAATACACTACATATATTGTACCACAGCTCTTGGCTGCACAACACATATATTTACCATGACTCGAAGGCCATGTTTCCCCACAGCTCCTTGATTCAAAGGCCATAATATAACACAGCTCCTTGATTCAATAGCCATACTTCTCCACAGCTCTTGGCTGTCTTATCTTCTGCAACTCTCAGGCTG
>JAHXMQ010012340.1:18846727-18919105 GCA_020466415.1 Ammodramus savannarum pratensis
TATATACAGATATTCAAATACAATACAGATATTCAAATACAACATAGATATTCAAACACAATACAGATATTTTACTAGGACTCCTACTATACATGTGGAACCCCGAGATACATGTTCCTTATGCCTGTGGATGTCTGGGTACACCTGCCTGGAGCTGGCTCCAGGTTAACAGCCCATTTCCCAGCTGCACTTCAGCAGGCTTCACTCATTTCATATTTTTAGCACAATTGCCTAGTCTTGTATTTCCTTCTTGCACTGAGAGTTTTGTCAAACTCATCCATTATCATGAGAAAACAATTTCTAACCCGTGACACGATACATCCTTACACTAAAGACTGAAGATCCAGGACATGCTCAGATGGCAAATTTCCCCACTGGGGATAACACACAGATATTCAAACCACGACTGAAAATGGGCAAGGTTACAGATGAAATGGTGCCATGCACATTAGGAAGAAAACTTTCATGTAGTTTAATGCAGTTTTTAACTTAGGCTTGATAAAGCTTTACCAAATACACAAAAGACCTGGCTGGAAGCTATGGTTCTCCAGCTTGTATTGTTTAGTACGATTGAAGGAGGCATAACTCAATAGTCTAGACATGTATTTTAATTTAAATAGTTTTGATCTCATTATTTGAGATTCTGGTTAAAGTTTTTAGGGTATATTAGGAAGAAAAAATTATCAAAAAAGGAACAAATAGGATGTTCTTAAAAGTCGCTTTGATTCTATGTTAGATCTCATTATTAAAAGTATAAAAGAGAAATCATTTTCCGCAGAAAAAAGCTAAATCTGATGCCCACAGTGTTCTATTACAGAGACAGCAGCAAGTGGACAATGATAAGTCTCTGATCTTCATATTATTTTAAGATAATTGAAGTTGATGGGGTTATTCTAATGTAACTGAGAGTGAGGCCCAGGCTTTTGAAATATCTACTTAAAAATCATGAGAGTAGTTTTAAGAACAGGACCCTCTATAATGACACATAGTTTTGATTATTCCAGAATTGCAACCCCCTGACAGTCAAGAGGTTTATTGACATTTGTGAGGAATTTTGTAGTAATTTGGGATGAGACCTCTGAATTGTTTTTGATGATGCAGTTTATTCTTCTTATGTTTTATATAAGCGAGAAGAGTGAGTTCAGCTCACATCTTTAAAAAGTCACAAACCTCCTAGTTACAAGACTTTTTAAGAATTTATTAATCAGTAAAATACTGCTAACAAAGATGTCTATGTTTTTAACTTAATCCTTAAATATTTTGTCTTATGAACTTACATTACAGTGTAAACTTTCTTAATATAATAAGAATAATATGACACACAAACTTACAGTACTACATTCTAAACTCCTGGTTAATGGCAAAGAACAATGAAACCTATCCTTTCTAGATGTTCTTCACAGATTTTACTTCTCTTTCTAGAAGTAGATATATTTAAATCAAGAGATGCACTAGTGTACCTTCTCCTATGAGCAAGGCTTTCAAGGATAAAACAATTAGCAACAGCAGCATGCTTTTTGGATTGGGAATATGCTATTTTTGTATGTGTACCATCTGACACCTAGAATTACTGCAGGATCTATAAGTAGTAAGTTCTTGTTTTTAAAAGTGTTCAACAAGAAAGACTACATGTGGGTGGTGTCTTTGGCACCAAATTCAATTCTCTTTTTCTGTCTCTCATAATTTACATGATTATTAATTCCAACAACAGTCTGGCATGTATTTCTGTACTATTGCTGGTTTGTGCATTCTTTACTACAAAAACTTCTTTGTTTGGCAGAATCTCCACTGGAGTTTTATTTGCAGTTCTTGACTCCTTTGGATACACTGGGTTCATCGCCATCTCAAATGAGAAGAAACAACCCATGCCATAAGATGCTGTGGGTTTTTCTCTCACTTAAATCATAAAAATGATTCATTTACCAGGTTTAAGCAGAAATAGAACTTTTATTCATAGTTCCAGCTACTCTGATATAGTGTCTGATCCCATACACCTTTAGTATATTTAGTAAATCTATACATACCAGATTCTAAGTGTTCTTTGGTTCATACAGCAGCTTTTATTAAACAATATCTTTTTAATAGTTTCATTAAAGTAGAACAATTGCTTTAAAGTTTATATTAAAACTTGTTTCTGATAATAAATGTAGGAAGAAGGGAATGCTCTCAGTCCTAGGTACCAAGAAGAGGCAGGGGAATTGTAGCAATTCCTACTGCAATTTTTGTTACTTCTCTTATGGTAATGATGCACAAATAAACAGAGATTATTTCCTATCCCTTCCATCGCAATCTTCAGAGATTCTGTCAGGAGTGGGCTCAGGAGGAAGACCCCAAGATATGAGAGGTTAATAAATTCTCTTTTTTTTTTTTTTAATAAAAAAGGACTGATACTATTGGTTTTTTGAGGCTGAAGGTACTCGAGACAGTAGTTTGTGTTTGGATTTGGGTGTTAATTATTTCTTATTAGTAAAACAGTCTTACAACCATGAGGTTGGAAGCTTTTCATTACTAAGGCACAAAATGGCTAACTATTTCTTCTAAACTATTTCTTTCTTGTTACAAGGTCTTTTAAGACTAAACTATTTAATTAAGAAAAGACACTTAGATTATTTTCCCTTTTAACTTAATAACTGATCTCTCAAAGCTTGCAATGCAGACTTTTCTCTCTAATTACAAAACATTACCCAACCCATGAGAAGAAGGAAGAAGGTAAAGAAGGACAACTTGCCTTCACTTCAAAACCTCTGTCTTGCTTCATATTTATTTCTATGTTCTAAGTGTTGTACCTTGTGATATTACACACTTCTAACCAACTACACACATGTAATCTCAGTACTATCAATTAATTTTAGAAGCCTGTTCCATGACCTCAATGTTCTCTTGTGGGTCTGTGCCTTTAAGCACAGAAAGTTTCAAATTCTCAGCATCCAGGATTCCAACATGGTAGGATTCAAGCAGCTTTTATATTGATCATAACACTTGCAGGATTTGCTACAGCATATTAAAAGCTACAACTGTTATTGGGAAGACAGGAAATGCACTATTGCATTTCTGAAATACATATCAAAGGAAAGTACAACAGAATACAAGCATATGTTCATATTCTAAAATATAATTGTTGGGAAATAGTACTTGCTACTCTGATATTTCATCTCTCTAACAACACACGCGAAACACCAAGAATGCTTAGGGCCCCTAAGCCCAACAATGTGACTTTTTTTGTTCCGAGTCCTTAAAATACAGACTAATGATCATTATAGATTTCTGCCTTATCCTGACATCTAAAACCCTCATGGAAAACATACCAGAGTAGCTTATAATGACAGAGAATGGACACTTTTAAAACCCAAAAAGAAGGCAGAATTAGGAGGCAACACATTATTGTTATTTTTTTAATTGCCATGTGGTGAATAGGGAGGCTGCGCCACTTATGTCCGCATCCTCCACAAGGTTGATGCAGCACTGAAATTTCAGATTTAGTTATTAATTTTTTTTTACTATTGCAGTAAGCGTGTTCCAGCTCGTATCACAGCCCAAGAGTGCTGCGACACACAAAGCACAACTCTGCAGAGCAGTTCTTTGGAGTGCAGAAGTTTTGTGTGTGCTGTTGGGCTGCTGAAGGAGGAGATTGCGTAAATTATGGTTTGTAACCCCTGTACCGTCACTGTCCTTGTCCTTGTCCCTGTCCCTTCTCTCTCTCTCCTTGCCCCATTCCAGAGCTGCATCCTCTCGCACCCGCTGCTCTCCGCGGCTCCCGTGCTGCTGAGCCGGGCACTTCAGCCCTTTCTCCTCTTTAAATCGTGTTTTTATTGCCACACCTCTCGCTTTGCTGTCGGTCTATAAGCAGCCAGAGCGCTCGGGCAGATGCGGGGTCACTTTAAGCAAAGTGACCTTCATCCCCCCCAAATCTGCTGCCGCACGGTGTTCTGTCGGACCGCCTGGCGACGGGATGACCCCATTAATTCAGAGCATGATTCAACAATCTCAGACCCCCTTCTGGCCTTTTCCCGTCCCTCGGGAAGGCCCGGACACGCTCTGCGGTGGTCGGGACCCCCATTTGCCGCCCGCTTTATCCATCGCTATCACCGGGCACGGCTGCCCCTCATGAGGGACGGGTCGCCCCAGCGCCGCCAGGTGGCGCCTGAGGGCCGGGCCCGTGCGCGCTGGGCGGGGCGACCCCGCGGGCCGGGTCTGACCCTCGGAGGGGCCGGGGCCGGACTGAGGGACTGGGGACAGGGCTGAGGGACCGGGCTGAGGGACAGAGCTGAAGGACAGAGCTGAGGACAGAGCTGAGGGACAGAGGACAGGGCTGAGGGGCAGGGCTGAGTGATGAGGGACGGGGAACAGGGCTGAGAGAGCGGGCTGAGGGTCAGTGCTGAGGGACAGGGCTGAGAGACAGGCATCAGTGCTGAACGGCAGTACTGAGGGACAGGGGAACTGTGCTGAGGGACAGTGCTGAAGGACAAGGGATAGGGCTGAGGGATGGGAGACACGGGACCTAGCTGAGGGACCGGGCTGAGGGACGTGGCTGTGGGATGGGACAGGGCGGAGGGGCCGGACAGGGCTGAGGGGCCTCGCTGCCCAACGGCGGGAAGTGAGCACTGCAGATTTTTCTGGTGGAGTTTGTTCCCAGTTTATGTCCAGGGCCACTCACTTTACTTTTTCCAAACTCCTATGAGTTTCAATGGGTCGTGGTAAAGATGAGCTAGGGGATGGGGATTTGCTGCGTTTGTCTGAAGACAGGCTTTGCCTTTAGGTGCTGGTGAACATCTCCACAATCTTGTCCTTAATATGTTCCAGTCTCGAGTTCATATTTTTCAGTCGCCTCTTCCTGGCTTATTAGTTGTGTTTTGAAGGTCTCCGCCAGACTTAGCTGAGTTGTTCCCAAGTGCACAAACACGGCTTGTCTCCTAGGTGGGCACGCATTTAAAATAATCTATATTCTTTGGCAGGAGCCGGCCCCGCTGAGCTGTTTCATTCCCTCGGGAGTTGAGGGAGCGCTTCCCTGGGCTGTGGAAGTGCAGGGAGCGCCATGGGCACGGGCAGGCACGCAGCAGCTCTGCTGGCTGGGCAGTAAAGGTTTTATGGTTTAATGTCTCCTGCGTTGAAGTCTTCTTGGACAGAGAACAATATACTCGTATCTTAATATATGGCAGCACTAAAGCTTCAATGACTGGTTTATTTCAAATGTGAGTTCATTAGCCCCTTTGTATACAGTGAAATAGACAGCAACTGCGTTTGTTTCTCAGGTGTTGCATTTGGGGGTAGCAAGGCTGCAGGGCACAGATGGGCTGAGACGCTGGTTGTGGGTTGGAATATTGTGCATCAAATATTACTGGAATACTACTGTTCAGAGGGAGTGGACTCCAAAGTGACTGTGCCTTTTGTGTGTGTGTGTGATATTTTTTCCTTTTTGTTTTTTCCTCAAACACCCCCCTTCCCTCCCACACCCCTACATTTGATGTGAGCCTTTTCTTAAAATGATGCATTTAGGATAGGGTATGGCTCTGTCAGCCAGTACAGCATAAGTTTATGCCTTTAGGGCTTAAAGACTGATTGCAAGACAGGTTGCTCAGGCAGACATTCTCTATTTACAAGATACTCAAGGACTCCATTTTCTTAATGTGTTTTCTCTCTTCTCAGCCTGTTACAGGAAGCAGTCTGCAATTTGTGTCCTGTGAGTGCTCTCCATTGAGTCAGGCATGATCTGGGCTTTGGCATAGAATTTCTAGTGAACTGAACATATGTGAATATATATATGGCTAAATTGTTTTGCCTTGCTGAAGGTGACAGTAGGTATTCTGAAATTGCTCCTTATTTGGTGTAATGAGACCTTTCTTGTCTCTCTTTGCCTCTCAGGCACACCAGAGTTATTAACCAGGGGGAAATTATGTCACAACCATGTGATTTCTTTAAAAATCATCCAGCCAAGGAAGTCACTCTTCTTATGGTAACAAGAAATTAATAAATCATCTGATGTTCTTTTCCTCAGCCTAATTTAACTGCTTGAGGGGAGATAGGCTGCTTTAAAAACAACTACTTTAATTAGCATTAAATGGTTGGAATTTAAATGTTTTTGGAGGAGAACTTTGTTGGTGATGAGGTAAATTTTAGATTGACCATATAAACACACCTTGCATGTGTTTAAGCTTTCTGTTTCTCATGTGTTTAGTCAGCTTTCACATACACAAACTCTGGGTCAGATGAGCTACTGAAGCAGAGCACAGCTGTGCTGACAAGAAAAGAGCTGTGCCAGCTGAACATGTGTCCCCTCTGTGGTCACACTTACACGTGGTTTATTTTGAAGTACAGAATGGGATGGCTTCTCAGTCAGATACAGGATTTATTGTCAGAAATGAAAGTTTTTATTTCTGCCCTGCTCTTGGCTTCTTGTGCAACCCAGAGCAAGCACATAATTCCCTTACTCTTTGTCTCTAAATGGAGTATTATTAAGTTTAAATCAGTGATGCACAGAATGGGATAAATACTTAGATTAGTTGGCCTGCAGTGTCAGTCAGAGTGTGAAAATAAATACCTTCTGAAGCTGTGAGCCAGCTCCTCAGCCAGGTTCAGCTGAAATGGTTTCCCTAAAGCCCTGGAGGTATCAGGGTAGGTTCATATGATCTCAAGTCCTCATCCATGTGCCTCTTGGGGGGTCTTCTGGAGTTCAGCCTTTGCAAAAATACCAAGTTTTGCATATTGGAGATGCTGTAAAGGCTGGAAGGAATGTGTAAATGTTACTTATTAATGGTCTCTATTATTAGAAGGAGAAAGGCTCGTGTTAAATTTTTCAAATTGGCAGTGCATTTAAAGCTGAAGCAAATTTGATTCTGCTGGCTGCACAGAAGTGAAACAGGTCACCATCACTACTATGGTGGGCTTTTTTCCTTCTTTGCTTTGACAACACTTTACAAAGCTTGAGGAGAAAAATTATACACAGCTGTAGTATACTTACTTTAATTAAAGAAAAATCTATGTCTGTATAATCTAAGGGAAGGAAATAATAAAGCTGAGGAAACAAAAATATCTGCAGGCTACTTGGCTTTGGTAAAATGACTTTGTATTGAAAATATATACTGTACTTTCTCAATAGAATGTAAAATATTATTTATTTACTCTGTGATGAGGGCTGACCCTCTTATTTTTGTCCCATATTAAAGGGTGAGGGGCATGAACACTATCTCCAGGTTAATATTTCACTGTTCTCCAAGTCTTTTTGTCCTTGTCAAATATTCCACAGCTTCTGTGTATGGCTGAGCTTTTCTTGCTAGATGAGGTTAGGAGAGAAAATTAGTTTTGGTCCACGCCATGTAGACCTCCGAAAGAAAAGGCCTGAGGGGGAGATTTTATTTAGTAACCCTTTACACCCTGCACAGCAACCAAGTGCCTCAGCAGAGCCCCAGATGCCTTTGTGCAGCTGTGGGAGACACTGTGTGCAGAGGGCAGCTCAGCCCATGGTGCCCACAGCAGCACATCCCTCTAGCCCTGGGCTGGCAGCCCTTCTGGGTGGGGTTCCCCAGGACCAGGTGGGAGGTGAGAATCTGACTCCAAGTTCTCAGAAGGCTGATTGATTGTTTTATTATATATATTATATTAAAGAATGCTATACTAAAACTATACTAAAAGAAAGAGAAAGGATACTTGGGAAGGATTGGCAAGAATGAGAATGAAAGCTCGTGACTGACTCCTCAGAGTCCAACACCCTGATGGTGATTGGTCATTAATTGAAAACAATTCACATAGAACCATTCCAAAGGAGCGAACACGGGAGAAGCAATCAGATAATTATTGTTTTCATTCCTCTCTGAGCCTTCTCAGCTTCCCAGGGGAAAATCCTGGGCAAAGAGGATTTTTCAGAAAATATCGCGGTGACACTTCTGGTCTGGGGCTGTGCTCTCATCACACCCTGCAGTGTCTGCACAGCCCTGTGGGCTTTGGGTGTCACACACGTGCCCAGCTCAGGGTGACCAGCTGCTGGTTTGTAATCCATAAACAAATGGATGGGGGTACAGTATGGATGCCAAGCAGCAGAGCACTCCATGTCCAGCTCCAAGCTCTGTATCTGCACAGAATGTCTGTCTTGTACTTCCTTGGCTACTTACATCCTCTGCCAGTTCTTTATATGGCATGGGTCCATTTCTTTTCAGTCCCTGTGACCAGCAAAGGGTGTCTGGGTGACAGAGTAGTGGAGTTCAGTTGTTTCACAGAAATGTGTTGCCTCTTACCAGCAGAGGCTCCTGATGCTGTGAACATCAGGATGTTAAGGGTGAATAATAAAAGAGGATGGATGCACTCCATTTTCATGCAGACTGGTGGGTGGGCAGGCCTTAGCTTTAGGACATCAGTGTTGGGATACATGTAGGAAGATGTTGTTCCCAGACATCTTGTCTCTAGGCAGATTTCCACATTAAATAAGGAAAGACCAGGAGGGAGAATAAGCTGGGAACTGCAAGTCTATGCCAGGCAATAAAAGCATGTGAACTATGCTATTTGATACTTGGAGAGAATCCAATTTGGTTTTTCCCCCTTGTACTGAAGGTGATGAGAAATGAGCCTGGTTCTGTTCCCTCACTGCAAAGTTTAAGATAAATATCTCCACAGAGCTTGACTCCAGGGCCAGGTTTTCTGTCCCTAATTTGTTCTCTAGGTTTAGGCTATTTGAATCTCTCTGACATTTTGCTAGAACTTCTATGGCTTTTCTTTCATCAGTATATATTTTTAAATTACAGTATCTCCTTTTCCTCTTCTACATCCACCAGAGACATAAGCATTTGTGTTTTGCTAGACCTTTTGCTGTATGTTGGTTCCCTTCTGTCACAGGAGAATATTGGGTGAAAAGAATACTGCTGCTTTGTCCCTGTGCTTTCTCCTCTGTTGTGTCATTTTGTTCTGCTAGACAAACTATCTTTGATTTAGTGGGGTTGAAGTATGAGTGCATAATGGATTATCTGTCACTGGACCAAATCCATCATGGTTAACAGTGTATTGACAGGGCATATAGCAACTATCCTTGACCTGAGGTTTAAAGTACCTGTTGTCAACATCATGAGGTTCTTGCTCCTGCTTGGCATGAACTTTTATGTCGAATATTCTTTATCAGCTCTTTTATTATAATATATGCACTAGTTTTGTCTCTGACCTTTTTTTTTTGTCTTTTTAACTAATATAGGCCTCCCTTTTCATTTGTGTAGCAGAGAAGAACCTGGCCAGACAGTGCTTAGAGTTTTAAAAATAAAGAAAGAGAACCTCTTTTGATTTAAATAGAAGCCAGCCTTTGAACACTGAGATAACTCTGAGATGTTCATTGTAGTTAGGCTGCCATTTAATTTCCCAGGCCAGGATGTTTTACATATTTATTTGTGGTAACTGTTTTTGGAAGGCAAGTATGGAATTATTTCCATCTGTTATGGCAGTTCCTTTGCTCCTTTACTCACTTTAGGCATTTATACTTCAACATTTCTTTCCCACAGTCCTATGTAACAGCATCATTGGATGTTATAGCCAAATGTTCCTGCTGTTTGCTGTGTAGCAGCAGAGCTGCAGTAGTTTCTGTGGGAGAAGGAGTCCTTTTCCTCCCCAGGGAGGGTGTTTTGGTGTCTGCCCCATGCTCCTGGTGATGGGGCCTGACAGAATCACTCCTCTGGGCTGTGATGGACAGGTGAGGTAGTGCTTTGCTCCCAGTGCTAATGGTGCTTGTCTGAATTCAGAGAGTCCAAGGTTGATTTAAGCATGTGAACATCCCTGCTGGACTTACTGGTACCTAATTCAAAATGTGTTTAAGTGCTGTGCTGAAGTAGGAGCTTATTTTGGGTCTCCATGCATCTTTACAAAGATGAAATAGTGATGTGGAGTAAGTAAAGTAATTACTGCCAAGTGAAAAGTAAAAGACTTGGAGGAATATTATTGATGTACTTTCAGGAGAAATGCATTTTGTCAGCTTCCAGGCAAGCAGTGTCTTTGCTGTAGTTTGGCTTGTGGTTTGTGGACAAATGAAAATAAATTTTACCTACAAACAGTGGTACTAAACCTTCATCTTACTTATTGGAACATCCATATATTCACACAAGAATGACCCAGCTTCTACCAGAATGAATTTTTCATCATTGTTCCTTGTTTTGTGGAAATGGGGGGTGTTTAGCCTGGGGAAAAGGAGGCTGAGAGGAGACCTTATCATTCTCTACACCTCCCTGAAAGGATGTTGTGAGGATGTGGGTGTTGGTCTCTTCTCACAGGTAACAAGTGATACAATGAGAGGAGATGGCCTCAAGTTGTGCCTGGGGAGGTTTAGATTGGGTGTAGGAAAAATTTCTTCACAGAAAGGGATGTAGAATATTGGAATATGCTTCCCAGGGAAGTGGAGGAGTCACTATCCCTGGAGGTGTTAAAAAATCGTGTTGATATGTCACCTGAGGGCATGGTTTATTGGTGAACAGGGCATGGTTTATTGGTGAACAGGGCATGGTTTATTGGTGAAAAGGGTGGTGGTACTGGGTTGATGGTTTCTCTTGATGATCTTAAAGGTCTTTTCAAACAGGAGGGATTCTATGATTCTATCCAAATGCTTTCTTGCATTGTCTCCTAATCCAGACACCTGAATGCCTTCTGTTTGCATAATTAATGATATGTTAATATCTTTTGTGCTCCTTATCTCCAAAACAGGAGGGTTTTTTGATGAGGAAGGAGAAATGTTTTCCTCTGTGGACCAGCCTGGAAATACATACTGTTGGCAAGGACCAGGTGGCAGTTTGCTTCCTGTTTGAGTCAGAAGTGATGAGGTTTATGGTGAACCTTAGCTGCTGCTCTTCTGTACCTGTTCCTATGTCCTGTTTGGTCCATGTAAGAAGCTCAAAGTGGGATCATGGTGCTCACTGCAAGCTGCCTGTGAGAAAACAAAATTGTGATCCTAAGTGGCTAATCAGTTTAACCCTTACAGCAGAGGCACAGGAGGGTCAATCTCCACCATTTCTGCTGCTCCTGTTGGCAGCCACGCTGCTGCTCCATTCCCTGGCAGAAGGTGACACCAGTGCCACTGTGCCCTGGGGGACACTGACCTGGGGGTGGGGGAGTGCCTGGCTGTGAGTGACCACATCATGGTGGGGACATCTTGAGCCCCACAGGATGTTTCAGATGGCCAGGGCCCAGTCTCCTACTGCTGTGAAAACAGGTGGAAATTCTGAGCTTTTGTCACAGTTTGAAAATGTGGAGATGTGAAATACATTTTGTACACACAGGTATTGCTGATTTACTGGTTTTTGTGGGAATTCTTGCAGGCATGCAAAAGGGTAATTATGTGAGTCATATTCCTAGAAAAGCTTCAGATATAATTCTTAGGGGAAACAATATCAGGCACTATCAGTTGATTTGTATGTAGACATCTAAGCAATTGATCATGCTTTAAGAGGATCATGTATTGCAAAACTGCAGGGTTCCAGCAGATTTATTTCTTGGGACAAAGCTGTGGAATTAAGTAATTCTGTGTCCTCCTGTGTTTTTCATTATATAAATGCTTAGCTTCTGCAGACAAAACTTTAAGGAACTTTGAGCATCATCATACAAAGACTTCAGACTATCCTTCTGCCAAAAACTCCTAGTGAATGAACAAATTCAAAAGAAAATATCATTCATCATGACAACCTGGAGCCAAGCACACAGGAGTTGAACTGAAAACACAGGCAGACAAAATGCATCTTACACACTTTATATTCTTCTCATGGTGAGAATTTGAAGATACCCATCTGTTTGATTCTTTTTCTCCCTTAGCTAGATTGTGATATCCATATATTCCTCATGTCCAGTCCAGCTGAACTGAAATATAGACCTGGCTCTGTGTGAGAGCTGTGATGGATTTTATAACTATGTTCCAAAGTTTCACATTTCTGAGTGCCAGACCAGGGAACTGCATCTCCATTTCAGAAAAAAATGAGCTCCCAGTGTGCCTGCTGTGTGATTTGTGTGCCAGTCACACCTCTCGTCACCGTGTTCAGCACACAGGCAATGCACTCCTGTGGTTTGCTTGGCTCAAGCCTGTGGAAAGCCAGGTTATGAGAAAGTGTTTAAAGTTTTTATTAATGCATTTATTGTGGTGCAGCGTTGGATTGTCACCTGCAGCAGCCCAAATGTGAAAGCAGTTTTGTGACATCCATGTAGTACAGCAACAGCACAGGGATGGAGCTCAAGAGGAGATCATTGTTTATAGTAAATATGAAATAAATAAACAGCTATTGGAGGACAAACAAGTGATATTTTCAGGAATGGTACTGACCTTTGTTCTGTTTTGGACAAAATAATGAAGTCCTTATTTCCTTACATCTGTATAAAACAAAGACAAAATAGATATAAAATACACAGCTCTGACCTCACTACTTCTTTACAGTGGCATAACCTGATACTTTCTATCCTCTATTCCTTTAGCTAAAGTGGGTATGGTATTGATACAAGTAAACTACTGTAAAAACAGATACTGATGCAGATGAAAACCTGTTTTAAATGATTCCTCTTCTGTGCCCAAGGAACTGTTCACAATAATCATTATTCTTCTTTGCATGATACCCGACTGTGTGAGGCATTACTGTTGTTAGATATTTATTACTGGTTTTGTTGTTTATTATTAATATTATTAGATGTTTATCAATTATTAGACATTTGCTGATAGATATTTACTGTTATCAGACATTTATCCAGTATTAGATGTTTATTGATGATTAGATATTTATCAGTTATTAGATATTTATTATTAGATGTTTATATTGATTTTTTTACTATTGTTAGATACTTATCTGTTATTAAATACCTATAATTAGTAAATATTTAGAATAAAGACTCAACAAGGTAAAGGCCTTGTCTAGCCTCTAAAGGGAGGAAAAGATGCCTCAGGTTTCAGCTTTTCTATTTTTCACATTCAGTGCTGCTTCAGTGGATGGGTCTGGGCTTCACATTCAGGGATGGTGAGCTGTGTGCACAGAGCAGGGAGACAAAACAATTCCTGCTCCAGCTGGGCACCAAGGACAAATGATCCCAGTCTCAGCCCCAGAGCACAAACACCGTGGGCTGCAGAGAGAAAAACAAGCAGGGTGGGACTGCCTGGGCTAAAGCTGGAATGGGACAATGAACTGCAAGGTGCAAATGGAGCAGAACTGATCCCAGGGAGAGAGCCCGGGAGTGCTCGTGCATTTTGGGGCCGTTTTGGGTCATCTTGGGTGCAGCCCTGGCTGGGCTCTGGTGCTGCCCAAGGTGGATCCGTGGAGGAGATGCTTTGAATCAATCCCTGCTTTGTTCTTTAACTGTGTCTAATCTCTGTTCTAGGTCAGCCTTCACAAGGCATCAAGGTAGATACAGGGTGTTTTAAATTTTCAGAGAAAATTTTTTTAATGTTACTTTTTAATGTAACAGTCAAACAGCTGCTTCTTCTCATTGCTATGAAGGTAAATGAGAGCCTGGTCAAGGTTTCAGGAGTGGGTGCTTTGTATAAGTAATGGGGGGTTATAAGTAATGGGGGCTGGGGGGAGGACAGAGAAAATTAAAAAAAATCTTTTGCTCATGCCCTTCTGTAACTCCCTCTGTGGAAGTGCACACAGAGAGAGTTGCAGAAGGACATGAGCAAAAGACAAAAAGCAATTATTTCCAGAAATCACAATTTTTTGTTACAGGGTTTTTTTAGATGCTGTCAGAAGTTTTGGCACCAGTTGCTGTTGTAAAGAGGATGGTGTATTAAGTCTCAGATTTAAGCCATAATTCATCTATTTCTTTTAATACTGGAGATATACAAGAACTGAAGTATGGGCTGTTTTTTTAATTTATTTGCATTTGATCATTTCCTTGTCATGTGTCACTGATGACCTGTTCTACTGTTGGTTCCCTTGTTGTCCATTCACTAATTATCTCACAGGAGAGCTCAACCTCGTTTTCTTGATTGCTGAACTTCATCTATGAATGAAATACTAATGCATCTCCTTCCCTTCACTCCAACCCCTTGGACATCTCCTTGTTCCTTCAATGACATTCATTGTCACACGGCCTCTTCCAGCCACCAGCACAAGAATTCAGAGCACTCTCACCAGCTCCTGTCTCAGAACGTGGGTGTGACCATGTGCTCCTTTCCCAAAAGCTTCCCTGCAGGCTTGTGTTTCCATACAGTCCCTTTTGGCCATTCCAATGGTACCATTGATGGAATAAAGCGTTCAGCAGCATCAAAGTTAGTTAAACTTTGCTCAATTGAAATGCTTGTTGAGCACAAAAGAAATGACATTGCCAAAGACCTGAACAAATACTCATTCTTCTCAGATTTAGGGAACTTCTGAAATGCTGCTCCTTTATCAACATTGGGGTTTGGGGGAGAAGTTTGGATTGTTGGGGGATTTTGGGCTTTGGGAATATTATTGTATTTGTAGGGTGCCCCGTGGCAGGAAGGAATGATGAATGTGACTCCATGTTCTCAGAAGGCTAATTTATTATTTTATGGTACCATATTATATTAAAGAATACTAAACTGAAGAATATGCATAAGAACAATACTATATTACTAATGAATACTATACTAAAGATACAGAAAGGATACTTACAAAAGGCTAAAAAGATAGTAATGAAAACTGGTGAATTTTTCCAGAACCCTGGCACAGCTTGGCACTGTTTAGCCAAAGAGTCAAAACAATTCACATGAAACCAATGAAACAATCACATTCCAAACACATTCCAAAGGAGCAAAACACAGGGAAGTAAATCAGATAATTATTGTTCTCCTTTTTCTCTGAGGCTTTTCAGCTTCCCAGGAGAAAAATCCTGGGCAAAGAAAATATGAATGTGTGGGGTATGGTGATATTCTGCCAGTCCTGAAGGAGCAAGCAGCTGATGTCCCCAGGTTTTCTTTCTGGTTTCTGACCCAGAAAGGCAACTCCTTTATTGAGCAGATGTGCATGGGACAGGGAGAAGTGCAGTGAGCGTGGTGAGCAGAAGGAACTGAAGCACTCTAAGTGAAGAGTCAGAGGAGCTGATCTGGGGAACCTCGCTGTACATCTGTGAGTGCATGGCCTCACTGCCTCAGAGGCCAGGGAAGCTCGTGGGAGACCCCCAGTGCTCAGTTTCTCCCTTTGTTTCAAGGACCTGTGGCGGGCTTGGGGGTTTTGGTTTGTGTTACTCAATGCTGCAGTTCTTTGTAATTAATATTCTTTGTGATTAACACCTGCTCAAGTTTCCCGAGTGTGGTGGTTTTCCAAGCTGGTTACATAGAAACAATCTGGGCTTCTGCACTTCCTGGCATAAGGTCTCCTAGTGGAGAGATGTGAGAAGATGAGAAAAGGCTTCGAGGTCTTTCCTTTTCCTGTGGTGGTTAAATGCCAAGGCTTTCAATAACTTGAGTTCCAGCTGGGTCGTTGGGATTCTGAACTATGTACTTCAGCATAGCTTATGGATTTTAAACTTGTCACATTGTCCTTTTATTATAGATATGGTCTTGCACTTGCAAGCTGTTTTCTTGATCTTTTGCCAGCAAGGCTTTTGTAGCAGTCCTTGGAAGATGCACCGTAGCAGCTCCCTTTTATAATATCTATCATTAACACCTCTTTGGCATCTCGAAGCATTTCTTCTTTGCTGGAGATTGGAGCAGTTGATTAGGCAGCCTTTTGCTGTCCTCAGGCAATTTCTCAGTTTTCCACTTTGTTTCAAATCTACTTTTCTAGCAGAGGTCCTGAAAAAAGGTTGTGGCAGGGCAACTGCAGCCCTTACCTTCATGGTAATAATAAACTGTTTGAAAAATTTCAATCAGGCCAGAGCAGAGAGACAGCTTTAATGAGGATTTGTAGTGACCTTCTGTTTTATAGTAGGTGGATTCTGGCACATTGTCAATTTTAATTCTTACTGATCTTCCTGTGGCTTTTGATAGCAGAGATCATATAGGTTTCTCTTAAAATACCTGTAGAAGCTCCTGAGCCCTGTGGGCTCTGTTCTGACATTGCTTCATTAGTATTTGCCTCAGTGGTGCCAGTTTGTCACTGTAAATATCTCATCTTCTGATATTGCCCCTGTGAACTGCCAGGTTCCCCAGGGCTATGAATTGGGCGGGTCCCTGGGATTCCTCTATGTATATGTGAGCTACAGCTTGCATTCTCAAAACTTGTACACATGATAATGACCTGCAGGGAGGGCTCACACATGTTTATTTCTTACAACTGTTTCTGTGTATGTGACAACAGATCTCATCTGCCAAAGTGCAGACTGTAAAATGTTACAAAAGTAAAGGCAAACAAAAATGAGCTTCTGGTTGTCTGTTATTTCATTTTGATTGAATCACATTGTTTTGGTTTTGATTGGTTTTCTAAGATTACAGTAGAGTTTAGGTATGGGGTGAGGTTTAGTTTCTGGTTAGTCATGTAGTGCTGGGGAGGTGTTTCTGGGGGCCAATAGGCAGCAGGGGCTGGCTGCTGTTACTGGTTTGGGTAATGATAAGACTTGCTGATGGAAAATCAGCAACTTGCTACTAAATCACCACTTTTTCTTGTCTAGCAGAACTTTACTTAAGGACCATGTGTTAGAGGTGTCTGCCCAATCCTTTAGAGAAGTTAAAAATTGAAGATGTGACACCTTTATTTCATGTATAGAGGGAACATTTTTTTTATAGCTAATCTGATGTTCTTATTCTTTTTTTTCTCAACTCCTAGTGATTTTTCTAGTTACTTGAGGTAGAGTTACTCTCATATTGAATGTATCTCTAGATAAACAGCTACCACTGGGCTAGATATCGTGACTGGAGTTATATCAGTGGAGAGACAGAATATACCTGTGACATGATTAATTTTACCCTAAGAAGGCTTCTACAGATTTAACTGTAATTTGGAGGGTGCAAGTCCACGCAAGGTTATGGTCTAAAGAAGATGTGTCTGTATCCTCAAACTGTACTCACTTGTTTGGATCATATCTCACTTTGAAATGATTTCTAAGTTCTCTTATACACAACTGCTGTGGGTTTAGCTGTGGGAGCTAAATCTGACAGGGATTATGAATTGGAGTCCATCACCACCACAGTTCACAGTCCAGGGTATTAAAGTGAATTGAAATCAATAGTGGTTTACATTATAATGTGCCTGCCTCTGAACTGGAAACTGAAGAATGGACACATCATCTGCGTGTGCCCCTGCAGCTTTCAGCAGAGGGTGAGATGGCAAAAAACAAGAAAGTTGGACTTGGCTCAGTAGGATTTGGAACCTCTCACAGGGAAATGCTCTTTTTTTGAGAGCTTGCATGATTGTTTTCTATTCTATGTGCTTTGATTTATATTTGATGCACATTAAGTTTGCATGTATTTCTAATTTACGTAGTTTCTTAAAATTTTGTAATTTTGTGTGGTTTTGCCACTTATCTCAAATTGCTATCAGCTGTAATTATCACACTGTTTTCCTAAGTACAAATGAAAATGCAAGCTAAAACCAAGACAACAACCCTGCTATTCCACATGAGGCAATTTCTGTGTTTAATACCCTGTTTCTAGTCAGTTATTATACAGCTCTTATCTGTGTAATTCACTGTTCTGTCTCCACAAGTGGTCAGAAAGGACAAGGCAGCAGCTTACTTAAATACACATCTAGAAATTGTTTAATGATTTCGAATTACTTTGTTTCTAGTTTTATCTAGCTGGTTGTTAATTCCTTATTACCTAATTAAACCACAAGAAATGGTAGTAGTATCTGATGCTTTTGTTAAAAAAGTTATATTTGCTAGTAGAACATTATCAGATAAAAATAATGAATTAGTAATTTCATTAGATTTGGAATAGACTCTGTAAACCAGTGCTGCTTTTTCGGAGTTCCCTTAAAGGGTGAATGTTGTAAATATTGTCCATAACATAAATTATTAGAAACGTGCCAGTGTTTCTACTTCTGCCAAACAACACTGTGCATGTTTGGTTTGGGTTTCTTTAGTTTCTCAGCCTCCTCAGCTGGCTGAGTTTCCAAAACCCTGGGAATGCTGTGACAGGTGGCAGGGAATTCCCTCTCAGCCCTGCGGTGTGGCTGCCTGGACCAACAGGTATGCTTTGTTTTCCAGGGCTGCCTTGCTGCTCCTTTCTGTCATTGTTTTTGATGAATCTGAGGCTCTGTGACCATCAGATAGCATTGTTGAGCTGTAATGTTTAGGTCCTGTTTGTTTCCACGAAGCAGAAAGACAGCATCAGACCTTATCACCTAACTTACATATTCCCAGCACAGCTCCCCTCCCCCAGGGGCTGCGCCGCCTTTGTGTTAAATAGCATATTGATTACAAGATTACAGCATTTTGTACCTAGAAAGTGAACGGTCATGGGCTTTTACATTTCAATTGCCTGTTTATCTCTGTGGAAAATTGTACACGTTCGCAGAGGAGCTGCTTGGGGTGGTTCAGCACAGCGTGGGGGGAATGGCTGGGACAAAGAAGCAGATCCTTGCTCTTTGGGTTCTCTAACCTCCGTGTATGAACACCAGAAACTGCAGAAAAGGTGGCAAGGCATTGCCTGTCTTGTCACCCTTGCAAATCTTATTTCATATTTAACTATTAGTTAACCCAGCAAAATATGATATTTATTTTGGTGTTTGAAATCCCCATCTTATGCATTTCAAACACGTTAGATTTGTAATGCTACCTTAATTATTTGGTGTTCTTTTTATCAAATATATTGTTTTGTGGCATTGTACAACATTTTATTTTCCTTTTTAACTTGTTGTTGGGCTTTTTTTGCCATCTGATCGTATTGTTTGAGACTTACTCTGAATATGCACCCACGCAGTGCATAGCACTTGAATCTGTTAAGTTCTCCTGATTCTGGATTTGTTGGTTTTTTTGTGGGTTTTTTTTGTTGTTTTTTTTTTTTTTTCCTAATGATTCCTTCTCCTCCTCTGTCCTTTGATGTGGAAAACACACAGGGTTTCTCAGCACATGCAGTTGTGAAGCATTGCTGCTGTCCTGTGCAGGGCGAGTGGCACTGTGTCTCCAGTGGCTGCAGCCATTTCTTAGGAGGAAAAACCATGCCAGGGGTTGAGGTCAGCTCTAGCACAGCCTGTTTTATCATGATCTGCGGAGGCATTTCCCACAGGCTGATTGTCAGGTGGATCACTCACTCCTGGGTGTGTGGTGGGTGTCTGCTCAGGATCACTGCAGAGCCCTCCAAACTGCAGTATCACAATAGGAAAGGGAAATTACTGCTCAGAGGGTATCCGCTGTGTTAGTGACTTCAAATGAAATTTAGGAGTCCAACTATGTGTGTAATTAGCCTGCAGAATTGATTTCTAGTATTTGATATCCTGGTATCAACACCAGGGATTGTTAAAAAACAATTGCTGGTCTTTGATGCAGCTCTAGAGTTTTATTTGCATTATAGCAGCAGTAGCTCTCTAGAGAAAGGCAGCAAAGTCACTAGCTATTGACATACTTGAAAGAAAAGCTTCATTAAGGTGTTTTGTGAGTGAGAGAAATTCAAAGAATGTCCCAATATCATCCATCTCACCATTACTGCTTTGCCACATCTAGAAATCTGGAGAATGTAGAATTAATTGAGTCTGAGCTAGGACTTTGGGCAAAGTAAAAAAGAGAATTGGGCACATTAAAATCCTGATGCTGACCTTACTTAGGAATTCAACCTCAACCTGCTCAGTCCACACTGCCTTGGCACTGAAAAGCTTCATTATGCAAAATTTCTTTTAATTCTCCTCAAATTTTACATACACAGTGATTATATGGAACAAAATAATAAGTGTATCTCCTAGATAATGCTCAAAATAAAAGTATCTATTTATAGTGTTTTGAAATACCTGGAATTCATAACACTGCATCTCTTCAGACATCATCTGCTGATTTACAGAGCAATATTAGTAACAGAATATTTTTAAATATCTCAGATTACCAGTTCAAATCAGACCAAATGTGAAGCAGGTACTTGACAATATTATATCCAGAGTCAGCTGTGAAGTTATCAAAGAAGGAAACTTGAATTTCCTCGACAGATGCTGTACTAAAATCTTGATTGGTTTTCATGCACGTAATGCCCAAAAAAAAGGGCTGGTTAAAAAACAAAATAGCTGAAAGTTACACCATTATTGTGGTTTTACATCCATAACCCATGTTATCAGGTAACTTGTGCAAAAATCAAGGCAGAGGCAAAGGAAGTTTTACAGAACCATTAAGAGAAAGAGCTGTGTTCTGATTGCACTGAATTACCTGGATGGCAGCATGGAAAGACTTGGGGTGTTTTCAAATCCGGTGTGTTAAACCAGATGGAATCCTTTTTCTGCTGCAAGGTGGCTAAGGGTATTTTATTTTGGAAGGACTCCACAGAGTAATTATTACCCAGTTCTGTAACTGTTCTAGAATGTAGGAAACTCAGAGAAAATAATAATTAAAATTTTAAATGTGTGGGTTTTGGGAGGGTTATTTTTCTTCCCTCTGAGAAAATGCAGTTGTTCAAATGCTGCTAATTAGACTAGGGATGGTCTATGTTAGATTACCTTCTCCCCCTTTCTGATGTATTTGGAGAGTATGTTTCAAATTATTTACAGTCTTGAATTGGTGAGATATTCCCAAATGTTTCTCTGAGTTTTTTTTTCTGCCGTTGCCTCAGATTTAATATAATTAGTTCTCTCATTTTCATTAGGTCACTCAGGCTGATGTATATATCCTGAATGAAATCTTATTTCATATTTAACTATTAGTTAACCCAGCAAGATATGATATTTATTTTGGTGTTTTAAATCCTCATCTTATGCATTTCAAACACGTGGGGTTAGATTTGTAATGATACCTTAATTATTTGGTGTCCTTTTTATCAAATGTATTGTTTTGTGCCATTGTGCAGCATTTGTTCTCCTTTTTAGCTGTTGTTGGGCTTTTTTTGCCATCTGATCATATTGTTTTAGCCTTATTCTGAGTATACACCAAAGCAGTGCCCAACACTCTTGAATCTGTTCTGTTCTCCTGATTCTGGATTTGTGGGGTTTTTTTTTCCCAGAGGATTCCCTCTCCTCCTCTGTCCTTTGTTACTCTGGTCCCTCTCACACCTTATGGGGAGTAGGAAATAATCCTACCATTAAGATGAGGAAATACAATCTATTATTTTTCCACCCATGATCACAGCAGTCTCCCTTAGTAACTAAATGTTTTGTCCTGTCAAGTTTTTTGCAGATCAGGTTATTAAGGAGTAGAATATTGATTATTTAGGATGAGATTTTTAAAGCTTGCCTAGAGGGTTGCGATGTCCAATTAGAAATTAATGACTTAGAGGCAGCTTTGAAAATCCCACCTGTAGAGCTGAAGCTTTCAAATGAGTCTGAAGTTAAGGGCCATAATGAGTGCACAAATGGTGTGATATTTTCCTGTCACTGGAAGAAGTGTTAAATAGCAACTCTCTATCTTCATGTCAAACAATTAGGGAAGTTAACTTCTGATGAGTAAACTGCTCCTGTTTTCCTTGGAGCAGGCTAACAGGCTGTTATTTAAAAATACTGAGGCACATTGCAGCCCTGGTAATGACAAGTTTTGTCTAGAAAGTCATGTTATATTTGTTTGCTAAAAGAGTTAATCACAAACTTTGACATAAGCCTAGAGCAAGAATAAAAGCAGAGAACATAGATGTAGATGGAGAAAGTGAAAAAATAATTTTAAGTTATTTTTAGGATATAAAAGTAATAGTACATCAGCCATAAGAATAAAACTAAAGCACGGTTCTGTGTGCCAAAGACTTTTTTTTCTTTTTTTAATGATTCCTAGGGTATGGCAGGTGAATCCATTTAGCAGGTCTAATGACTGGAAAGTGGAATGTTTTTCAAATAGCATGGATGAAACGATCTGTAGCCCATCAGCCTACAGCTGGAATGATGTCATACATGGTTATGCTTTAATTCTTCCTGCATTGCTGAAGGGGGAATGGGGTCTGTAATATCCCCTGACTGCCTTGTTGAATGCAAATCCTTGAGCTGGAAATGGAGAGTGTTCTCTTTCTCCACATGACTAATGTTAATTTCTTTAGCAGAAAAAAATTTAATAAGTCTCTTTAATGGTAAATTACCATTTATTGTAAATGTGCCACATAAAGGAAGTAATAAGTCATTATTATTGACCTATTACTGGTATTTCTGTTTTACCTCTAATTAAATAAAAATGTGCACTTGAGTTAATATGCTTTTTGTTTGAATATCCTTTTTTCAGCCCAGAACTGGTAATGATACTCCAGCACACTGTAGTAATCACAGCTTCCTCTTAGATTTTGCTTAAGCTGGGGATGAAGTTTTCTCCTTAGCTGCTCTTTAATTGGATCCCCTCCACCACATTTCTCTCTTTTGGAGACTTCTACTCCCAATATTTTATTGGACTCTTCTAACCACTTGTTTGCTCCTCAAGCACAAATGTGGGGGAGATAATGCCCTACTGAGATTCCATCTTCAAACTGATAGCTTCAAAAGTGTTAGCGTTGGAAAGAATGGGTTAGAATATAGCAAACTGAGAGGAATTCCGAAGGAAAGCCAGAAATGTGCAGGGTTGAGTGAATGTTCTAGTGTGACTGGTGGAATAGCTGAATGATTGAGGTGGTGGATCAGTGTGAGAAAGGAGCCTCAGTTCTCTGGGTTTGGCACACCTGTGCATGTACAGAGAACTGCCAGAAGGGTAGGAGTTATCCCAGAATAAGCTCAGGGGCTGACATCAACATCTGGGAAGCCAGAGGCAAAGTATTCTCAAGAAGTCATTAAAACCAGAAACCAGCTACGATTCTTGCTCCTGTTTGGGCTGGTTTGGCTTTTTTCCCCTCTGAGGTCAGAATTTCTTTCTGCATGACAGGGCTAGCAGGAAGAATCACAGGAAGTGCTGTGTCATTTGATACACAGCCTGGGAGAAAGGAGCCAGAAAAACTGGACTTGAACCTTGTTAGATAAGGACAGCATTGAACGTGACCTCTGACACCCTCAGCAAAGGTGTGAGAGCTGTGGTGGAAGGTGAGCAGTGCAATCACCACATCAGTCATGTTTAGCAAACCCTGTGTCAGACCACATTAGCCTGCCTGAGGAAGGAGGTGCAGAACTCTGTGTGCCAGAACTTGTCTGCAGCTCTGAGCAAATGTTTTCAGTCCAGCATTTAAGATGCTTTCTCTGTGTGCTCAGGTTTTTCCATGGACTTCAAGTGCATTACTTGTTTTGAATCCCACTGTGAAATGTCAAGCTTCTCATGCACTGCAGCCACCAGAAATCTGAATTCCCTCCTTGGGATCAGAAGCCTAGGAGTTAAATGTTATTGCCTGTTCTTTGTGGAGCCCTGTGTCTTTTATTGGCCATCCCTGATCCCAAGTGAGTAGTCAGAGTGCAAAGGCAATGTGTTGCTCGTGTCTCCTCAGTGATCCTGGTGCAGTAATTTTCTCTAGGGACACTCCAGGGTCACCCTTGTTCGACCAAACACTGTCATGAAAGTGGGAACAAATCTTTGCTTTGTAGCTCTGCTAACTGCAATTTAAATACGTTAGTGTGAAATAACTGCACCAAATTTATTGTAGTATGTACCCATTGAAAATTGATCTTCAGCTAATTATAACGAATATGTTAATAGGTATTGATACTTTTTAAGTAAAAATTTAAAAGTGAGGCCAGTCTTTGTTTTTCAATGGACAGGTTTATTTTCTCTGGACTTCAAGTACCTTACTTGTTTTGAATCCCACTGTGAAATGTCAAGCTTCTCATGCATTGCAGGCACCAGAAATCTGAATTCCCTCCTTGGGATCAGAAGCCTAGGAGTTAAATGTCATTGCCTGTTCTTTGTGGAGCCCTGTGTCTTTTATTGGCCATCCCTGATCCCAAGTGAGTAGTCAGAGTGCAAAGGCAATGTGTTGCTCGTGTCTCCTCAGTGATCCTGGTGCAGTAATTGTCACTAGGGACACTCCAGGGTCACCCTTGTTCAACCAAACAACGCTTTCGTGAAAGTGGGAGCAAATCTTTGCTTTGTAGCTCTGCTAACTGCAATTTAAATATGCTGGTGTGAAATAATTGCACCAAATTTATTGTCGTATGATGGAAACGCACCCAGTGAAAATTGATCTTCAGCTGATTATAATGAATATGTTAATAGGTGTTGATACTTTTTAAGTAAAAATTTAAAAGTGAGGCCAGTCTTTGTTCTTCAATGGACATGACTAACTCCACTAAACTTGCCTCAGTAGTAGCTCTCTAGTTCATTGGGCTTTTTTTAAGAGTAGATATTAAGTTGAGGAAGTCAAAAACCAGTGCTGTTCTAGAAAGAGCATTGCTAAAGGGTGTTGCTGCCCGAGGCCTGAAACTCCTGATCCAGGCAGGGATGGCAGGCTGGGGATGTTGCTGAAGGAGTAACCAAACCTGTTGAACCACCTGTCATAAGGGATTTCTCCTGGCATGTAGATATTCTTCTGAGCTAACAAGTGTCATGAAATGCAGAACTCGTTCAAATTTTGTTTCCAGACACCTCTGACCTTGACCTCCTTTCCTAGAGTTCAGCTTCTTCTTTCCATCAGTCCTCTGGTTCCCTTTATTCTGTGCTTCTGTTCTTAGCTTCCTTCACTTTGCCTCGATTTCATGTGAGGAACACAGCTAGCTGGGGCCAGATGGTCATGGAATAATGCAATTTAGCTAATTGCCTCTGTCCAAAAGGAAAAAAAACCCAAAAACCCTGTCCATTCTGGCAGGAGTGGCATTGCCTCATAGTAGGAATTCTTAGAAGATAAGGAAAATTTCCTAGAATTCCTAAATGGCTGATCTATTTAGCTCAAACTTGTGGTGACTTTAGCTCAAATCCCTGGTGACTCTATTGCTAGTCTTCAACAATGGTCCTTAATAAGATGGAGGAAAAAATAGGAAGTCTAATTTCTCTTTTAATGCTCTTTGTAGGAGAGTTCTGATGTAGAAAATCAATACTTCTATTCAAAGGAAAGCTATTGAAACAAATAATATTACTGGTTGGCAGGCTCAGCAGGCTTTTTGCTTTGATTACATTCTTGCTGACAGTACTGCACTGGTGTTTAGAAAATCCAGAAAAACCCCAACTTTTAAGTGCTTTTGCTAGGAAACAATTTAAGCAGTTTAGTGTTTGAGATATAATTGAAATAAACTTCAAGAGCAAAGGAAAATACATTCTTATTTGTGCTAAAAAATATTTGTATTAATGAGCAAATAGATTCTGTATGTCAACTCAAGGACAACTGCAGTCCCACGTTTTGGGACCCCTTGTTGTAGTTGTTCATGTTTGGAATTTTTTTGAAGTTTGTACTTCACTGGATTCTTAAGATAAAAATGTAATACTTGGAATTTTTTAAAGTTACATTTTAGCCCATACTTAATCAGAGGCACTTTCCTTGTTATATCTGGAACACAGATTACTCAATGGTCTTTCTTTGTCTGTGCCAGCTCATATAATTCACATTTTTATTACCCTGATCAATTGAAACATTTTATTAAAGGTCAAAAGAAAAGAAAAATTGTAAAATTAGATATGGAAATGGATTTGATTAATGATTGAAAGGAAATATGGGAGCAAATGATCCAATTTATTACCTTTTTCTATTTGATAAGCATCTTTGATTCTAGCTCTGTGTTTTACTCCAGCTGCTTTGACTATACAACTATCTGTTCCTTTTTTCCCCAGCCTTGTAAAAACATGGGAGGAACTCAAGCTGTGAGTGGGTAAAATGGGTGGCAACAGGGGCATAAGTCACAGTATTAAAATTGGGCAAGTAAACTCTGCCTGCAGGAGGTTTTTCCCTGGGACTCTGATTAAGGCCAGGAATTGGCCTTGACGATCCTGATGGGTCCCTTGTAACTCAGCATATCCTATGAGTACAGGAGAATATATATATTTTCTCTCCTATGAGAATATCCTATTATCTGAGGGCAAAAAAGTTATTCAGGTGATATTTAGGAATTTTAGCTGAGGAGGTTGTGCACCTTCACCTTCTAGATCAGCTTACCTACCAACATGTTCCTCAGGTGATGCCCTCCTGGTCTCTTGCAAACAAAACTTTTTTCCCTGCAGCCAGAGTGGGTGTTCCTTTAGTTAGTTAGAGCTCATTTCCCACCCCCTAAAGGACTCCACCATGGGTGAGCAAGAGACTTGTTTGTCACCATCATATTGTCTGAAAAATCCTCTTTGCCCAGGATTTCTCTCCTGGGAAGCTGAGAAAAAGGAAAACAATATTATCTCATTTGCTTCTCCTGTGTTTGGCTGCTTTGGAATGTGATTGGCGGTCGTTTATCCAACTTGTGAATTGTTTTTATTTAATGACCAATCACAGTCAGGCTGTGTCAGACTCTGAGGAAAGAGTCACAGGTTTTTCATTAGTATCTTGTTAAGCCTTCTCTGAGTATCCTTTCAGTATTCTTTAGTATAGTATTCTTTAATATACTATCATAAAATAGTAAATTAGACTTCTAAGAACATGGAATCACATTCATAATTTCCTTCCTGCCATGGGGGACCCCCAGAAAATGCCACACTTGTTAAAACATCACTGCAGTCTGTTTTGTACACATTGCATCGTTCCATGCAAGGGAGTGAATGGAATTGCATGGTCAGACCTGGTTTGAGAAATCTCAGGTTTGGAATTGTAGATTTTTGCTGACTCCATTGTAACAGATTGGAACACAATGAGGGATTTTTTTGTGTGCAATTATACAATACTCCAAATATGTTAACATGAAGTGGTTGAGAGGATGGATGGATTCTAAATATATCAGCAGGGAATTATTGAGGGTGTCTCAAGGGGTTATTTTAGAGACAAACAAGACAGCTATTTTGAGCAACAATCATATAACTCCTTTACATGGACAACTCTTCAAGACATGTCTGATTCACTGATAATTAAAATTATAAATGAGTCTTGTTTGGCCTGAGTGATTAAGTTCATGCTCCAGTGACCATGGCCTCTAAGTACTAAGGCATATAATTAGACCCTTCTTTGACCTTTCAATATCATGTTGACCATATCTGGGCTCTAACAGATCCACAGCCCAGAGAGTTGTTCAGGGCCAGATGGTGTTTTCATGCAAAATTAGTGCAGGAGTTTGCTTCCAAGCTCCTTGCTCCATGCCCAGCAGAAGAATAGATGACTGAAGCAGGGGCTCTGGTGGGATATGATAAACTGTAACTGAACTTACTGAGGGTACCCTTCTCCTGTGCATTATCCTCCTCCCTGTCCAGCATGCTCCATGCCATTCTAGGTGCTTTCACTTGGAATTTCTGCAGCATTTTCCACTCAGTTCAGCAGCAAGATGAAGGTTTTAATCTGACACTGGGAATAATGTGTATATTTTACCAGCAACAAATTTTAATGTATTTAGCTAAGTAAGACAACTCTGCTGTGACAATTTGCATGAAGCATCTTTGTACTTCATACACAGAAAGCATTACCTTCCCAAACAGCAAGGACAGAAGTTTTTCATTCACATGCAACTGTACAGTGTGGGAGACTTTCATATATAAAATCCAATTATTAATTCCTCTTCCTGAAATTTTAGTTTGACTGTTTCCACTTTAAGTGTTTTAAATGCTGATGATTTTTGTAGTATTAAGGGTCACACTAAGGGAGATGACAAAAGACAGATGACAAGAATTCTGTCAGAAACTGATGAGAATTTCACCAAGTTTGAAGAAGTCAAGATAAACATTCCCTTGAAACATCCTGATGAGCCTGAACTTTCAGAAAGTCATAAATGTTCAGTGTATGAGCACAGCGTTTTTCAGGTGCCCATGAATACAAATACTCATTATGTGAATTACAATAATTATGTAAATTATATAATCGTTATGGAAATAAAATTAATAAATAGAATCTAGGGAAAAGTTCCTATCAGCTCCACATTTTGACTGCAGCTGTTACTTAACCTTGCCTACTTAGTAATTCATCAAGAAATAATTAAAGAATCTCTAATATTCCATGCAGTCTTTAAATCTGTGCATAGGAAGGGCTGAGACACAAAAGTTCTGTACATTCATTGATTCCATGCTAGCAAGTTGACAAGACACTGGACCAAACTGTACCCTAGTGTACCTTTAGTACTGCTTTACAGAGAATTGCTATTGCCTGGGGTTTTCCCCAAAGTCAGCTGGGAGGATTTCTCTGCATTTTCCCTTTAATGCACTCAGGCAGACTTTGGGAATGAAGTCCAGCAGTAACAATTTCTGGCAGTGCCTCCATTTTCCACAGGTTAATTTAAATGATTTACATCAACTTCTGCCCTGAGCCCAGACAAAGTCTGCATTCTGCTGCTGCAGGTAACAGGCCCAAGATGTATTTGGAAGCCCAGAGGAGGAATTATTGAATTTACATACTTTGTGCATGAGGAATGCAAAAGTCATGTAAAATAATTAACTGATGTCAACAAAATAAAGGAGTATAATACTTTCCTATTATTGATTTTTTAAACTAGTCTTTTGGTAAACGTGTTTCCTTCTGAAGTTCCTGACTTTTAACTGTGAAAGGAACTGATGTGGATTATAGTTTGGGTTTTTGGACTTTCAGGTTGGTTTAAATTGGGCAGCTGCATATGATGTTACATGGTGGCAAATGAAGGGTTTTATCTGTCCTTTTTTGTTGATTTTACATATAAGTGAGAGAAAGCCACTAAATAGATTTGTAATAGCTTTGTGTGGTTATAAAACAGATGAAGATTTGTGCTCTGTGTTAAGTGTCATTCAGTTTGGTGGGGTGTAATTACATAAATACTTATTATGGGGTCTGACTTGGAATGATGTGCCTGCTCATGGCAGGGAATTGTTTCATCACTCCTGTTCCTCCTGTGCTGTGATGATTGCTCTGCCAGAAAAGTACTTGTAGGCTAAGGAAGTGCTTAGAAGGGCTGAATATACTGTAAATCTTCATTTCTGGGACTTCAGGTACTGGAAAGTATGATCTGATTTAGAATCCTATTTTAATTACTAAGAAAGATTTCTCCCTGTTGTTGCCTAATGACACCTTTCATTCCAGGCCAATGACAGGTTGTGTCACCCACTGCTGAAATGAATTTAATGCTTGTGCTTAAGCTGTGTTAGCAGCAAGAAAAGGAAGTTGGTGGGAGAGTGTTAAGTTCTTTACTGACCTAGATATGGGGTACTGAGAGTTGTTTTAAAAAGTTTTATTCCATTTTCAGTCTGAGGAGAGTGAGACAATACAGATGTTACAATTCACACCATCACAATCAGAAGCCAACTATTTCCTAATTACATTGCACTATAAGTGTTCCTTGGCCTATCAGCTTTAGCCACACCATGCTGTAAATGCCTTAAAGCCAATTATCTAAAATTACCCCTCATGGGTCCCTCTACAATGCATCTTTCATAGCTCTATTTCTCCAAAGTATCCAGTCTTATTTGTAAGGCCATCCTTTAAAACTTGTTTCTAGCTCCATTTCTCTCTCAGCCGTGCCTGTCCTATTCCATGGCATTTCTAAATCACCATCTCTTATCTCAAAGTTTACATACAGATGCACACTATGTGGACGTTCTGTCAAGCTTTGAGATTTCTCTACAAATGCATTTTCCACAGGAGAGCAGCAGAGAGTTGAACCTTTATGCACCTGGATCTTCTTCTTTTGGGGATCAGCCTTCCTGGGAAAGATGTGATGGGCAAAAGATGGATGGAGTTTCAAAAACAAGTGTGTTCCTGAGGAGCTGTGGCATTCTGGGGAGCTTCTGGAGCTGCAGGTTCAGGGAGCAGAGTGTTGAAGATTTGGGCTAGAGTGGCTCAGAGAGCACTGAGCCTGGCAGTGAGCACCTGGGGAGTTGTTCAGGGTTTGGGGTCTGACCCCATTCCTAAAGGATGAATTTAATCCTCATGTGTGTCTGGTTCCCTTTCTTTCACCTCTCATGATTCCAGTCAGCTTGCCTGGCTTTCACTTTGGAAGGAACAATTCCCATTTATTTTGCTGTTGCTCAGGGAAGAGATGTGGCTCAACATGCTAGCTCAGGAATTTTTCAAGCCACTCTGAGAAATAGAAGATCCAGTACAGGTTTCCTGTAAGAAACCTGAGTAGGACAACTTCCAATATCTTGCTCTAAGATTTATTTTTTTTTAACCAATGAAGAACCTGCTTTAATTACCATGTAGTTTCTGTTATACTATTTCATCCAGTTGTACTGTCATTCAGTTTTTCCAAGTATGAATATTCCCTTTCTGTTGCAAAAAGAGGATTATAAAAAGATGCTGCACAAGTAGATAGTGTAGGCTTGCTGTGTTAAGTCCTTGCTGTCTTTGTGGTTACTTGGGAGAAACAACCCCTCTTCCAAGGCAAGCATATCATGAGCATCTCCTTTCAATTGGTTGTGTTCTAACTATTAACTATGAAATCCTGATTTAAATATGAATAGATTTTTTTTTCTGAAGTTAAATTTTCTATTTGATTTTTCTGTTTTCTTTTTGGTCTTTGCTTATGTATTCTCATTTTCTAAGGCAGCTGCTTAGGCTTATGCAATACCAGATAATGCTGACTGAATCTGCCATGTTTGTTTGCATTATGCTTTTGTTTCACTCTGCAGCTCCAAACCATAGGTTGCAGTAAGTGTTCAATTTCCTGATAAGGCTTAAAAGAACTTTGGCTCTCCAGTGCCTCAGCACACGTCTCCTGTTTTACCATGATAAGAAAGTATTTGCCTTTAGGGAAAAGGAAAATGATTGAATGCATGTGTTTTACATTACTTGAACCATGATCATTTTACTGAAACAGGCCAAGACATTAACAAGGGTTTGGCCACGAGGGAATTAAGAGTCAGTCGTGTATCTTACATCCTAGTCAGATGCACTTTATTTTAGCAAAATGAATTCAGAGAAGAAAATACCACTTTAGCATTTACATTGTGGTCAGAAGTAATGAAGAATGAGATGCAGTCATACCAAATTCAGTGCTATTATTCATTCAGATTTGAATTTAAATCAAGGGCGTGTAAAATGTATATGTGAAACTCTGTTCTTTGTCATGTATTTATTGTGTTATAATTCCTGGGTGATTATTTTAGCCTCCATTTAGATTTGAGATCTTTTCAAACCTTAGATCACATCCCTTCAGTAGTTGTCAAAATTCTACAATTTTGGGTTTTATTTCTGAGGTATGTCCTCAGCTGTGTCTGTTGCTTATCAGCCTTTGAGAACCCATGTGTCAGTCTGCTCCCTGAAAGGTTGGGAAGCCACTTGGTTGGCAGTTCAGATGTTAAATCTTGATGTTGCAGCATGATCCTCTGTGCTGGATCAGATGGTCATGCATCCCCTTCCCTTCAAACAGCAGCTGAAATGATGCCCTCTCTTACAGCATGATGCCAGAGGCAGGTTCTGCACCCTTTGATATTTTGTGAAAGGATGAGAATTGTTTGCTGCACTAGCTCATAACCAAGCTGCTTCCATAGGCTAAACCATGCCCATGGAAAATTCTGAAGTCTTCCTACCAAAAAAAGAGAATGGCACAATTCACACTTGCTTTATTGTTTAAAACAATATAAAATAAAAATGAAATTATAAATGATAAAAATGAGTCTTCAGGAGATGCAATTCAGTCTTTCTCCTGAAGCTGGTAGGGCACTGATGGTTTGTCACAAAATCATTTAGGTTGAAAAAGACCTTTAAGATGGAGTCCAACGATTAAGCCAGCACTGCCCAGTCTGCTGTTAATTGGGAATTGTCGCCTCATTGTTTAGAGAATGGGATCTTCAGCTGCTCAGGGTGACTCTGAGATGTGTTAGAAAGTCTCTTTTCCCAGCCCAGCAGTCAAAGAAGGAGTCAGAACTCTTCAGTTCTTGGTCTCAAGGTTGTTTATTGTTTCTTATCTATAAAATTCCTTCTCCTGACCTGACGAGCTTCATTCAGCAGGACAGACAGAGGCACACTGCCTGTCCTTGGGGTGGTGTTCTCTTTTTATACTAAAAACTACATGTACAATATTTACAATAACTTCCCAATACCTATCACCTATGTTAGGCAGTGAGCTTCTACCTTAAACCAATCTAAAAGTGCCAACATCACAGCAGAAGCTGGAGGCCAAGAAGAAGGAGGAGAAAGGCTGGACATGCCCAGATTCCTCCATCTTTCCCCCTGAACCCCCATTCTAAAAACCCCAAAAAATCTATTTTTCACCCTGCGATAAATTCACTATCATTCTACTTAAACTTTCGTGGCTTGTAATTCTTCATATAAAGGTTGGTAATTGTTTTTTCCCAGGGCTAAATCAGAGGCACAGGGGTCTTGGGCTCTGTGCCAAGGTCTCTGAGCCCCCTGGGCAGGGGCTGGAGCCCTCCAGGGCAGCCAGAGGGATTTCCTGGGTTCTGACAGTCCTGCAGCCTCTTGGAGGCTGCCCTGGGAGTCTCCATGCAGAGCCCTGTGTTCCCGGACACCTCTTGGCTTAAGCATTGTTTTATCATGGATGGTGCTGAGACACAGGGAGAAAGTGGGGTTTTAAAGAGCTGAAATGCTTGCAGCCTGTGTTTACACTCACTACCTGCATGGAGCAGAGCCTTTGGCTGTTCATATCAGTCTGTGCTGATCTTGCATCTCTGTATGGGTCTGTTGGAGGCTTTCATGTTCATTTTGTATGAAAATTTTGTCTCTCTAATGCGAGACCCTATGGGACCACAGCTCTTGGGATGTTCCCTCATACGTGCCCACAGTTCCACCACAGTACCTAAAAGAGAGAAACTGTTTAAAACTCCAGCCAGGCTTTGGAGAAACTGTTTAAAACTCCAGCCAGGCTTTCTGGTGGTGGATTTTGGAAGTTTCCTTGGCCTGTCATTTTCCCTGTGGTGTCAGGGTTTCCTGGCAGGGACACAGGAACTTTGGGCCTCACAGAACATGCAGCATTAACCTGTGAAATCGAGATTTTCACTGCAACATAAGCTGTTACCCAGGAAAACAGTGTACAATGCATTTGTGAAATGTATGAAAAGAAGTTCAGGAATTCAGTTAATTAACCACATCAGTTTCTTAACGTGATCAATTTTAATTAAACTGAATTTTAATAGAGATCTGTGTAGTCTGTAGAGAGCAATTGCTAATTCTACAAAGCATGTGCTGCTTTTCACTTCAGATTTGCTCCCATCTAATTAATATGGATAGGGCATTAAGCCTTTTTGGACTCTGGTGGTTTTCATTTCATGACTATTAATGATTTTAATGAACTAGACTAATTCAGTAGTTTTCATCCTAGTGTTTCAGAGCTTTGTTCATCACAAATTTCAGGTTTATAATTGGTTTCCAGGTCTTAACAGTGGTCATTGATCAGCTTCAGCAGTTTCTTTTACAACCCTCTAGGAACATAAGAAAAGGTTTTAACCCTTTGCTAGCACAAGGGCACGTCAAGACTGCCTCAGTACCAGAGAAAGAGGATGGGATCTGGGAGTTCACTGAACATTTTGTGTCTGAGTGCAAGTTGTGCAGAAATGTTGCCATTTGAGGTGTGAAATGAATCTGAACACATCATTGTGTCACACAGTTTACAAGCTACAGGTTGTAGCTGATTCTGGCCTTGTGGCAGACATTGTACCAATACAGGACCATCTCAGGGCACATCTGTTCTAACCCATGTGATATATGTGTGGCTGGGAAAAGTGTGCAGGCTGCCTGTCCATTCAAAACTTCATCAAAAGACCTTTTTAAGTTGTTAGATAACTTGTTTGTGTAGCTCAGAAACCTGTCAGAGGTTCACCTCTCTGCCTGGCCCAAAGTGTCCTGCTCTCAATGAATGCCTTTGGTGTGCTGTGTGTTATTACTAATAACAAATCCTTCTTTTTGTAGGATTTAACTCTGCTGTTGGCAGAAATAAAAATGCATATATGTTGTTTTTGCCTTGCAAAATAAAATTTTCAGTAGGGTTTGATCAAAATACCTTGTACTTGTCAAACAGGTTTCAGTGATTCCTACACAAAAGGTTTCTGCTTTTTTTTGGTGATTCCTACACAAAAGGTTCTCATTCAACAAGCAAAGCCCCTGTTTTTATTCATTCTTTTGGCTACCTGCACTGTCTTTGTGGCCCCTGGGAACCTTAGGAAAACCAGTTCTGAGGAAGCAAGTGAAATCAGGGCTCAGTTTTGAGGCAGCTGGTGGTCTTAGACTTGGGAAATTGTTTGTTTGTTTGTTTGTTTTAAACTGCAGTTTTGTTTTGGATGAAACATTTTACCAGCTGCATGGAATTCTTTGCTCCTGCTGCAGACACTGTGCTGAGCCATGGAAATAAGCAGCAGCCACAGTGTGCTGGTGTCATGGTATGGTATTGATGTGTTGTTTTTTGAACGTGCTGATCACTGCCCAAGAGTGAGTGTGGAAGGCAGGAGAATGTGGTGAGGCTGCTGCAGAGTGTGCTCAGCCAACTCCTGGCCATGTGTGTGGAGTTTCCCTCAAATGAACCAGGCAGAAATTGTGCTCTAGAAGTCTCTTGTGCATTTCCATGGCAGCATTTTAATCTCTCTTTCTCATGGGCCATGCACATTTGGAGCCAGTGCAGATGAAACATTTCACCCCAGCAGTTTCCTCAGGTTTATACACAATTCTAGTCTTCAGTGATGTGATTTCTAAGTGTTAATGACAGCTTGGAATAACTGGCAGTGATAAATACTGGCAGTGAGGAGAAAACCAAAAAGGTGGATATCTTTTCTAGAGGTAGATCAGACACCCCAAACATGAATCTGCAGTAAAGCCTCCACCCAGTGGGCCATGAATTAAAGCTGATAAATAAAGGCTGGAGGTTTTTGCATCCTCCTTTGAATTCACCAGAAGAAATAATAGTAATGTTGATGTAACACTAGAGGTATGTTTTGTGTGCTTAGTGCAGAACGGAGCTGGATTTGTGCTGCTCCATCACTCTGGGGTGGTGCCATTTGCCCATCACCTACCACTGCACGCTGGATAATTGTGTTCAAGTCCTGAATGGATAAGAGCAAGTTACAGGAGAGAGAGGCTTATTATATTCAGAAGATTAAACAATGATCATAACTATTCCTACTGGCCCTGTCATCTCTACAGGCATTAGCATAGGGTTCCCATCCCTTCAGAAAGTCACTTTGCTCTCTGGCAGAAGGATCTCCTTCCTGTTGCTGCCAGCTGTAATCTCTGTGCTTGTAGCTCAGATGAGAAGATTCTTATCCAAGTGCACAGTGGTGTGGAAATGTCTGTTCCAGCACTGATGTGTGAGACTCTATCAGCTGCACTAAAGATCAATGGTGCTCTCCAGCTGCTAGCCCTGCTCCAGTCTTTGACAGCATTTGGTTCTAAGCTGCCCTCAGACTGTGGCACTTTTTAAAAATATGACAAGAATATAATGTATGGATGTATAAGACCAAATTGTCGGATTGTTAAGCAATAATTGTGAAAAAAACACTAATGACTTCCATTGTTCTCTGAAACAATGCTCTTTTTTAATTTGTTTTATTCATTCACCCAGCACTTGTAGCATTTTTAACGTGTCTAAAACAGTGCTGTCACAATTAGAGCCAAGAAACTCGCAAGTACCAGGCTCCAGTGAGTAAGGTAGTGAAAGATGGTGAATGGCATTTGACATTTAATAGCTCAGTATTTTCACTGAAAAGTGAACAGAAACTCTCATTTTATTTACTTGCTCTCAGTGAGGTTGGAGCTTATCTGTAGCCCAGCAATCTTCTGTTTCAAAATGCTCAGATGATTCCTGGAAGGTGAGGGGGAGTTTTGCCCACAGGCTTATTAAATTTCAAGGAGCTGGAGTTATCCTTGGGTTCCCACTGAATAGGTTTGAAGACCACTGTAAAAATGCATAAGAAAATCCTCGTGGACAGAATTAACCAGGCAGAATGCTTCCAGCTCTGGGTGCCTTTGCCTGTTTCTGTCTGTCTGTCTGTCTGTCTGTTTGCCCTCCAGGACAGGCTCCTGGGAGGTGAGGAGCATTTTGACTTTGTGGTGACCTGCAGCAAGGTTTGCATGAAACTGTCTCTGTGTCTGTGTGTGTGTGCCTCAGGCAGGATTTATTCATTCCATGTGCTGCAGTGGTTCTGTAAAGTCAGGAATCCTCCTAAACTGGGAGGATTAGCAGCTGGAAGAAATACAGACATGTAACCATGGTTTATAATCTATTAATTCCCTTTCAGTGATGAGTGTAAATGTTAATGTGCTGGCATAAAGCACATTGACACTGAGGCACCACTAAAGATATATATAGGTTATATATATATATGGTATTTATATTGTATTGTATTTATATAGTATGATATATATAGTATTAGATATATTGCATTATATATATATAGTATTCTATATATATTGTATTCTATATATATTGTATTATATGTATATTGTATTATATATATATTATATATGTATTGTATTATATATTATATATAGGTTTTCAATTTTCAATCCTATGCTGTGCTCCACAAGAATTGACAGAAAGGTGTTTCAGGGAGAGTGTAAATAAGGATATGAAATATTTTTATTTAAAAGAGTTTTGTCATTGGTTGGCTGTTGCCAAGTCAGTAGAGAAAAATTATGTTAAAAAAACCCAGATTCCAATTTCTTTCAATTAAGTCAAAAGTGCCTCTTTCAGCTTGCAGGCTCTCCCTTTGATATAATGGGAGTGCTGCTGAACACATTAGAACAAAAGGGACGGCATGATGGGGACATATAGAAAATATTTTATCGTATTTTATAATAGTTTATATTTTTTTATTTTATTATTTTTATACTCTATACTCAATTCAACAGACTACAGTCTGCTATATTTAAGAACTTGGCATTGGGATCAGAGGGGAGGAAAAATGTTAAAAATTGTACCAGAAATGGACAGAACTATGTTAGAATCATGTTATATACAGATATAAAATATATAGTAAAATATAAAATATATATATATTTATATATTAATGGTACTATAAAATATATAGTAATACATCTTTGTGTGTATAATATATATATTAGCTATTTATATGAATAGCTAATAGAGTTCTGAGCACAGTGTTGCTGCAACAGAAAAAACATCTGTGATTTAGAAAATAGTCACGTTTGAAATGTCTAGATCCCAGTTTTCCTTTTTCTTTTATCATTGCAGTCAGCATAGTCACAAAAAATAGCTCTCATGATGTCATAAACTTTACTGAAGAAAGCAGTGTCTTTCTTGAATTATTTATTTTACATGAAACATTTATAAAGTGCTACTAGACAACATGGAAGAGCAGTATAGTAAAATCAATAAGCATTAAAATCAGAACAAATTTGGGCACCTCATACATTCTGTGGGGTTATTCTTCAACTGTGCCTTATGTGTGATTACAAAACACCTTTGGTGCAACCCTTGATCCCGTGGCCACTCTGGGGAGGCTCCCAGCACCTGAACGATGCTGCTGGGCTGTCCTCAGGGATGTCCCAAGGGGCATTTCCCACCTGGGAGCTGCAGGCTGTGCTTTGTGCTCCCCTCTGGCCCCCAGTGCCTTTCCGTGCTGCTGAGCACTGGGATTGCTGCAGAAGCTGGGAGTGTGGCATAGGGTGGGCTGGCACTGTCCCCATGGCTGGGCATCCCCCAGCTTTAGGTCCCAAAACTCCCTTGGAGCAGCAGAGGAAGGATCCAAGAAATTATCCATTGCAATGAGCAGTGATTGCTGATGTCAGGTTTGGAAAGATGATCAAATTCTCAGTGTAAGAAATCAACAGCAGCTAAGGAGTTGAAATAATGTGGAAATGAGGTTATGTAGTTTTTGTTCTTACAGGGTAAATCAAATTGCTCTGCAGTTATCTGAAGTAATGACATCACACAAATGTGGGGTTTCTATCTAATAAAAAGTGCTCACAGATGGCATCACTGCTGAAAAGCTGAGGATCTGTGTGTACAGGACAGAGGCACTGGATGGGAAATGCACAGTTTGAAATGAGAGCTGGTGTTATACACAGCAAAACTCTGCAGTGTCACTCTGGTGTCACTGATTCCTTGTGCAGGCTGCCCTAGAGCAGAGGCTGGACAGAGCTAAAGAATCAAGCAGGGATTGATTCAAAGCATCTCCTCCATGGATCCACCTTGGGCAGCACCAGAACCCAGCCAGGGCTGCACCCAAGATGACCCAAAATGGCCCCAAAATGCACGAGCGCTCCCGGGCTCTCTCCCTGGGATCAGTTCTGCTCCATTTGCACCTTGCAGTTCATTGTCCCATCCCAGCTTTAGCCCAGACAGTCCCACCCTGCTTGTTTTTCTCTCTGCAGCCCACGGTGTTTGTGCTGCTGGGCTGAGATTGGGATCATTTGTCCTTGGTGCCCAGCTGGAGCAGGAATTGTTTTGTCTCCCTGCTCTGTGCACAGAGCTCACCATCCCTGAATGTGAAGCTCAGACCCACACACTCAAGCAGCACAGAATGTGGAAAAATAGAAAAGCCAAACCTGAGGTATCATCTCCCTCCTGAGGCATCATCACAGTTCTGTCATTTTTGAAATTGCTGAGTGGTTGTTTTGCTACGAGGCGCTGCCAAATTCCTCTTGGAGAGTGCTCCTTGTCCCTCCACAGTTCTCAGGTGCTTCTCTTCACTTCCCCCTCTGCTGAGCTGCGTGCCCTGGTGAGGTTTTTGTGTCACCATGGTGAGGTTTTTGTGTCACCAGCTCTTGCTGTGTGCAGCATTCCTCCTCTGCTCTGCTTTGCTTCCGGCTGATGTCTCTGGGGTTCCTCACTCAGCCCAGCTCCCCAGAGGCACCATTGGGAATGCTGTCAATAGGCTTCCCAATCCTCACCTGGCCCAAATCCTCACCTTTCCCAGGAATGCCCTGATGGATGGGGTGTTCTCTGGTGGCATTTCTTGGCAGGTGATTTGTTGGTGGGGTACAATTCTTCCCTCCCAGTATCTAGACCACCAGCCAGCAGATGGAACTCATACCTCTCCTTCTTGGTAATCCTGTTGGCTCCAGATTGCAATCACAATTAAGCATCTGAAAATAACTTTTTTATTAGGATCTTCAGGTCAGCTGCCAAGGGGAAAAAATGCTAGTAAAGAACTTATTTTCATTTGGAGCAAATCTTAACTATTTGTTGTCTCATCTCAATGGAAAAAGAAAATTTGAACAAATCCTATTAGCACAAAAAGGAGACTGCTGCTTTGCTACTTTTCCCATATAAATTTGAGCTTGGATCTCTGAGAAAATTGACTGTAAGAGTAGGCAATAGTCTCATTTTCTCTCTGACGATGGAGATTTTATTTTGGTTTGGTTTTGTCTCACTAAATATTTCTATATTTTGTTCTAACTGAAGGAGCATTGATAGCAGAAACTGAGAGCACACAGGCAGAGGCTGGGTGTGGGTTGGGTTTGTGGAGTGAGAAATGAAGGTTCAGGTTTCCCTAAGCAGAGAAATGTATTGAAATGCATTGGCCTTGCACTGCAGTTACTGGAAAATTCCGCTGGTAACTGACAAGTAAGAATTTTCACCTTCAAAAATGGTTTTTCCCTCTCTAAGACTATTTTGATGGGTTTCTCACAAATTTCCCGTTAGATTTGTCCATGAAGTCTTGGATGAACCAGATTAAACCTCGTGGTAAATTTGGTAATTATTTCAATTTTGCATGTGTGTCCCTGCTTGGGCTTTGTTGGTATGATGTTTGTTTTCAAAGAGCATTCTTTGCAGGACAGTCCTTTCCAGCAACAGGCAAAAATATGGAATTCAAGTGATGTTTTGCCAGATTTTGCAGTTTTGTGAGTGTATTGAAGTCTCAACAGATGAAAATTTTTAATTGTGGAGGAGGTGTTTGCTTTTAGAATTGCAAGGGTTTTTCTCCCTTCTTGGAGAGTCATGGATTTGTGTCAAACATTCTGGGACCCAAAACTGGTGTGTGAAATTTGTGAAGATAAAAAAAAAGACAAAAAAGAAATCCAGGTCTCCAAAAACCAAACCAAAACAACCTAACCCAAACCCCAGATTTCATCATTTTTTTAAAAAAATAACTCTTTTCTTTTAGAGTTTGTCTTGTATTCTGATTGCTGTGATATTTCTGGAAACATTAACCTGTTGTGTGAGGGTGAAAAGTGGTATTAACTTTTAGAGCAAAATGAACAGTTTGTTGTTATTTTAGAATATTTGCTCTAAATAATGTCTTGATATTTTTAGAATTTGTTCTTTCCCAGGTTCTCTGGTTTAGTTATAGCATGCTGTGTGGTTGTAAGGCAAATACTTGGAAATTTACTGAAATAATAACTAGAATAAGAAAACCAATTTGTGGACTCTGCAGAGTTTATTGTCTGAGTTTGGTTTGAGTTTTGTTGATTTTTGTTATTTTTATTTTTAAACTAAGCATGCCTGTTCTCTGAAATGAATGCACAGCATAGCTTTATTATCCAATTAAAAGAATCATTCTGGCTGAATGTTAAATATGTATATATAAGCAAATATAGATATATAAACAAATATTTATATAAGATTTGCTTTTGGGAGCAGAACAAAGGTGATGCTTTGTGCCTGAAAATACACAGAAGCTGTGGATTCTGTCTTGGAAAGTGTTTTATGCTTATTCTCAAGGTGGCAAAATCTGTTTTTGCATGTGCTGTGTGGAGCCAACCACATGATGATAGTTTAGATTTAAATTTAGTGACTCAGGGGGAATGTGGAGGTGATAACTTGGAAAGGAGTGATCACAAGTGATTCAGTTTAAATGATGTGGAAGAAGGTGCATGAAGATCAAAGTGAGGTCAGGAGGGAAAAACTCAGAAATGTATCATTTAAGGGTGGATCAATGAAATTAACTGCTCTGAAGAGTTGAGGGAATTGAGTTCATGGAATTGAAAAGTGCTGTGGAATTCAGTCTAAGGAAAGTCCAGTGAAATGTGCAATCAAGTACCCAATCACAGAGCATTGGCCAGAGTTACAACAGAGATCATTTAGGGCCAAAATTAAGGGATGCAACCCATAAACAATCAAATTCACTGCCTACCCCAAAACAGTAATTAGGCTGATGGACATCTGGTGGGAGAACAAATGGGCATAATTTTGCCTTGAATAAATTCAGGTTGAAAACTCCTTATTGAGCACGTGGCACAGCTCTCAAGAAACAGCACCAGGAGACAGAACTCTTGAGTGGAGCCCAAGGTTCTTTTCAAAAGTCTTACCCAAAAAGAGGGTGCAAGCTGAGGGTGTACACCAGATATGGACTATGTGCTGCCTCTGGTATTTTTCTGCACAGTTCTGTATCATGCAGTGTGTCTAAAATATGAAACGTGAAGGTGGGCTGGAGCTTTTCAAGGTGTGCCTCAAAAAGTGTTTGCTTCAAACCTGCTGTGCTTTCCCAACTGACCACTGCCAGGCTTTGAATTCTGTCCCAAAGCAGCAAGTGGGGCTTATTTTTCATGGCTGAAGGTCTTCCTTATTTTCCATTTCTGTCATGGTAAAGCTTAAGAGGAAGCCAAGTCTGATTACCAATATTTTTACAAGAAATAAAATAAATGTTTTTACAAAAAAATCTTTATTTTAGCTGAAGCTGGGACCACAATGTGAAAACCAGTCCCAAACTGGGCAACTCAGCCCTAGCTGGGGCTGTGTGTGTAGGGGGGACAGGGAAAGGAATTTACATGAAATTACTAATAATTTAAAAATGTGCCCATTATTTTATGTGAAAATAAGCCAAGTCTAGAAGTGCATAGTTCTATGTTGGGGTATTTTTATTTAAAACCTGTTTCATCCTAAAAAAATCCATTACAATAAGCAGGAAGAATCATTGATTTAAATTAAATAATTTGTTTAGTTGATGCATAGAAATGCAAAGTACCCAGGATATCAACATAATAGATCCAGCATGCCTTCATGTTTTATATTTTGGGAACCCAAGGGTTGTATATTTTTTAAACATATTTGAAATCAATAGTAGCAAAGCAACTATAGAGCATATATCACATAAGAGAGAAAATATTGTCTATTGTAGTACCCAAATTATTTTAGCTAGGTATATGAGAACTTTGAAATCCACTTTAAGGGCTGTGTGGTTAAACACTTTTTAAAATGTGCTGCTTAATTTTTCCTCACATTGTAATTCATTGTTGGCCTTTTCTGCAGTGAATTGTTGGGATTAACCAATAAATCAGAAGAAAAGACATGCCAATTTCCTCAACAGTTGACAAATTACAGTGTGGGGAAAGTACTGTATGTATTATTTATTTTTTAAAAATTTATTTCATGAGGAAGGCTAACATTCAGATGCCCCACACCCATGCTTGTTTTATTTGTTAATATTGCATTTAATTATGTTCTACTTTTTCTTGGGTAGCCTTTGCAAATATGTTGCTAATAGTCATTATCAATATTAAAGTAATAGAAGTAATACATTTGAGGATATTTACTTAAAAATAGTATTAATTAGGAATAGAAGATTTGTAATTACAAGATTTTTCTTCCTAGAACTTAATTTTAATAGAAGACCTTTGAATTGGGTGTATTTTTTCAGAATACATAAAGCAAAATTTTTGGTTTGAATACTGTAGTTCTGAATTATTTAAATACTTGCATTCTGGTTTCCACACATTTATTATTTCCTATTGCTCTGGGATTGTAGCCCTGCAGTCAAACTAAGCAGGGAATCTGCTGTGCAGAAATTCTGTATCTGTATTTACAAATAGGTATTTAGCAGGGCATTCGTAAGTAGCACTTGATATGTGTGAGAAATAGTGACAAATAATCATGCAAATTAGCCCCTTAATTGTGCATTGCCTTGGATTTCTCGATTCTTAACTCTCATTGCCTGCAAAGGTTAAAACAATAAACACAATCCCTCAGGATTGTGGGCTGTTTGGTCTTTATCATAACCAACCTATTGTTTAAGGCAAGCTTTTGTGAAGTGCTCAGAAAGTGTGAGTGCAGAGAAAATGTCCCTGACCTTGGCCATGTAGTACAGCTCCTGGAATTGTGTTAGCTTTTATACTGCATGATGTATGAGCAGCCTTCCGAGGAGGCTGGAGGCTGAAAAATAACAGTCCTGCCACCCCTTCCATGGCTGTGCTTTGGGAATTCTGCCCTGGAGCAGGGGCTGGACAGAGCTACAGAATCAAGCAGGGATTGATTCAAAGCATCTCCTCCATGGATCCACCTTGGGCAGCACCAGAGCCCAGCCAGGGCTGCACCCAAGATGACCCAAAATGGCCCCAAAATGCATGAGCGCTCCCGGGCTCTCTCCCTGGGATCAGTTCTGCTCCATTTGCACCTTGCAGTTCATTGTCCCATCCCAGCTTTAGCCCAGGCAGTCCCACCCTGCTTGTTTTTCTCTGCAGCCCACGGTGTTTGTGCTCTGGGGCTGAGATTGGGATCATTTGTCCTTGGTGCCCAGCTGGAGCAGGAATTGTTTTGTCTCCCTGCTCTGTGCACAGAGCTCACCATCCCTGAATGTGAAGCCCAGACCCACACACTAAAGCAGCACACAATGTGAAAATATAAAAGCTGAAACCTGAGGCATCACAGGGAACTCCCAGAACTTTGGGTTTGTAAGCCAAAGCTTAGAATTAAACACAGGATTTGATCTGAGACCTTGGAAAACACTTCCAAACCCAGGTGCTAGGAATGAGAATGTGTATTTATAGTTTAAAGCAGAAAATATAAACCTGAAAATATGAAAGCTGAAACCTGAGGCATCATAGGCACATCATAAAGGTGGCAATGCTGGAACCTATTGCTACATTTGGGGACTTCTCATAGCTCCAAAGCTGCAGGCTCTGCCTGGGGAGCTCCTCTGGGGCCAGGGAAGTTCCTGCACAGCAGCTGCCTTGTAGGTGCTGCTATAGATTTGAATTACAATATTGGCTTTCTGCAAATAATTAAGTGGATGCTATATGTATAATGTTAAAGTAACTTTGCTGTAGCCTTTTGCTGGGTTAAGCCCTTTTCTGACCCAGAGATAGGGTAACTGAGAGGTGTTTTAAAAACTTTTATTCCATTTTCAGTCTCACAATACAGATGATATAATTCACACCATCAGAATCAGAAGCCAACTATTTTTGAATTACAATTCACTATAAGTGTTTCTTGGCCTATCAGCTTTTGCCACACCATGCTGTAAAGCCTTAATTATCTAAAACTCCCCCTCCAGGGTCCTACTACAATGCATCTTTCATAGTTCTATTTCTCCAGAGTATCTAGTTTTATTTGTAAGGCCATCCTTTGAAACTTGTTTGTATTTCCATTTCTCTCTCAGCCATGTCTGTCCTATTCCACGGCATTTCTAAATCACCATTTCTTGTCTCAAAGTTTGCATAGAGATGCACATTATAACTATGGAAGCTTTCTGTCATGTTTTGAGAGTTCCCTACAAATCTGTTTCCCATATTTCCCTCTCCCTCTTGAACAGAAAAAACTTTTTTGATGGTTTTGTGTATTGTTTGTGGTGTAAAGTTGAAGTACATCAGGTATTATTACTAACATTGTTACCATAACAATCAATGCATATAAACTTATTTTGTCAAGTTTATTCTGTCAACTAAACTTAGACATAGTAGTGAAATAGCTGATATAAGGATTCTTGTGTTAAACTCCCTGCTTGGTTGGGATAACATTCCATGAACACAGGATGAGGTCCCTGATATTGATATGCCAATTATCAGCACTCACTCTTGGTAGAAAGTATGGACCAAAGCCCAAAAACTGGAGGTGATGAGGATGGACTAAACCCACAGCCAAGAAACAGGGCATGCTCTAAAAAGGTGGAATCGAGGAGGAGCCATGCTAAACAGTTCTTGGAACATGTCAACTAGTTTGGGGGAAAAGTTTAAAAATGCTTCATTTTGTATGAATATGCAACAGGCTGATGCCGTAGAAATGATATCTCAAGGAAATGATATTTCCAAAATGGAAATATTGGAAATGATATTTCCAAAATGGAAATATTGGAAATTATATTTCCAAAATTGCAGGTGTGCTCTCGGTGGAATGAAGAAGCCCCCTGGCTGTAAATCTTTGTTTTATTGTATTTGTCTCCTATTGTCCTTTATTCAACTTTTAAATTTTCCCAGGCAAGTGAACCTTGTTTTTTATGATGCCATGGAGATTCTCCTTCCCTGAGCAGTGGGAGGGGGCTCATGTGAGCTGAGCTCTGTAGGAATGAGGTTGAGCAGAGAAAATGCCCCAGAGCCACAGTCCTGCCCCCCTGGGCACTGGTGCCACCCTGCCATCAGGGCAGTCCCATGTCCCCATCACTCCCTGGTTTAGCTCATCTGGGAAGGGATGGGGCTCTGGGAACACTGTGCCCCCTTTTGATGCCTCTTGCTAAAAATTATTTGAACTTCAAATTTGATTTCAGTCAAAATACCCAAATTTCTCTGTGGTGGTGTGTTCAAGCCTTAGCCTTCTTCTGGACAGGGAAAGTTCTGGGAAGAGCTCCCTGTAGGAGCCAAAATGGAGATGGAGCCATGGGGAAATACTTAGAGCAGCAAAAACCATTTTTCCCTTCTTTTTCTGTTTTCTGTTTACTCATTTAAAGTCCTTTAGAGAATGTGGTGAGGTAGGTATTACTTTGAAACTTGATGTTTATTTAGCTGTGACAGATACGCTCTGGATTTAAAACCAAACTGCACTTCCTCCCACATGGAGGGGTATTTTTACTTGGTGCCTAAAAAAGCTGGCTCCAAATAAAAACACCCCCCTAGGTGGGAGGAAGAGGAGCTAATGAAAGCTTTGGAAGGTGGCTGGTTGGCTTCTGAAGCTGCAAGATCCTTGTGGACACACTCATGTGGATGGCAAGCAGATCCTTGGGGGATGAATTCATCTGCCATGCTGGCATTAATTATAGCTGTGGGTAGGACAGTGTGAATTACCAGCCCTTGGGCTTTACATCCCAACTGCAAATGATCAGCTCAGCTCTGCTGAGGGGAGCTGGAGCTGCATTTGTGTCAATATCTGGGTGTTTGGACCTTGGCTGGATGTGGCTGTGACACTTTTGAAAAGCTAGCTTGCACATGTAGTCTGAGAAGCAGGGTAACACCAGGCAAACTTTTTATAAAAAAAATTAAATATTCAATTATTTTAAAATTTGTACATTCAATTATTTTAAAAATTATATACCAAATTAGTTTAAAATTTAGATTTTTAATTATTTTTAAAATTTAGATTTTCAATTATTTTTAAAATTTAGACATTCCATTATTTTAGAATTTAGAGTTTCAATTATTTTAAAATGCAGGTTTTCCATTATTTTAAAATTTAGGTTTTCCATTATTTTTAAATTTAGACATTCCATTATTTTAAAATGTATACAATTATTTTAAAATGCATACATTCCATTATTTTAAAATTTAGACATTCAATTTATAAAAACTTTTTATTTGTTTAATATGACAGTATTTCAGCTAACGTATTTCAGTTTGTTTTTCCCCAAAGTTTCAAAATCAAGCTTCAGAAAACTGTTAGGGAAAAGGAAGTTTTCTTTCTCTGTGTCTGTTTCTGTAGGCACTCTGCTTCCTTCATAGCAGAAATATTATTTACCTGTCTTAAGGAGATTTTAAAGGAGAGCTTGACAAATTAGTATTTAAATATATATTGCAAAAAAAAATGCTTCTTTAACTTTAGTTTTGGCGGCAATTTACAGAAATTGCCAATATTCAAACATTTCTGAATACAGATATTGTATACAATTACAAATATTGTATACAATTACAAATATACAATACAAATATTTCTGAAATCACTATTTTGGCAACACTTTTTTCTTCAGTAAACAAAAAAAAAAAGCATCACCCCAATAAAATGTAGGAATTTGCAATAGGCATTTTCTCTTTTGCACCACCAGTAATACAGGATGGGGAATGCAGTTTGTATAAACAGTCACAGATGGAGCTTCAGTTTTGCTATTAGGATCACTCATAAAGCACTAATTACTTGGCTTAAAGGAAAGCACTAGGGGAAAAAAAATGGGTTTTGTGGATCAGAAAGCTGGAATCTGATTTGAAGTTTCTGTTTCATAATTACCTGCACCTTTATTTTGGTTTGGGTCATGCCATGACCCAAAAGCCTCTGAAAATAAAGGGTTCCATTTACAGACTTCAAAAGCTGTATCTGACTTTATCTGACTTAATCTAAACTTACAGGAGGGAATAATTTAAATAACCTGCAAATTTCATGGCAGCATTTGAATGTTTTTCTTGCTGTGAATATTACTGTCAGGAAAGAGAGGGTTTTCTTGCCCCTTGTTTCCCATCAGGCACAGGTCAGAAATGAGCTCCTGACCAAAATAAAACTGAGGGCTATACATATATAAATAAAAAGTGTGCTTGTTAGGGCAGGACCCAGGTTTGGGGTCGTGATGTGTGAGCTCAAAGATGCAGCTGCATTTATTGCACTTTTGGGAATCAGCAGCCTTTTAAGAATTTAGAACTAAGGTGATAAAACTTTAGTCTCCAATTGTGGAAGTTTCTTTCTCTAATAAATTTCTCCACTGATGGTACCAGCAGTCTTTTCAGTGTCTGAGAAAGGACACACAAACCCTGCAAGTCATTGCTGTGATTAAATCACCTTACAGACTGGGTCACCCTAAAACATCTCGAGCATTTGGCATTTCACTTTTCAGGTTGGGCATCCTTAGTTGCAGGTGGCAGGAGCAAGTTTCAGATGTATTTCAAGGCTCAGTTGGGTTTTCTCTGCCTGCTCAAGTTTGGATACCAAGCCTTAGAGCCCCAAAAGTTCAACCTACTTCTGGGATTTGCCCTTTTGTGCTTTCAGTTCCCAATTGTGTGACGCTCCCCATTAGAATGATTTCATATGTGTGTGTACTAATAATTTATTATTAGGGATTAATAATTGCTATGGAGGTTCATCTAGGAATAATGATGATAGGAAAAAACATTAATTGAAGTCAGGTTGAGAGCACTGGCTTAGCAGCATTAGATTTCCAGGCCTTTGATTTCGTGTGCTTTGGTTCTGTGGGTCTACGTTTTTCTGCATCTGTCTCTAATCAGATTTTCCCTAATTTTTAACCCTCTGGTTTTAAAATTCCATGGTCTTGTTCAGTGTATTAAATAAAGGTTGCTTTCCATTTACAAATGGATACAGAAGAAAATTTAATATTCTGCTTAGAATTAAGTGAATAGTGCAATTTTAGGGTATTAAATTAATACTAGAGCACTTGAAACAATATTCTGAATTGAATGGGGTTTGCTGATGAGTTAGTTTATTTTTTTTTTATTATATCCTTCTTTTCCTAAGGGGAAAAAGGCTTTTTGTTCTTAGACCAACATTTATCTGAAGAATAAGAGTAATGAGCATCTGAGAGTAGAATGTGGGTGAAATAATGTGACATACCAATGACATTTTCATTTAAAAATATGTTAATGAGAACAGGAAACAAAAGAGGGAGGAAAAAGCCTGTGGGCTCTAATTAATTGTTCGTTACCAGAAAGTACAAATATTTACTTTGGATTGTGGCTTCATCTAATCTATTTAATACATCTATCTACCTATCTAGTATATCTATGTGTCTTTCTGTTTTCCCAAAACAATCTTTAAAAAGGTGCATAATTTTGTTTTTTAATGGGATATAAGCAGCACAGAACATAAAGTAAGCCTTTGACTTAAGTGAAGTGAGCTGCTCCTATTCTTTGTTCTGCTGTAGACTCTCAATAGTAGCAGTTTTTAGCCATTTTGACAGTTTGTTGAAATACTGTGCCATTGAAAGGTGCTGAAAATGTAATGTGCTGCATTTCAATATGCATTTGTATCACCTTTTTGTTTACAGCAGCAAAAGCTGTGTCATTAGAATGAAAATAAAAAGACAAAAATAAGTCAGAAAGGAGCAAGCATGGGTTGATCTAGACTGTTGTCTGGAGTTTCTGCACTTTGGATTTTGGTTTGACATCAGTCAAAATGTTCTGCAAGCTTCTGCAAAGTCATCTTAGCTAACAGGAGCCTGAGAGGGTCATTCAAACCAGGGAATATTTGTTGTACATCTCAGAGCACTTACACACAATTAATCATTCCCTGAAAAATGTTTTGAATTTTTGCCAGGGCTTATATTGGTGCAGAGCCAGTGTAGAAATAATCTAAGGGTCCTGACGTGCAAAAATTGGAGTGTGTAATAGAATTTGGGAATCAGGGAAGGTCTGGGTTTACATTCAAGTGATATCATCCCAGAGCCAGATAAGGGGGGCAGGCTGGAACAAGGCTGGAAACAATCTCTCCTCCCTCTTTCTCTTTTCAGCTGTCACCACCATGGCCCAAACCCTTCTCTTCCTTCACACTGTAACTGAAATCTGAACCCATTCATGTTCCAGTCTGCAAATGCAGCAAAGAATGAGATGTGGAAGTGCCTTTTGTGGGGGTGTGTTTAAACCAAAATATCACTTGATCTTTGGCTTGCACTCTGGTAGTCCAGATGGGTGAGGACATCTTCCTTCACTGATATCCTTTCCACTCTGAGTGAACCTCAGCATTCTTGAGGTTCTAGCAAATATCAAAAACCCCTCTGGAATCTGTCCCTGACAGTAACAAACAATTTAAAATAAGCAATACCTTCATAAATCACTTGAAGCAGCACCCACCAAGGCAAGTTTCAGACACTTCTCTGGGTGCTGCCTCAGCTTCCTCTGCCAGATCAGCCTTGGTGTCCTCCTGATTTTGCTTTAGGGTCCCCTAAAATGGAGCCCAACAGCATCACACCAAAATATGTTAGGCAAAAAAAAAAATAAAAACATAAGGCATGGAGAATTTCAGCCCAGAATAATTTTGATTTCTGGTTTTGGGTGACTATATAAGAATAAAATTATTTTAGAAGAATTACAGGAGAATATACAAAGTTATTACAGAAAAATAATCTCGTAAAATCCTAACTGAGTAATATATTGCTTGCTTATTTTGAAAGAAAGCCCAAATTATATTTTATCTACAGAGAGAGACAGAAGGCAATAGAAAGGTGTGCCTGGGTTTTAATGTCCTTAGTCCAGAGTTTAGAGTTCTGTTGGCTTTAATACCTTTTTAACTCAGAAGTATATTTAAATGGAAATCCATTAGCTAGACCAATTTTCCTAACATAAATAATGACAAGTTTTCTTCTGTGTCTGACCACACAAGTTGTGCCACAGGGAGAATTTACCTTTTTAAATTCACCAAGTATTTCTGTGCAGTGAGCTAGCTGTTCATAAGGGCTGAAGTTCATAAAACATAATTGTAGTGGAAGAGTTAAAGGCAACTTATTTTATCTTCTTGGCAAGTAAACATCAAACTTTATTAAACACACGTGGTGCAGGGACAATGCTGCACATATGGAGGAAATTACATTTATCCTGCAGATGCAGAAGATGCATCCTGCACCCTCCTCAAGCACTGAAGTTCACTGCTTAGCAATTAAAACTGTAAAACCAGAAACTGTAGGACAAGATGCCATGGCATTAGTCAAAAGAGAGGGGAAAAGACAAAAAAAAGAGTAAAAATGGAAGAGTTACTCTCTGTGTGTAGAGGGTAAGAGAAAAAAAAACACCAAAAGCAAACTAAATTTACTATATAAGGGTTTATATATTATGTGGTGTTAGGGAAAGGTTCACAGTACTAAAGAATTGCAGTTTCTTGATCCTTAAGTCTTGGGCATGTCAGGAGAGTCTTGGCTTATGTCAGGACAATCACTTTGTTCCCACCTTGACATTTAGGTTGGCTGAAATCTTCAGTATCCAAAGGCCAAATTTCAGGCTTATGTTGCTTCAGTTCAAAGCAGCAACATATGGTTGAGTTTGGGGTGAATCTCTGCTTTGTGGCTGAGTTTGGGGTGAATTTCTGCTTTGTGGTTGAGTTTGGGGTGAATTTCTGCTTTGTGGTTGAGCTTGGGGCGAATTTCTGCTTTGTGGTTGAGTTTGGGGTGAATTTCTGCTTTGTGGTTGAGCTTGGGGCGAATTTCTGCTTTGCTGTTGCTTCTTTTGCATGGAGTCAATAATTTCTCCAGAGGTCATTCCAAAAAGTTCTTACAGTTGAGGGAGGGGAGCTCTGTTTGTTAGCTTGTTATGGTTGATAGCAGTTTCTGCACCATGGCTGATTAAATTAGGGTATTTTAGAATTAATTCTTCTGGAATCAGAATATTTTACTGATGTTACACATATCAGTTGAGTTTTGGTTTGCAATATTGATATTTAATATTGCAGTATTGACAGTGCTGCAGTGATGATCCTCTAGCAGACAAGCAGATCACTCCAGTGGAAATCAAATAACCTTGGAGCTTGCAGGTGTGGGCACCAAAAGTGTCCCTGGGCTGTCCAGGAGATGAGATTGCAGCTGTGCCAGGCAGTTGATGCTTTCCAGCAGAATGCTTTAATGGTTTTATCAAAGGCTTCAGAGGGGAAAGATGAGAAAAATGAGAAGATGAGATGAAAAAGAAATGGTTTGGTGCTGTAGTCTTGATGTCATGTGAGAGCTGCAGCAGTGTGCTGCTCTGGATGGAGATCAGAGAGTGACTGGAGACTGTGATTACAGCCTGGACACCTGGTTTAACTACATGGGTCTAGAAACCCATTCAGATCTATAAACCACATCAGGCTAAATTGATTTAAGTTTCTCTTAAACTGATTTGAGATAGACTGCACCATGGAGTGGCACAGATTTAACTAAATCTGTTTCTAAACCACTTGAGCTAACTCAGTGCTCAGACTGATATAAATCAACCTTTGAATGCAGAAGTTAAAAGACCCATATTTTATGGTTGTTCACTTGGTTCATTTGACTCATCCAGGTACAAATGTCCACTGTACACAACTATTTCATTAACAGTGAGCAGAATGGAACAGGAGCCATAATTTTCTTTTCTTTAAATGGAACTAATGTTTGAAAAAGGAGATATTGGAGATGCACATGACAGTGCTTTCTGCTGAAAGCCTGAGAAGGCTGAAAAGACATTGGATGATAATGAAATTGTATTTGGAGCTTTTTTCCATAAAATGAAGTAGTCATTCTAGTGTGCAAAGTGCTATAATTATAAAGCAATTTGCCACCCTTAATGGGAGGACTTTTATTTCATAAAATATTAACAAAATATAATATCAGTGCAATAGGTTAGGAACAGTCTTATTTTCCTCCATAAAAAGTCAATTTGTAACCACTGCAGACTGTCTTTCTCTGAATGACTATATTAGGGTAACTGATCCTTTTACAGAAGTATTGAAAGATAAGCATTAAAATAATCCCAACAGCTATCTCATTTACCTTTCTACTTTGTAATCAAATCTTTTTCACTGTCTGCCTCCCTAATTTAGAGGCTGCTGTTGTTTCTGCAGATCATCAGCCAAGGGAAGCAGTATTTAAACAGTGCCTAAGAAAAGTAAAAACATTTGAGGAAAAACTACATTTTAGCAAGGGTTGTCAGCCAGACAACATGGCCCCATTTCCTGGCTTGCTAGAAAAAGCATTTGTATTCAGCAATCAAGTAAGGAAAAATTAACCTTCTGTTTCCACAGTAAGGGGAGAGGGAAGAAAGTCAGGGAGCTTTCTGTAATTATGGAATAATCAGGATTTCAGCTCTGATCTAGGCAGCTGTAAAGCATATCTATCATGTGAAGAAGAAAGGACTGGAGATGGCAGAATTAACCAAGCCTTAATGGATTCACTTTCATTTCCTCTCTTTGTTACTATTTTTAATTAAGCAGAAGATTTAATTTTTTTCTTTTTCCTTTTTTTATTTTTTCCTTTTCTGCTTTTACTTGCACCATTCCAGTGTCTACTCCAGCAGCACATGATCAACTCCTAGGGAAGTTGTTAATTGTGTTAATTTTGATGGTGCTTCAAGAAATGGAACTCTCTAAATAGTTGAGACAAATTTCACTTGAGGAGGAAATGATTTGAGCTGAATAAGCAATTTTCTCCCAAAATAAAAGTCACTTTAATGCGTTTTAATGTGTTAGGTAGGGAAATGTCCCAGGAGAAACAGAACAGGTTGGCAAAGGAGGGTCAGAAATTAAATGTGAGCCACCTCTGCAGTATTTTATTCTGGAAATAATGGCTATAAATTAGTAGTTCTCTCAAGTCAGTGACTATATATTAATAGTTTCCCTCTGTATTTAACAACCAGACAGAAAAAAACATAGGCTATCATTGGTAGGAGCTGTAGAGTTGTGTCCATGAGAGAACATTCACCAAACTCTGTATTCAAAATGCAGCCCCAAATCTGTTTGACAAAATATATTTGTGAACTTTACTCAGTGGAGTACATCTCTGTTTTAGTGATGATTGTTGTGTGTGTTTGCATTTTAAAGCTAAAGCCAAAACCGAAAAAGGGACAGCATCACAACAACCATGTGCTCTTTCTAACTGAAAATGTTTTCCTTCTAACCGAATTTGGAGAGTTCGTTTTCTGAATAGCACAAAAATACCTTAAGGGAATTGCATTTTTCTGTTTGAGGATCTAATATAGATAAATAAAATACTGAAATACCAATAAAGATCATGGGAATTTCAGTCATGCCAAGGCTGTCAGGTCCTGTTTTAGTGTCCTTTATGCAGCAGAGCCTCCACTGATGCCACGTGGTCTCACCTGGGACATCAGCTGGGGTTCAAACCAGAGAATGGGATCCCACCAGGGCCCTTAGCAAACATGTGTGGCCCCTCAGAATTCAGTGTACAGCGTGATTATCAGCTTAAATCACTGTGAGCTGGGTGTTGAGCCAGTCTGACAGAGCTGCTGGTTGGAAAATCTGCATCCAGAGGAGCTGCTCACACTGGAAACCCGTGGTGCATCTGTTGTGGGCAGGAAGGGTGGGAGAGTCTTGCAGTGTATGTTCACAGCTGTCTGGCAGCCAGGGGTGGTGCAAACACACAAGAAGCATTGCCTAAACTAGGTGCTTGTGAGTTGCAAATGCAGGGTGTTGCTATTTATCCCTGTCAGCAGCAGGCCCTATTAACTATTTTTAATGAATCACCACTGCTTTTACTTTTGCCATCAGCCATGACCTTCACCATTTAGAAACACATGGTCTCTCATAAATGATAGTCCGTGGCACATAAACTTGAGAAGGATTCTATCAGGGCTCAAACTACAATATCTATCATTAAAACAAACTGCTCATTCCAGCTGAAGAGACACTCATATATATCATGGAAGCAGCGTTCCATATTTTGAAATTTACTGCCCTGCATTGGTGCTTCTTTTTCTTGGCTTTTTTTTTTTTTTTTCCTCTCTCTCTTTTTTTTTTTTTTTTTAAAGGAGGCCATGCAACCTTGCTCACTTAATACTTTTGATAAACTTCTGCTGACAAGGAACTTGATTAATGATGGTTAAAGGAATTGAATCAAGAGCAGGAAAGACAGGGCCAAAAAAGCAGACTGCTGGCCTGATGGAAAGGAACGTCTCTACAGAAATATATGATGGACCCTCCTTTTTGCCATGCCAAGTAATTACTTGCACAGGCCTGTTGTAATAATTCCTATTACAGCCAAAACGGAAAAGTCAGTAACTCACAGCCCTGGGACAAGGTGAAGGCAAGGCCAGAGTAGTGTGGATCAATATTTCATTTACTCACTTAGGTTAGTTTCTATCCCTGTATCAAATTCTTTTACAGAAAGCCATGAAAGAAATGAGGTTTGCTGAAAAACACCAACACGGGCCCCTCATTTCCTTGGGGGTGCTCGTGGAGAACACGGAGCAACAAAACCTCTCAGCAAAACAATATGCACTCAAGGTCACTCATTACTTGCTACTGTTGGAAAATAAAGTGCCATTAGCCTGATATGAGTAATGTACATCAATCAACTGCAGATCAGCAAAAGTATGTTTTCAGCATGGTATTCAGCTGAAAATGAATGAACCGTGTTAACACTTTCCGAGCACTTGACAACAGCGAGGAATTTTTCCTTTGGCATTATCATTTATTTCAGAGTTTCACTGCAGCTCATCCTTGTGAAATCCAGCCAGAGCACCTCAGTTATTTGCTGCACTTTATTACAATTGAGTTAATTCTCAAGAAGTAAACATCCCAGTTTTGAGGGGGGACAGTTGGATGCTGTCCAGAAAGGTTCTGTGAGTGCCTTACAGGACCCTCAGGGTAAGGGTGGAAAACCCAGATGTAACAAGAAATAATCTGTTGGGTTAGTAAAATGATTTAAACAATACTTGTGAGCCACCTCTGCAGTATTTTATTCTGGAAGTAATGACTATAAATTAGTTGTTCCCTAAAGTCAGTGACTATGTATTACTACTTTCCTTCTGTATTTAACAACCAGTCAGAAAAAAACATAGGCTATCATTGGTAGGAGTTGTGGAGTTGTGTCCATGAGTTATTTGCTGCACTTTACTGCAATTGGGTTAATTCTCACAAAGTGAACATCCCAGTTTTGAGGTGGTACAGTTGGATGCTGTCCAGAAAGGTTCTGTGAGTGCCTTACAGGACCCTCGGCCTAAAGGTGGAAACCCAGATGTAACAAGAAATAATCTGTTGGGTTAGTAAAATGATTTAAACAATACTTGTGAGCCACCTCCGCAGTACTTTATTCTGGAAGTAATGACTATAAATTAGTTGTTCCCTAAAGTCAGTGACTAGTGACTATGTATTACTAGTTTCCTTCTGTATTTAACAACCAGTCAGAAAAAACCATAGGCCGTCATTGGTAGGAGCTGTGGAGCTGTTTCCATGAATTATTTGCTGCACTTTACTACAATTGAGTTAATTCTCACAAAGTAAACATGCCAGTTTTGCTGTCCAAGATCCTGTGAGTGCCTGGCAGGACCCTCAGCCTAAGGGTGGAAACCCAAATGTAACAAGAAATAATCTTACTAAATCATTTTAATAACAATAATCTTACTTAATCATTTTACTAAACTGGTTTAGTAAAATGATTTAAATAATTGCTTAGAACACAAGATGACATCAAAGTACACATCTACTTGGCTGCATCCCCAATGTTTTCCCTCCATACAGAATTGTTGAGGAATGATTCATTCATGGCTTGCACAGTGCTGATCTGAAGGGCAAATGTAACATGTGCTTCTGCAGTGGCTGATGTACACTGTGGTGTATTTTTCTTTCTGTTTCCTCTCATGGGATTCTGGGAAAACAGTGTTTGGTGGGTTTTGTTTGTGAATACTCATATAGTTGATGAAGTCTTAGATCTTTCCAAAGCTTCTTGATTGCCATCTTGGCAGATAGTTATGTTTTCTGCTAGCAGAATTCAGAATTCTCTGATCTTAGCTGCACCATGGAAATATTTATATAATGGTCATGAAGCAGTGCCTTCCCAAAAACTTCCATGTTACCCTGTTAAAAAATAAAAGCATTATGTAGGCATAAAATAAACTGTCACAGAGTAGGGAGAACTACTGTGGGAAAAGTGCACTTCTTTTTCCTACTAGAGTAAATTTTCTCTGCCTCTTTTTTCTTTAGTAGTATTTTCTTTGTTTTTCTTGAGCATTTTGAAGTCACTCACTAAATAATAATATTAAGTCTTTGTTCCAGAATAATACCCTGAAGACTGACTGAGGCATGCAAAAACAGTTGAAGTGTTCAGGATTTTTCACTCTTACTGTGCTTGGTAGTGGTGAAAGTGAGTTATTTTCTCTTCTAGCCCCATCTCCTGAGATCAGGCTTCCAACCATTGTGAGTGTTGAGATCTTTGTAGCGCTGAGCTCTTTTAACCAGTACTACTTCCATGCAACTGTAAAGTGGAAGTAAATATAGAAATTCTGGGCCAGAAGTAAAATGACGGATGAAAGGGCATGTGCTAAGTCAGATGTGACTGTGGCCTCTCATGTTTGACACTTTGAAAATTCATGTTAAATTTGCTGCTGTTCAGTAAAGGCTGGTGACACTGACTGAATTAATTTCACGTTGTTAACAACTTGGATAATGCTCTTCAGTTTTCTGCACCTGTGGTATTTTTTATTTTCATTTACAAATCTCACATATTGGCAAGTGAGCAGCCCTAGTCTTAATTCCATGAAGGCCAGGCTGGTTCCAGTCAAGAAAATCAGCTGAAACTCTGATAAAGAGGAGCTTGATTATATTTTGGATTGCTTGGGTTGATTTTTTTCCTATGGATTTCCTTATTTAAAGCTGAATTTTAGAGTAACTATAGTACTGCAGAATACTTCCTGTTGCTCTTCCTGTGTGCTGTTGCTTTCTAATGATTTAATGGAAAATGATGTCCAGGGTATAAATCCTGAGAGTGCTGCTTCCTTCCTGTCTGCAAACAGGGAAGAAGGATGAGCATTTAGAGCTGCCCATCCAACTAAACAGATCAGTTTGAGCAGACTCTGTCTTGCTGGTCACGTAGAGAGGCTCTCCTGGATTAAAAGGGTCCACTCCATTTGATTTGTTCCGTGCTTCAGATGTGCAGTCAACTTTGTAAAGAGGGTGCAGTTCAGTCATATAAAGTCTAATAATTCCTTAAAGAGATTCTTTGAAAGAGCAGAATTAGAGAACCTGTCTCCTCTATTCCTTAGAATCACAATTTCCTTTTTTTTTTTTTTTATTTCATTCCCAAATCCTTGTTCTTGTGATTAAATTACTTTTCAAAATCTCATTCACTGCAGGTAGGTAGGCTGCTGTGATTGAAGACTGAGTCCCAAGTCCTAAGAATTGTTTAGGTGACCATGTATAATTTGGAGTAGTTTATTCCCATTAACCATCTTTGAAGCAAGGAGATTGTATTACCATCACGTCCTGGGAGGAAGAAGGGTGGTGAGGCAGAAATCAGTGCCAAGGCATTTTGGTGCCCAGTTAAACCAGCAGAAAATGAGCACCTAAATACCTGTGGGAGGTCCAGGTGTCACTGACTGCAGGGATTACCTGCACACAGGTATTGGAAATCTCTGAAGGTTTCCTCTGCTTCTGGTTGCAATGAAAAAATCCTTCTAGAGTGACTCCACCAGGGCAGGAGGGTCTTGTGACGGGATGGTGAACAGCTCTGTCTGTTCTTAGACAAGATCAAATCACTCCTTTTCCCTTCATTTTCTCTGGTATAAAGGAATCAAAGGTTATTTTTTCTGTTTGCAAACTAGGACTCTGACTTTTTGTTTTGGTTTTTTTTCCTATTTTACATGAAAATACCCTGATAGTTCTCCGTGTCTCTGAGAACTTGGAGTCATTACCTTGTGCGTGGTTGAGTGTTCTGGTGTAGCTTTCATCCCAAAAAAAGCTGCATGCAGGAGTGTTAACTGAGAGATTTGGGTTACATCCCTCACCCAGTCTGCTTGCACTTAGAATCAAGAACAAATGTTTGGTCTGGAGGTCAGGATTTCTGGATGCATAGTGCACTTAGTTGGATCAAGGTCTCATCTGGGGTTAAAATCAATATTGCAAATTGCAGCTTAAATGGCAAAGAATATGTTTCCATCCATGTAATATTTTAGGTACAGTAGTCTTAATGTATAACTAGGTCAGCTCCATTAAGATGTAATTTCATTAAGGGACCATAACTGCAACTGGAATTTGGCCACTAGATGATTCTTTTTTGTCTAATACAGCTGTTCAGACATGCATCACTCAGGGATGCTGCTCACTTGGGCAGTCCTGCTTTAGCACCACAGCCCAGTGATCAGGCAGTGCACTCTGCCAGCAGGTTGGAAGGAAATCAGTGAAAAAATATTTGTCTGCAGGGAATGCTTCTGGTTTTCAGCTGTCACAAGAATGAATACCTGTCAAAGCAGTGCAGCAAAGCACTTGAACATTCAACTTGGAGACCTTCAGTTTAATGCACTTGTACAGGTACATATGCAAGTGGCATGTTCAGCAGCAGAGCCTTCAGGCACTCTTTCAAACAGGATATGAGACAAAGCATCTGACTTTGAGGAGCTCTGCTTCACTTTAAATGTGGCAAATCTAAGCAGAGTTGGCCATAAAAGACTTTTAAAAAGTCTTGGAATGAGGAGATGAAAGCATTGTTCAGAAGAAGGCACTTTTTCTTCATTCCTGCTGCCTGAGGAACACGCCTGTCCCCAAGCGTGGTGCACACAGGCAGGCAAGGGGCAAAGGGAAAGTAATCTCAAAATCTTGAAAAAGGAGGAAGGCTGTGGGATGGCTTTTATCTAATCATCTGTGAGGACTAATTTCCTGTGCACAACAGTCACTCTGAGCTTTGGTGCTGTTCACACAGTGTCTCTGTGTCTGCTGCTGCCTGCACTGCTGCTTCAGTGCTCTGACTCTGCTCACTGCACAGCCACAAGGAGCTCTGCACAAACTAGGAGAGTTTATTTTGTCTCTCATCCCCGAGGGCATCACCCAGCGCTGCACAATCTGCTTTTCTCCACTCGCAGCACAGAGCTGGGGAGAACAAACAGCCAGAGCTGGAGGCAAGCAAAGAGCTCAAGCCCTCTCTTGGCTGTGGGGGCCTTCAAAAGCCCCAGCTGGCCAACAAGGATCTGCTCTGTGTTTGTGGAGGAAGTCTGGGGAGAGAGGAGATCATAACTGGGCAGCAGCTGCTCTGGATGACTTGCTTCCCTGGAAACCTGGCGGCTCTCCAAGTGCAAATGTGAATAGGAGTTAAACTGCTGGGAGCATTCATTCCTTCCCCTCGCAGCCACCAGCCTGCTCCTTGCCTCCCTGCTCCCAGCAGGGTGAGGGATCCTCTGCCCAGGCAGCTCTGGAGGGCTCCTGTTGCTGCCCAGGGGTCTGTGTACAAATCACAAACAGGACAGCACTGCTGGGAACCTGCCTTGAGCTGGTTTATTTTCCAGCATCACTCTCATTGCATGGTTATGACAATGGGAAGATGCCACCAGCTCACATCCCAGGCAGCAGAGCAAGAACTTAATGCTTCAACTCACTTTAGAAGTTTTTTTGACCCATCACACAAAGCAAAAGCACATTGACAGCAGTTCTATCCAACCACTATAAGCGCAGGTACCTTTGGTTAAACACTGTTTGCTTATTTCAAATACAATACCTGCTTGTGAGCCTTAAAACAGGTATTGTATTTGACTTGCACTTGACTATTCACAATGCACAGAGCTCCATTATTAAGCTTAGAACTTCCTAATATCTCACTAGATAAACTTTCTGCAGCTTAGGGAGTTACTCTAGACAAGCTTTAATACACAGACCATTGTTTTAGTTGTTCTTACTTTCTACATCTCATATAATTTTTCTGCTGACAATCTCATGGTTACTGCTCAGCTCCAACCCCAGTTCTGCTGTCTCTGAGGCCTGTCCTTTGCAGCTTTCCCAAAACCCTCTGATTTTAAGGATTCCTGCAGGCAGCAGAGGCAGGGCACACACCCAGCACCGTGGGTTTGTCCCCAGCACCTGCTGCTGCTGGTGGCAGCAAACGGGGACCAGGATTTTGGGAGCAGCTGTCCCATCTCCTGTGTGCCCTGCCCAGGCAGGGGCTTAGCACTGCTTTTAGAGCTTTTCTGGTGGCTGTATTGATATTTGGGGATTCCTGTTTACATGGAAGGCTTTCCTGTGAATTTCCAGCCTGTACAAGCATCCTAGGCCAGCCTCTGGGTGGCTTGGATATCCTCCCCTCCCTCTCCCCCTGGTTCTCCACAATTTTCTCGGTGGCTTTTCAGGACTCCCCAGCTCATTACTGGGTCCTCTTGAAGTTGGAAAAAATCACTTTTATGTCCCTTGAATATTTATACACAGAATGTTTTAAATCTTCCTGGTTTAATCATGATTTAATCTGGGAACTTTTTTTTTAAAGTTCCTTTTAAATTGTCCTGCTTACTTCTTGCTGCTTTTTGTGACATTTTTGTTTTCACTTAACGTACATCACAACTCATACATTCCAAAATACTGCAAAGAGGAAAAAATATAAAATTTCTACCTGTTGGCAAGTGAAGAGGGTTAATCTGGACGTGAATCAATATCTGCTGAAGAGATGCTGATGTTTATTTTGCCAAGATGCATAAAAAAGCAGTCTAAAATGAAACAAGAGTGCATCACAGAGCTGCTCTGTGCTTACAAATTTTCTGCCTATGGAGGCAGCCACCACAGCAGCCCAGACAGGTTTTTGGGGGTTTTCCTGCTCTTCTGTGCCCTTTCTCTAATTTTGATTATCTCCCAAAGCTTGTGAATAGTGCCAAATCAAACAGGGCTGCATCTCCATCAGTCTGCTCTCGGAAGCCAAGGAATCCAGCAGTGCCAGATATGAAAGAAGCAATTACAGTGGGCTTCCAGGAGTTTGAGTTTCATAAATTTAGCATTCGTGTAATGTAGATTTTGAGGCTTCTTTTAGAACTGTGCTTCTGCCTTAGGTATGCCTTGTCCACAAAATTTTAATCTACATGGTCTTGCAAAAAACATGGGGTTTTTACTCTTGTCTCCCTTTTTTTGTTATTTTTCTTTTTGTGTTTGTTTGGGGCTTGTATGTTTGCTTTTGGTGCATTTTTTTTTTTTTTTTTGTTTGGTTTGAGGTTTTTTGTATTTTTTTTTTTGGTGGTTTTCAAGTGCCACACAAAGTTGGAATCCTATTTCTGTGCTCACAGGCTCTGGTAGCTGAAGCTCAGTGCGGGCTGGTGAGGGGGAACCTCTGCAGAAGGAACCACAGCAGCGATTTTGAGTACTCAACACCAACTTTGCCAGTATTTCTCGTCCCTCTCAAGTGTTCAGTCCTTCTTAGTCAGTAACAACTAAATAAATATGTGATGTCAAACCGTAGAGGTTCTCATGCTTTAGACAACGAAATAAATTGATGGGTTAATGGCATTGCTTAGAATGAAAGTAAGAAAACTCGAATTTCTCTCATTAATTGCACAATTTGCAGTAAAATTCATCTCACAGTGATCGGCCATGGAGATTCTGCTCTCCATTTCATGTTCAGGGGCACAAAAAGGAGCTTTGCCCTAAATTAAGTTATTTTTAGGGACCCATTAGTGAACAGCCACAGTCTCTCAGGGTCTGGAAAGCCAGAGTCCATTTGCAGTGCTTTAACATCTGCCTGCTTAAATTCCAGGTGAGGGGGCAGCGAAAATCTCACTTGAAACTCAATTACAGCATGACAAGAATAGGGAAATAAATTAACAAAATTGATTTTGCATTTACTGATCTTCCTTGAAAAGTTTGCCCTTTTAACTTGTTTTATTTTCTCATTATTCTTAATTTTATTATTGTTTATTCTTTATTTTATTATTTCTTGTTATTACTATTTCTTTTTAATTTACTGTTTACTATTTACTATTTAATTTTATTTATTTACTATTTATTTTTAATAAATAGTAAATAAATAAGAAATAAGAAAAATAAGATTAAGAAAAGAAAAATAAAAATAATTTCTAAAATAAGAAATTATTGTTTCCTTTTTTACTATTGCTTTTTATTGCTATTTCTTTTTATTTACAGTTTCTTTATTTACTATTTATTTTTTATTTAGTTTTCTTTTTTATTTACTATTGCTTTTTATTACTGTTTATTTTCATTTGCTGTTTTCTAATTACTATTTACTATTTTTATTTTTTATTTCTTTTTTATTTACTATTGGTTTTATTACTATTTGGTTTTATTTACAGTTTTTATTTACTATTCATTAATTGTTTTTATTTACTATTTATTTTTATTTTTATTTCTTTTTTATTTACTATTGGGTTTATTACTATTTATTTTTGTTTACAGTTTTTATTTACTATTTACTAATTGGTTTTATTTACTATTTATTTTTCTTTACTATTTATTTTTTATTTTTCTTTTAAAATTATTTTTCTTTTTATTTACTATTGCTTTTTATTACTATTTATTTTTATTTGCTGTTTTCTAATTACTATTTACTATTTAATTTTATTTATTTACTTTTTATTTTTTATTTATTTTTTATTTACTATGGGCGTTATTACTATTTATTTTTATTTGCAATTTATTTACTATTTACTAATTGTTTTTATTTACTATTGTTATTTATTTATTTTTATTTTTCATTTATTTTTCTTTTTTATTTACTATTGCTTTTTATTACTATTTTTGCTATTAGTATTTTTTAAATTTTATTCTTATTATTTTAAATTTTTTTTTCTATCTTTATTTTTTAATTCTAATTATTTTTGAATATTTTCTTATTTCTTATTATTTATTCTTGATAAAGGAGCTATGATTTATTGATGCCCACATGACCCAGATCTTCCCCAATGTGCCTGTTTGTTGCATTCACACCACTGTGTGCAGGAGGGGAAATCTTTTCTTTGAGTAACTTTAATAAGATAAAACTTCTGTTTTCTCTGCTGTTTCTTGTAAAGAAACAACATTTTGTACCTTGGAATTTTGTACATTTGTACCTTGACTTGACTGTCATGATAAATGCAAAAATGGTTGAAGATTTCCACTTTTATGTGAAATTTACTGAAGCAGCTTTTGATGGAAGCGAGCTGCAAGAACCACTAATTCAAACCAAAAAAATCCTTTTTTTAAACGTCATAGGGATTTTTCCCCCTTGTTATTTCCCTGTGTAGGCTCAAGTCCTCACCAGAGCAGATCAATAAAGAACTTGTTTGCATTAACAGGGCTAACATCACACTTGATGTAGGTGCCTGCCTGTATACAGAGGTCACTTGCACTGGAAATTCATGAAAGAAATCAAATATTTCACTGGCTTTGGTTGAATCTAGGGCCAGCTTCAAGATGTAAAAAATTCCTCCTTTGTCCCTCCAGGGACTCAGTTCTTTATTGTAGCTACAGCTCTGTTTGTTATAATTCCTGTGAGATTTGGAAGGATTATTATTACTACTATTATTATTATTATTATTATTATTATTATTATTATTATTACTATTATCATTATTATTATTATTACTATCATCGTCATCATCATTATCATTATCATTATTATCATTATTATAATTATCATTATCATTCTTATTACTACTACTACTGTTACTACTACTACTACTATTATTATTATTATTATTATCATTATTATTATTATCATTATCATTATTATCATCATCATCATTATCATTATCATTCTTATTACTACTACTACTGTTACTACTACTACTACTGTTACTACTACTACTACTGTTACCATTACTACTATTACCACTACTATTACTACCACTATTACCACTACTATTACCACTACTATTACCACTACTATTACTATTACTATTACTATTGCTATTACTATTACTATTTAGGGTAGAACAAATTTTTACCATTTCATTCTGCAAGGATCACTTGAACATGTAAAAAATAGTATTCTGAGGAATCTTTATAGTTCTGTGGAAAACCCAGTGTATTTTTTACTGAAGTGCTTCTAACAGGTGGGAGAGGTTTTTTCCCATTTAATAAATTTATGTTTTAGCTTGGAAATAAAAATAAAATCTAAAAATAAAATCTACCTACATGCACACATGGGCTGTGAACCAGGTGATGTTTTCTAATCTTTTCCAGACATTTTTCTCTCTGCCCTGGAGAACTAGGATATATTGAAAAGAGAAGTAGAAGTAAAATAATTCAACTTTGATTTGGAAAGCAACCTTTTTTAATGTGTAATCCTATGTCACCACTTCCTTGGGGAAAAAAAAAGCTTTCTTTTACCTAAAATAAACTTTCTGAAATAACTCTCACCATTTGGGAAGCTTTCAACACATTGTGGGACAGAGTTTTTCTTTTTCTCTTCCAATAATGCTTTGCACCAAGCTGTGACTTGAACTTTATTTTCACATGTGGGAGCATCTGAAATCCCTTGCCAATCCACCTTTCTCTCCCAGTCCTTGGAACAAGATTGGCAGAAAAGCAGGATATCCATAAAAGTGTCTGTCCTGGTCTCCAGCTGGGCTTAGACCCATGGCAGTGGGTCAAAATATATTTAAACAATAATTTTATGTTTATACAATAATTTTATATTTATACTATAATTTTATATTTATACAAAATACATTTATACATTAGTTAGGGTGCAACAATGGTAGATAGCAAGAGAAGACAGGCTGCAAATGGAGTTTTTTAATATAATTTTCATTACAGAAATGCTGATTTTTTTTACATCAGGTTTACAAGAAAATGGTGAAAGTTCTGGTGGTGGAGGGACAGATAAATTATTTTTTATGTTGTAAAAAAAATTTGGGGATTTTTTGATTGCAAACTGGGTAGGAACTCATGGGTTTAGACCCATGGGAGTATGTTAAATACATTTATACAGTAATTAGGGTACAACAGTGGTAGATAGCAAGAGAGGACAGGATGCAAATGCAGTTTTTGGATATAATTTCCATGACAGAAATGGTGATTTTTGTGTCAGATTTACAAGAAACTGGTGGAAGCTCTGGTGCTGAAGGCACAGATCAATTACATTTTATGGTATAAAATATATTTTTTGGTTTTTTGATTGCAAACTTGGTTGTAACTCATGGGCTTGGACCCATGGCAGTGTGTTAAAATACATTTATACAGTAATTAGGGTACAACAGTGGTAGATAGCAAGAGAGGACAGGATGCAAATGCAGCTTTTTGATGTCATTTCCATGACAGAAGTGCTGATTTTTTTACATCAGGTTTACAAGAAAATGGTGGAAGTTCTGGTGGTGGAGGGACAGATCAGTTATATTTTATGGTATAAAATATTTTGTTGGTTGGGTTTTTTTGACTGCAAACTGGTAGGAACTCATGGGCTTGAACCCATGGGAAGGTGTTAAAATACATTTATCCAGTAATTAGGGTATAACAGTGGTGGATAGCAAGAGAAGATAGGCTGCAAATGGAGCTTTTTGATATAATTTCCATGACACAAATGCTGATTTTTTTACATCAGGTTTACAAGAAATTGGTGGAAGTTCTGGTGGTGAAGGGACAGATCAATTGTATTTTATGGTATAAAATATTTTGTTTGGTTTGGGTTTTTTGACTGCAAACTGGGCAGGAACTAATCTGGGGGAAGATGCTTAGGGATGGAAGGAGAATGCAGAATCCAGGCATAACTATAAGCTGTGTGTGGTGGGGATGTTTGATCCACAGTCCAGGAGTGGAAAAATCTGTTGGGTCTAATCTGATTTGTGATAAATGCCAATGGGTTCTCCACATTGTGCAGTTGTTTTGGCTGAAGCAGTTTAGGTCTAAATGTGCAAAATCCTGAGCCCAGTGTCTGTGAATTCAGCAGTTCATGTCAGTAATCCAAAATAAGCTTACTCAATGGAAATGTTGTTATGGATTATTTTTTTCCTGAAATTTGAGTTCATATTAACCCTCATTATGTTCAAAGAGGGGAAAAAAATAAATAAAAGCCTGATTCTACAGTTCCAATTTCTTTGAATCAAGAACTTCATGGTTTGGTCTTGATATAGCAACAGTTAATGTTATAGGTTCTTGCATTCACCTTGAGCAATTATATGGTTTAATGTTTATGCAGTAAATTATTGGGTTTGGCAGTGACTCAGTTGTCAAGATTAGTTTTACACCAAATTGCTTGCAGATACCAAATGACAGTTTCTGTAATGAAAGGTTGCAATTATTTCTAATTTCCTCAATAGTAGTCACAAATCACTGATGCTGATTCTGCCTGTTTGTACGTGGCTTTCCAGAATAAGATCCTGGTGTGTCTGCCTTACCAGTCTTCTGTTCTCTTTACAAAATTGAATAAATCAGGTGGAGTTATGAGTGTGCAGGAGAAAATTTCAGAGAAATTATTACAGCACGATCAGGGTGGGTGTTTTGGGGTTGGTTCTTTGCAGCTTATTTAGTTCTTATTATCTATTTTCCCTTGCTCGTTGATGATGTTTGATATTCCATATGCACCCCCCCCCCCTTCTGAATGATTACAATAATTCAGAATATGAACTGAAATGAATAATTAGCCATGGGACAGTGTTGCCCTGGTGTGAGCATCCTGCCCTTGGTTCTGCAGGTATCTGGCTCAGGGCTCTGTGCATTCATTCTGTGCTGCTCAGTGCAGCAAAAGCCCTTCCAGTCTTCCCAAGCTGCTGAAATTATTCAATCCACAGAGGCTTATCACTTTGCCAAGCTCAAATAATCTCCTTATCACAGTCAGTCTCACACAAGTAACACCATGACTTATCCTTATGCTCTCCTGGCCAATATTAATGCATTCTTTCCAAAGAAAACAGCTTCTAATTGCCTAAGCTGTGTGTGAGCTATTGAGCACTAGGTACCAGTGCTATTGCAAGTATTTAATGCCTTTCTAATACCCATGAGTATGGAAAAAGAAAAAAAAAGCCACAGAAAAACTCCTTTGGTTTATTTTGGGTTTGAACAGTTTACTGCACCAGCACTGTCTGCAGCAGTGCTAACTGGGATTGTAATGCAACTTTCTGATCACTGCTTTTGTTTATGGTGCATGTCCAACTGCATTTTCCCAGGGACAAAACTGCTGCCAGAGAAAGCACCTGAATTCACACAATCTGCTCTTTTCATTAAATACTTGCTTTGTGTTATCTAAAGGTTCTGCTCAAAGCTGTGGTAGCTGCTTACACCTGCGCCGGCGGATGGTGATGGATTGTAGGAACTTGTGATAAATCTTCAGTGTGATCTGCCCAGAGCAGGGCACAAAGATGCTGAGAGGGCTGAAGCACCTCCAGAGTTGGGGTTGTTCAGCCTGGAGAGGAGAAGGCTCTGGGAGGAACCTTCCAGCAGCTTTCCAGTGCCTGAAGAGGTTACAGGACAGGGACTGGGACAAGGGGCAGTGGTTGCACACTAACAGAGGGCGGGGTTAGGTTGGATTTTGGGAAGAAATCTTTACTGTGGGGGTGGTGATGCCCTGGCACAGGCTGCCCAGAGAAGCTGTGGCTGCCCCTGAACCCTGGAATGGATGGGGCTCTGAGGAACATGGTGCTGTGCAAGGTGACCCTGGCCATGGTAGGGGAATTGGGACTGGATGGTCTTTAGGGTCCTTTATGGGGCTGTTCCTCCTTCCCCAGCAGAGCAGGGAGTCAGGGGATGGTAGCCATGGTCAGCGCATCACATATGGTTCTTCTCTCTGCTCAGAAGAGATTCCTTCCCTTGCTGCAGCCTGGGGTGCCTCCCATGGGAGACAGAACTTCTCCAGTGCGAGTCCATCCTGTGGGTTCTGCAGAAATTGCTGCAGGGTGGGTCACTCTCCCACGGGCTGCATCCCTTCAGGAACAGCCTGCTCCCACAGGAATCCCCAAGGAGTCACAAATCCTGCCAGGAAATCTGCTCCAGCATGGCCAACCCTGTGATAAAACACTCTGTGACTGATCTCGAGTTCTTTCATGTTTTGGTTCCTTGCAGGGAGTTGTGACGGTGTTCACAGGGGTCTCAGGTTGAGGGAAGAGATGAGGATCTGACTCCATGTTTCAGAAAGCTTGATTTATTATTTTATGACATAAATTACATTAAAACTATACTAAAAGAGTAGAAGAAAGGATTTCCTCAGAAGGCTAGCTAAGAATAGAATAAGAAGGAATGATAACAAAGGCTCTGTCTCAGACTCTCTGTCCGAGCCAGCTGGGCTGTGATTGGCCATTCATTACAAACATCCAACATGGGCCAATCCCAGATGCACCTGTTGCATTCCACAGCAGCAGATAATCAATGTTTACATTTTGTTCCTGAGGCCTCCCAGCTTCTCAGGAGGAAAAATCCTAAGGAAAGGATTTTTCATAAAATGTGTCTGCGACAGGGAGTAGCATAACTAATTACACTTTGTACAATATTGTGGAGTTAAAGCAAAATCTCATGTGGAAAGCAGACTCAGGGAGCCTCCATGCATGTTTTGAATGGAATTTCCTCTTTTCTCACCTGAGAGTTTTGTGATGTTTCTCCCACTGCCCCCAGAGATGGAATGTTTGCACTGCATTTGTCTGCCCAGGACAGGTATTATTCCAAATGAAAAGTAGAAATTAAGACTGCTGCAAATGTCTTCTAAGTCCTGCTCTATCATTCTTGCAATATGTATCAACATATAAAAAAATTTCTCTTTTCCTCAAAAATTTGTTAGTGAAAAATGACACCGCTATTATCCTTGTATAAATCATAGTAATTTTCTTGGGGTCAAGCTTCTTTAACTTTCAAACAATTTTCAGATGAAGAATAATAGAAAACAAGGTGACAACAGTAAATGTTCAATAAAAAAGCTAACTGTCCTCAATCAGTTTGGGTTTCCTTGTGCTCAGCTTTTATATTTGCAAATAATGGCCGATGTTGATATTATTTGCTTGAAATAATTTGAAAAGGCTTTTATTTTAAGCAGTGCTTTTTAGTTTATGTTTACATGTGCACTGAGTATTTCCTCAGACATTCATAGTTTTTCTGTTGAGAGGTAAAAAGTTAAATCCCTAAGTAAAGGAGTTGTAGAGTATAGAAACTGAAAATACATGTGACATTTCTCTGGGATGCAGTTTGTCTCTCAGATTTGGGATTCTCAGAGGGAAAAGTGAGACAGCCAATTCCTTCCCACCTGTGACCATCACTTATAAGCAAGAATAAACTTATCAACTTTGGTGTCTGCAGTCCCATGCTGCTACACTGGAGTAGCATGGTCAGAAAAATCAGTGACAAAGTGACAGTGGTAGGCACTGATGACCAGACTACAGCAATTAGTTATTATCCATTATATATTATCTGATATTATTATTATCAGATTATTATTTAGAATAATTATAATAATAATAATTATAATTATTATTATAATAATAATTATTATTATATAATGATAATGATAATAATAATAGTAATAATACTACTACTAATAATAATAATAATAATAATAAATTATCTCTATTCTGAGATATAACAAAGCCACCAGAATGTGCTAAACATGGTAGTGTAAGCAATCAGGCTCTTTAGCACAACAGGATGAATTTTAGGAATGCATTATAGAACCTGCCTCTTCCTGATGGAAAAATAATCCCTCATTTCTCCCTGGGAAGGGAGAGAACAGCAAAGCATTTAACAAAATATTTTTGGGAACCAGCAACTTTATTTCTTCAGCATATTTTATTTATTTGCCCCAGGCTTGCAGTGGTAGCTTCACTCCAAGGCACCTTGGTGCTGTGCAGCTGATGTGAGACAAGACATTAAACATAAAATAGGTATAAATATATATACAAAATAAATATAAAATAGGCAGGAGGGCTTGCAGGTGGGCTACATCTCCATGTAGGACCATGCTGAGTCAGTATTACCAGGCTTTTACAAGCATTTCAGACCCTTTGGTGTTTTAATTTTATTTTTTTTCCACTGTTGCCAGCTGGTTTCTGCTCCTACCTACATTTCTATGTACAGTGCTCAATAGGCAGCCTCTGCTGAGGGTCAGGATTTGTATTTATCATTGTACTGCCATGGGGACAGTTTTACTCTCAGGTTTTTGCAATGTGGATGAGGTATAAAGCTGTCCAGTGCTATATTCTCTCTGTATTACTGTAATTTCATTTTTGGGCAAGTACTTTCCCACTTCTCTCCGCAGTTTTTTATAAAACAATTGTTGTTTCAGTCAGTTGTTTATGAAACAATTTCACTTCTAAGTAAATATCACCAGTGGGTGAGGTGACATCTGTATGATTTTGAAAGTGTATATAGTAACCAACAGATATTTAATTACCCTGAATTTAATTCTCATTTTAATTGCTTCTCAAATGCTATCTTAATTTTTGCTAGCTTCTTTTTGATATCTGCTTGGGTCAGGCAGAAATAGAGATGTATCAGAAGGGAACAAAGCAGGATGCTGACTTTGTCCTTCCCATCACTTTGCTGTGTGCAGGTTTTGTTGCTGAGGATGAGCACCTGTCACACAGCAGAGCTGCAAATACTGCAGAATTTTCTCTCTTAAAGCTGTATGGTTTCAATTCTGTTATTTTGTTTGAGATGTTCAGTGGGAAGAGGGCTATGTCCTTCTAATGAGACTTCCTTTGAACAACTTTGCTCATCTCCAGAAGCACTAATCCCAAAGTATCAGACTTGTCTTAATCCAGAGATAAAACAACTTTCTGAAAGGCACACAGCCTACAATTAATTTATTTCTTTACTTTTATATTTTTGCAGAAGAATCAAACTTTCTAACCTTCTCTTGACAGCCTGAGTCATTTGATGGGGTCCTTCAAGGTAAAAGGGTCATGAAACATCACAGAAAAAGACTTCTTCAAAAACCCTAAACCTTAACCTTTGCTACAACTATACTTCTTTTACTTCTCAAGAAGAAACATGTGCTTCAGAATGAAATATTTCTATCATTCTAGTTGTAATAAACTATTGTCAAATAGGGAACAGGTGTAAATTGCTCAACAATTCTGTTCTTTTTTAAAGTCTGCATTGGGGAAGGTCCATAACAAAAAAGTTTTTTGTTTGCTTGTTTTTATCTATACTCTATTCTTTGATCCAGTTTGTTCCCAAATCTCTCCTCTATAAGAAATACTACTCAGGGCTGGTGTTTAAATAGTAAATTGTCAAGAGAATTTGTAAAGGTGGCCTTAATTATGCAATTATCAGGGTCCACCAGCTGACAATTAAACCCACACTAATGTGTTTGATTTCAAACACCAAACCTGGCAGCAGATCCCAAAGCTTCACTACAGCTCTGGCAGGAATTAAATCTTGATCCCATTGCTGTGAGTGGGGATTGGCTGCATTGATGTCACTGCTCAGGCTCTGAGCTAATCATTATCAGCCACAGCATCTGCTGCCTTTTCAAGCAGAAGAAGAGTGACAATTACAGAAGTTCTTTTAATAAAAGGGAAATTATGTGAAGAAAATCGCTATGACAACTGTGGCAGCTCACCTGAGTGTGCTAATATACATATCAAGAACTATTGATGACTGTGTGAAATAATATTGCCCTTAAATGGAAACTAAGGAGATGAGAAGTGTACTAATCTATCATTAGAGGCAAATGAAACTTCAGAAGAATTTATGACAGCTCCCCTAGCTCAGTGTAGCCTTGTGGCACTTGTTAGGAGCATTAATCAGGAGAGGCATAGGGGAGGTGGCAACAACCATCAGGTGTGGGGCAAGGTCATTGAGAAAAATGTCTAATTCAATCAGAGAGCTGGCAGGTGACACGAGGAGCTCGAGAAGGGTTTATGGGCACAGCTGGCATGGACTGGCACCAGGCAGGGTGGGCAGGCAGCTCTAGAACCCTCTAGAAGGGTGTGAGCTGCAGGAAATGTTGAAATTAAGGTGAGAGGGGATTCTCCGTGCTCATCAGGCTGTGAAGTGACACAAAATGACAGAGTGGCTAAAACAAGGGGTTTGGGACTCAAATGTCCCACTGTGAGTTCAACAATGATGGAGGAGTGTGCTTGGAGGTTTTTTGTCACCCCACCAGGATGGGGCTGCTGGGGTACAATCCTTGAGCTTCATTGCAGCATCATCACAGGGCTGAGACAACAGAAAGACCGCAAAGCTCATGTACAGCCAGCAGCAGCCAAAGATTTCTCTGTTACAGAGCATTTAAAAACTTTCTAGCCAGCAGCACATTGCTAAAGCTTACAGACAGTTGTTCTAGCCAGTCCTAAAAGCACAGGTACACCTGCTGCACACAGAGCTGGCTTGTCTGCCTTCTATTAACTATACAATATACCATTCTTATTGCCATTACCATTACTGTATTATTATTACCATTATTGTATTATTATTACCATTACCATTATTCTACAACCATTACCATTATTCTACTACCATTACCATTATTCTATTATTACCATTA
>JAHXMQ010012340.1:18931755-18943688 GCA_020466415.1 Ammodramus savannarum pratensis
CCTTGGAAAAAACAATTACCAACCTTTATATGAAGAATTACATACAAGCCATGACAGTTCAAGTAGAATAATAGTGAATTTTTCACAGGGTAAAAAATAGATTTTTTGGGGGGTTTTTAGAGTGGGGATTCAGGGGGCAAGATGGAGGAATCTGGGCGTGTCCAGCCTTTCTTCTTCTTGGCCTCCAGCTTCTGCTGTGATGTTGGCACTTTTGGATTGGTTTAGAGGAGAAGCTCACTGTCTAACATAGGTGTTGGGTTTAGGGAAGTTATTGTAAATATTGTACATGTAGTTTTTAGTATAAAAAGAGAACACCACCCCAAGGACAGGCAGTGTGCCTCTGTCTGTCCTGCTGAACAGACCTCAGCAGTCCAGGAGAAAGAATTTTATAGATAAGAAACAACAAACAGCCTTGAGGATGAGAACTGAAGAGATCTGACTCCTTCTTTGACTGCTGGGCTGGGAAAAGAGATTTCTAACACATCTCCGAGTCACTCTGACCGACAAAAGTCCTGAGAGGGAAGCTGTGCAGAAGTCACAGTGGGCAGGGAGAGCCTTTTCCTGCTGTCCCTCTGGGCAAGGAAAGCCATTCCTTCAGCCAGTTGGAGCATTTATGTTGACAATTTGAGCATTTTTAAATGATTATATCACAGACAATTGGAGCACAGGAGCTTGCAGCTCTCCAGAGCCTCACGGAAGATGGGCCCACAGCAGCCACGAGCTTTGTTTGGGCCTCAGCACCAGTTTCTGTGCCAAAACCCTTCTCCTTGAATTTCATTTATTTATTGCTGAATGTCAGTTCTGAGCTGTGAATTCTGAATGTGCCTTTTGAAATGATGTTTTTAAACTGTTCTTGGACTTTCAGCAGAGAGTCAGGATTGTTTTTCCTAGCCAGCAGGGCCTGCTCCAGCTCCCAGGGACATTAGTGGAGAGATGCTGACTGATTCATGATGTGCTGGAGCACGGTCTATAGGAGTAACCGTGCAGGGATGGGCTTTTCCAACACATAACTTTTATCAGCACTTCATTTTGTAGTGATCTTAAAAATGATAAGGATCCTGCGAATTACGAATTTGCAGAGCACTTTTCTTGAGCATGTGGAGTGAGCAACAGTGACTTTTGCCACTGGAAAAAATGATTTGCGGGTTTTCCAAATGATACACAACTGTCATTTCAATGTTAGATACTATATATATATACATATATATATATAATATATATATTTATATTTATATATTTATATATATATTTATACACACACATATACACACATAAATATTATATATATAGTAAATATATTTTCATATACTCTAGTGTATATAATAAATATAATAATACATAAAAATAATATATAAAATATATAATGATATAAAATATTTATAGATGCAGTAATAATACATTACATAAAATATATATGAAATATATTTTATGTAATGTATATTATAATATATAAAATATTATTTATAGTATTATATATAGTATTATATATACTATACTATATTATAATATATATAAAATACATATATTATGTATTTATATATACTGTATAAATAGTATATACCATGTATAAATACTTAAATACTCATAAATACTTTATATATAAGTATATAAACACTATATGTATCTATATATTGTATACTTGTATTAATACTATATAATATTATATATATTATATATAATTTTATATTTATATTTTATATTTTTTATATATTATTTTTATATAATTTATACTATATACATTATTATTACTATTATTTTTATTACTATATATAATATTTATAATATATATTATATTATAAATATGGAATGTATTTATTTATACTATACTGTGATATAAATATATAATATATATATTTATAATATATATTATATATAGGTATATCATATCCATAAGATATACTATAATATATATTATATTTATAATGTATATAATAAATACATTTATAAATACTACTTTTTTAGGTCCTTGCTTTCTCAAAACTACAATATTTTCATTATTTTTTCCCCCACAAAATATACTTTGCATGCAAACTTTGAGTCTCCTGTGTTCTCAAATATACCTAAGATATGCCATAATAGATATTATATTTATAATATAATATCTATAGTAAATATATTTCTATATACCATATAAATACTACTTTTTTAGGTCCTTGCTTACTCAGAAGTGAGGGATGATAAAACTCCAATATTTTTATGATTTTTTGCCCACAAAAATCGACTTTGCATGCAAACTTTGAGTCTCCTGTGTTCTCAAAGATACAGAATATATGCTATAATATATATTATATTTATAATATCTATAATAAATATATTTTATATACCATATGAATACTACTTTTTTAGGTCCTTGCTTACTCAGAAGCAAGCAATGATGAAACTACAACATTTTTATTATTATTTTGCCCACAAAAATCAACTTTGCATGCAAGCTCTGAGTCTCCTGTGTTCTCACCTGTGCAGTGCACTGCAAATATTTCTGCACAGTTGTGCAGCAAAGGCTGATGAGCACAACACAGTCTGAGGAGAGCATTTTGTTCCCTACATGCTGCAATAATACTAATACACTTTGTACTCTGCACAATGGCTTGTACTTGGGGAATTGTGCTTTCATCCAATTTTCTTGCAAATAATGAACAAGTTCCTCCAGGTTTATTGGTGCTACCCTGTGCACACTTTTTTTTTTTTTTTTTTTTTTTTTTTTTTTTTTTTTTGGTGTAAATTATTTATTCTGCTAATTTAACAGCAAACAGTTCTGGCTAGTGAGCTTAGTGAGGCAATTTCATAGGTGTTGGTTGTAGGTTTATTATTTAGGGATTGAGATGTCTCTGGTAATGCCAAATAAGTACAGACCTCATCAGAGAAAGCAATTGAATGTGTCCAGCTTGTCCAAATCTCAGATCATGCAGCCATTATTTGATGGTCGTTAAGTTTGGTGTTTTATTGCAAAAGAACACCAATGTGGTTTTTTGAGGTTGCTCACAAGTTAACCCTTGTAGCTCCTTTCCCAGGAGCTTTCCCCCCCCCCAGGAGCTCCCTATAAACTTTTTGATCCCTTTGAGCTGACCAGAACCTTCCAATCCACACATTCTGATCTTGTGGAAATGGAAGTTATTAAGGATGTTTTTGGATATGTGTCTTGTGGGATAGCTTAATGGTTTGGAGGCTTTGGACACATGAATGCTGAGGAGGCCACATATAAATCACATTTAGGACCACAATAAACACCCTCTGCTGATTGTTCTCCAAGGTGGTGTGCAGACACACAATTGTCACTGTTTTTAGGGAGAGACTTTGATGCCAATCATTTGTAAAACATGAACTGTCTCATGTCCTACAGCATCACTATCCAATTTAATGGGTGTTGTGTAATTTCTTTAATTCAATAAGGAAAACATTATTCTCATGAGGACTTTTCAGCTGACATGCCATAACTGGGTGATTCATTGGAGGGAGTAGAGCCTGGGAAGACAATGTCAGAAAAGCAGAGTGGGGGGAAGACTGTGAGCAGGGCTTGGTGTAGATAACATGTTGAGGCATGGTTGTTTCTATTCTGCCATCTTTATTTCTGCAGAAAAATTACTGCTCTGTGCTGTGCTGTGCCTGGCTCCTTAAAAAGCACTCAAGAAAGCCCTGCAGAAGGGCAAGAAACTCTCATGTTCAGGTTCTAACCTCTCTTCAGTAGCAGCTGGAGGTGTTTTATTTTTTAAGATGGGGTAAGCTGCTCTGTAGGCTGTTTGGGGTGTTTGGGGTTTGTTTTTCCTTCTCTTAACACTTGATTTGGAGTGTTCTGGTTCTGTTTGTGTTCAATACAGGTGTGGATTCGTTTTTCATTTTAAATTTAAAACAAGTTGCAGGTGATGGGGAAGATTTGAGATTCTCCTTTTCTCTTCCTAAGGCAGTTCCTTCTGTAGTTTTAGGTCAGCCTTCACAGAAGTGCTGGCTCCCTTGGAGATGAGCTGAAAGATGCCCTCAAGAATGGGCTTGTTAAGGTCTGCCCAAGGTTCCAGGTGGCTGTGGGGTGGGATAAAGAGGTGCCTTGTGCAGGAACTGCTGTTGTGTTCGGGATGCAGAGCAGGTGGTGCACAATTCCCAAGCTGCATTACCAACTCCCAGTTTACTCCCTGTTGTAACTTGGTGGCATGGGGACAAAACCCACAGCCCATCTGCCTGGAAAGGAGGGCACAGAGCTGGTTTGGATGCACTCAGATTGATCAGGGAAACTTGAAATGAGGACACCTGACAGATTCAGGGGTTTCTGGGTGGAATGTAACTTTTAAAAGCCCCAAGAGAATAGCACATGGTCTCTCAGTGACATGTCTCTCAATGAGCTCCCTCATTTTCACATTGTTCTTTGGTATGAAATGTTCAACAGAGATTCCACCTGCCTGTTCCACAAGTAGGTCAGCATTTGATAACTGCATTAAAATTGTAGTTTCCTAAATCCTCTCTCTCACTATAATCCTGCCTGTCCCTCTCAATTTTCCTATGTTCTAATGTGCTGTTTTGGAGAAAATGTGGAGTCTTTTTTTGAATTATTTCTGAGTTGCCACCCACAATTAAGCTGTTTTGTCTTAGGTTTGGGTCACATCCCTTCCCCAAAAGCCTCTGAAGACAGACATCACAGATATGATGCCACACAGGAAAGGTTTTGTCATGTAAAAGTCCATGTCTTTTTGTATTGTTCTGGAAAAAACCCCACCAAGTGTTTGGGCCTGTGAAACTGTCTTAAAGAATATATTTGGAATATTTAAATATATTTGGTAATTTAACTCTTCAGCCTGACATTCAGCTCATTTTCAATGTAGCCCATCACTTCTGGTGTGACATTACTGAAAACCTCCTGATTAAAGCCAGCTCTCTTATGCATACTTTACCTCTGTGACCTATGAGTAGCTTGAAACCATTTGAACTCTGTCTAAATTGGATCCCCCTGGTTGTAAGTGTTACTGCATGTCAGTTCTGTGTCAGTTGGATGGAAATCTTGCTGCAGAGGATGAAAGTTCACAGCTCAGTATTAATCTACTGGGCAAACTACATCTAATGCCTTCAGTTTTCTTGAAATATAGCTCCTGATGACCTCTGACAGGTAAAATACAATGCAGGATTTTCTAATATTCATTTTCAGTGTAGCTATTTAAAATAAGGCATGTATCATCCTTCTGTACCAAATAAATGCTGTGAGAGACAAAATTAAGAATAGTGACATGTGGATTATTGGATGTGGAGACTTTGGTTAATAAAATATGTCTAGGTCCATTACTCCACAATTGTCTTGGAATAGGAAATGCAAATCCTGGCTAGAGGAGGGTGTGTGGGGATGAGCTGCTGGCTGGGATTCCCTTGGTATCTCTTGGATGAGACTTCCAAACTGCTGTGTGAGCTTGGAAAAAAACCAAATAAATAAATTCCAGAAGCTGCATGGCTCCTGGAGCAGGCAGCATCAATCACTGAGTGGAGTCTGCCTCCAACTCACAACCAGGAGCTTTGCATTTAGCACCAGCTACTGTTTTAAAAGAGAATCTGTGCAGATTTGTGCAGCCTGGATGACACCATTACCAACATCCCGTGCTGTTACATGGTGACAACAGTGACACCTCTGCTCCTGGCGTTGTGAGGGAGAATTCCAAGTACATTACATTTGGGTTTGCTTTTGAAGGGGTTTATTGGGCTCAAAATCCCAGCCTAAAAAAGGGAAAATGCACTGATAGGTGCGGGTTTTTAAGTCTGCAACTTGCTCTCACTTCTGTTTAAACTAACAGCAAAACTCAGACCTCTTTCATGGCAGCAAGTTGGACTTCTAAATAGTTATTTGGAGTCTGAAAGGAAATCCTGCATTCATTGCAAATCCCAAATTGTCTCTAAAAGAGTGGGATTTGGTGGGAAGAAAGAAATCAAACATGGTGACAAGAAAGAAATCCAGCCCTGAGCTCTGCTTTGTGGGTGCTGGGAGGGAAGGATGCTCATCAGGCCCTAGACAGGAATTAAATAAGTTTTTCTCAAAGCCCTGCTGCAGCCCCACTGAGAACTGACCAAGTGTGCTGTGCTGGGCCTGGAAGGAGCCTTGGGCTCTGTAAGGAGCCTGGGTTTAAGCCTTGTGTTTAAAGAGAAATTTTAGTCTATTCAGAGTGTACCTACTCAACAGCATCTCTGGAGCCCTTCCAGCTCCTCTGGTTCTGGAGCCACAGTTTGTCTTTCCAAACAGATAAGTCAGATAAAATATCCCATCTGATGACTCTCATCCTGTCACTCCTCTCAGGGAAGCACAAAACAATGGCAATAAATCAGCACTGCTATGGCCAGAGGTATTTTAAGACAGTGGCTGTCAGATCAGTTCTTGGACAGTTCAGGAGCATATTTTCCTCTTGTTTCTATTTTTAAACCCAGGCTTCTAAAATCCTGACAGCCTGGCTCTTTTTCCTGTGACTCACACAAAGAAATAAATTTTTGATTACAACACGTGCAAGGGCCCAGAGTCCAAAACTTTCAAGTTATCTTCTGTCAGGGCCTCTGAGGCCTGGAATTGAAGGATAGATATCAGAGGACCTCCCTGTGGGTGCAGAGCTGGGGTCACACTCATCTCTGGGAGACCAGAGGTAATGCCACAGGACTTTTCTCTGAGTTCCTGCACACTTTCTGCCATAAATATAGAATTACAGCACAGGGACTCCTCCAACAACGTAACCAGAACAAAGTATTTGAAGAAATGGAAATGAAGTGGCATCTTGCAGACTATGGCAATCTGGTGGCTGGTGGGCTTTAATCATTGTTTTTTTTGCTGTGTTAATTTGGCGGTATTGAACGTTCAGACCCGACAAATAGGTGGAAAAGAGCACTCGGATGAAAATCCATCAGAAAATGAGGGGATGCTTCAAAGCACCAGGAGGGTGTGCAGGTGGATTCTGGGCTGGAGGAATCAAAGCAGGGACTGACAGCAGTGATCTCCTCCCTTGCTGTTCATTGGCTCACACTCCTCATTTTGATAGAGACCCCCAGATATGGAGGAGTAATTTTCCCTTTGCAGAACTCCCATATGTGGGAAATTTTCTTCTGAAGCTTACACAGAGGGCTTCATGACAGGCCAAACTTGAAAGAGTAGAAGGAGGCCAACAACAGTGAATAAAATACTATGGTTTCATGTTTTTTTGCATATGAAACAGCTGGGTAAAAAATTATGTATACCTAAAGTTTTTTACATCCACAGCTAATGTCTAATCTCAAAAATAGGAGCTTGATCTCAAGGCAGGGCAGAATGTGTGCTCTTTTCAATTTTATCAGTTTAACTGGAAGTGAAGCCAAGGATTTCAGTGGCATGAATGTGATCCTGTATTGTCTGCTCAACATCAAGTACAGCCCTCAGCCTGAAGCTTGGACAGAAGCTTAAGTATACATTGTATTCTAGATTTGTCCTTCCTAAGGCTAGCAGTTTGTTCTAAATGGGAAAAAATCACTGTCAGATGATTAGCTTATCTTGCTGGTGGTGGGTAGAGCCACAAGCTGATCTGGAAAAGTTTTGTGGCTGGATTTGTTTTAAAAGCTGGAGTGTTTTGTAGGCTTGGCCCTATACTGGATATGGGCTTGTGGAAAGCTGGAACTGAACCCCTGCTTTTTCCTTTGTCTTCTGCATTGCCACATTTGTGTTTTTAGTGTTTTCCTTTTGCCTTCTCCCTCCCCGAGGTGGGACATCTGGTTCTGTAGACACAGTTTGTCTTTCCAAACAGGTAAATCAGATAAAATATCCCATTTTGGGACATCCCAGTGGGTGGGTCACTGTGGCAAGGAGGGTGGTACAAACAGAGCTGTGAAGGTCTGAATGCACAGCAGGAATCCACAGAAACCCTCCCTGGGGGCACACCAGGGTACCCTGGTTAAATTCTAACTGAGACTCAGAGCTGACTTTATGAGCTGGTTTTCTCTGAGAAGTCAGTTTTCTCAGCGTGGTCCCAGTTTGGGATGGATCACAAAAGTCACAACAGATGGAATTGTGATCAGTAGGTCTGAAGGAGCAAAGAAACACTGAAAAATTCCTCACCTGCATAGTCTGGGTTAGCTGGCAGGGAAAATGACTTTTTAACACAAAGGTTTTGAGGTGACCTTATGAGACAAGAGATCAGAACCCACACCTAGATTGGTTTAGAAACCTGAATGTATTTCCAGAAAGTCCTCTCAGGATTCCACCTGGCATTTTTCTACTAAGCTCCCATCTGTGTATTCCCTAGTAGAAAGGAATCTTCTAGATAATATCTTCTAGATATTAGATATTATTAGATATCAGCTTTCTAATTAGGCTTATTCATAATTAATCTGCATAAATCCATATGCAGAAACATCTTATTACAATTCTTTCAAAACATGAAACAGGACATGAAAGAGATGTTTGTGTCTGCTCATTTTCCATTTCTTGGTTTCTGCTATCCCTGTGTCATGGTGAGGTTGAAGGTACAGTTTAGGTAAATTTTCAAATTTTAGAAGTATCCACTGCTCGATCTTGATATTGTCTTTTGTACATGAAAATGTTGGTGACTGTACTGAGGGATACATATTTTAATTGAATAATAACACTGTTTCTGTAATTTCTGTGTGTTTTGTTGTTTATTTGTGTGGGGTTTTGGGGATTTTTGTGTTTGGTTGTTGGATTTTTTTTCTATTACTTCCCAGTCTTTGCTCAGCTCTGCAAGCACACTGAGATGTGTCAGGAGGAATAGCATATAGCTTGCAGTCCATCATCTGCATTCCCTTTGCATTAGGTGTAACACTGGCATGAAAATCAGAGCCCCTGCTCCAATTTTTCCAGCTGTCTCTGTCTCCCTGTGATCTTTTTGTACAAATTTTCTGGCAAGTCTACAAATGTGCACGCTTATATCCCTTTCTTGGGCATGCATACACATTTTTCTATCTCAAAACATAGGTAGAACTAAGTGGAATAATTCATTTTTTCCCCCAGTAATATGAGTGTGTGTTTACCGATGTAGGTAAACATCAGTAAACAAAACATACATCTAATATATAAAAATTACAATATCTTCTTTCTTTGTCCTCTTGCTCTCAGATCTCTGTGTAAGTTTGTTTTGTTTTCATTCAAAATGTATGAATAAAGCAATATCAGGATCTTTTCACTGCCATCATCAAGTCTTACTTATACTTTTACAGCTTCAGGAATTGTTAACTTTTAGGCAATAAATGTCATCTTATTTCTGAGGTCATATTTATTTTATTCCCCTCAGTAATATTATTGCTTTAAAACTGTAATATGTTTTCTATTTTGGTGTTTTCCTGCTGCCCCCAGGGACTTGAGCTCTAACTAGGATTGGCCATGGTGCTGTTCTTATTCTGCACATATTTTTGGGTAGGCAGGAGAGAGTGCCAGGGCTGAACATGATATTCCATTGGAGCAGCTCCTGCCAAGGTTTTGGGCTTGAACAATTTGGTAGAGACATGATGTCACTGTCTCCATCAAATTTGTACTGTAGATTTGTTTCAAAAATAGCAATTAACATAATTTCTTGTGGGTTTCCCTAATTTTATTGTATCTCTGGTTTCACAGCCTTTGCACTGCGTTGCTTGTGTCCTGGTGGTATTTCTGTTTCATTATTTTTCAAGCAGAGTTTGATGACACTGATTTAGCAGTTTCTCACAGTTCACTGCTCAGTTTCCATCAAATTATACTTGTAGTTGTACCAGACACTTTCATCATCAATTTCCATATGCCTCAAAGACATGCAGGGCCCAGTTTGCCAACACTGAGCTCAAATTCCAGGCAGTAACTGGAATACAGGATTTCTGTTCCGAGGGTGCCTGAAACAGAGTGCAACATCCTTCAGTCCTTAGCAAGTGTTTTCAGCCTGGATGCATTCAAAATCCAGACAATAACTGGTAAGGAATATTGATTTTTTTTTTTTTTAATGCCAAATCAAGGGATAAAAATGAGCATTGACCAGAGGTGACACCGTAGGGCCTTCACCATTCCTTCCCAGAAAGCTGGCTTACATAGAGCATTGCTTGTGAATTTAAGGTTTGCTCTTTCCCCACAGAATGGGAGGATTCCTAAGCAGCATGAGCTGTGTTTTCTGTGCAGCAGAGTCTGATGATGATGATAATTAGCACACAGTAAAGATTTTGGCTTCAGGCCCTTAGGAAGGTGTACCTTCAGATCAGCAGTGTTACCAGGGCATTTAAAGTGACAAGGCTCCTGAGAAAGTCTTTTCCTTCATTTAGGGAGCTCAGATTGGAAAGATGTCCATGTAGGAACACCTGACACCTTTAAAGGCTTTCTGTTATGGTCATCCTACAATTTTCTGTCAGGGCACCACAGTTCTGACCCAGAGGGAATCTGGATGAACCAGAACTAGCTGCAGATTTGCTGGAGAGCACGTTTCTTCGTGTCTGTCAAAAGCATAAAGTTAATTATGCAAAGCATGAAGTGAAGCTCTATTTGTTTAGATGTAAAGAGGTTAACTCTGAGTAGCTGTTGACAATAGTCATCATCATCATCTGATTAATTTGCCAGTAAAGCTATAGTAAATCTGTAGTCTTCAAAAAAAACGTGTTGAAGGTAGCACAGGAGTAATACTCTCTCCTCTGCAATACCATGTAAAATGCTTTTCTTGCACTGAGAAATAAGATCAATTTCAGCTTTGCCATTTGCTTTCCATGTGGAATTTTGACTGATTTGGAGAATTTCATACATAACTTTCCATGCAATAGGGGAGAATAGCAATATTCTCTCAGGAGCAGTGAGAAGAATTTTTCTCCATCTGCAGGAATTTCTGTTTGTGGAGCCTGACATTTGAAAAATGCAAAGGAAAACCACTTGACAGAATCTTCTGTGTGAAGTTAGAGGGACAGGGGTAGAGTTAGAGTGTGGACAGGAGGGCATCTGCTCTCAGTGTGACTCCTCAGAGCCATGGGGACACAGTTCATGTTACACCCAGGAGCAGAAGCAGTGTGTGACCAGGGTCTGCCACAGGAGAGAGAATTTCTGTGATGAACAGGGCAGGGAGTTAAAGAAGTTAAAGGTCAAGGAGAGGAGAGGTTTGTAGGACACTCTTGTGTACTAGCAATTCCTGTTTTCTGACACACCATCAGATTTTGGTACAAAATTATTTGGCACAAAATGGGCTTTGAGTGCCTGAGATGCAGGTGGATTAAACTGAAGGTTTTCCCATGCCCTGGCTTTGACTCAATGAATAATTGAGACAAATAATAAACTAATTAAACGATAAAATGATCACTTGGGGATAAAAGGCATCCACCTTCTAAAGAGGCAAATTGCAATGCAATAAATAGGATGTGAAAACACCCACTGGTGTGTATTCCCTGCCACAGCTCACTGACCAGAGTGTGACCCCCAAAATCTTTCTCTGAAGTGTGCCCTGAGCCTCCAGCAACTGGGAGTTCTTGCAGTGACGCCTGTGCAGGAGCTGCTCTCCATCAAACAACACTTGCATCATTATGTGCATACAAAACTGCAATCACTGCCTTCTCTGTTGTGCAGAAATAAATCACCCATGGGTCCTTCTTAATTGTGAAAAAAAGAATGTTCAGGGGAAAAAACCTATTATTAATATTTATAATATTATTATATTATAAATATATAACATATAAAATATTATATATTATAAAGACCTATTATATCATATCATATAGCATATAGCACATAGCATATAGCATATAGCATATATCATACCATACCATATTATATTATATTATACTATAGTATATATAAAGATATATACATAATATATATCTTTACATATAATATAGTATAATATGTATATAGTATATATTATGTTATAATATATAATATTGTATAATATATATTATATACATTATATATAATATACAATATATATTATATTATAATATATAATATATGTATATAATGTATATAATATATATTATATTGTAATATATATAATACAATATATATATTA
>JAHXMQ010012340.1:18943788-18964750 GCA_020466415.1 Ammodramus savannarum pratensis
ATAGTATAGTATAGTATAGTATAGTATATCATATAATTAATCATAATAATAATATATAAAATATTCTATATATTTATAATACATAGAATATATATTATAAATATATATATAATACAAACATATATCACATATACTATTAACATTATATAATATTATATAATATTAATGCTATTGATATTATATAATATTTTAAAAAATTAATATTATTATTTCTTTTCCAGGTACCATGGCCATCAGTTACACTGGGAGTTCTTAGAAGGACAGACACGTCTCCTCCAGCTGTTTTTTTTTTTTGCATCACTTTATTTTTACAGAGGGTGAGTAGGAAAATTCCAATAAAATATTTAATTTTATTTAATTTAAAGGGGTGAAGCAGCAGACAAGCATTATCCTGTGACAAAGTTCTGGCCCATCAAATGTAAAAAGACTGCCCAGAGGGCAGCTGGTGATATTTCCTTCAGTAATCTTACCTGATGCTCTATCAGCAGAATATCTGTATATCTATCAGCAGAATATCTGAATATCTCTTCTGTATCTGCAGGTTCTGACAGAAGGCTCCAATTTCAGTTCCTTTTGGCAAACACACTCCCAAAGCTGGTGTGTTTCTATGGAAAGGCTGTGGGTTCTTTCTGAAGTGTTTGCTGGGGTATTGAACAGTTTATAGGCCTGTTTGTGAGGGAAAAAAGTCAGAGAAAAATTGATAATGGGACAGATTATGAAAGTCCAAAGCCTTGAGATTTGTGGGGTTTTCAGCTCTTAGGATTCAATTAGCTGCTGGTTCCAGCCTGCAATTTTGTTAAGAAGCCCTAAGAGCTAAAAAACCCAATTTGCAAAATTGGAATCCTGTGGTTTTGGATTTTTTTTTTTCCCTGTTTGTAAGTAATACTCTGTTTTTCTGTTGTTTTCATGTTGTTGGCCAGCATGCACACCAAATGCCCTGTGACTTATGGCCTGCAAGTGAAAGTGCAGAGCAAGGGAGAATCTATCCAAACATATTCAACAAATTTGGGACATCGTGGGGCTCAGTGGGGCCTGAAGCCCAAACTAATGCAGTTTTCTTCTTCTGTTGTCTTCTGTTCCACAGTTAGGGAAGAATTTCTGCTTTAATGGGGGAACGAGCCTGTTAAGATGCAGTTTTTGGTAGAATTGCACTGGTCTGTGCTGACATGTGGTAAATCCAGTGACTTTTGGTGAAGATTGCAACCAGCGGCCATCCACTGGATCAAAATCTACTTTCTTAAAATGTCAGGGAAATTAAAATATGTTAGGAAATTAAAATATGCATTGTCTAGTACTGTACCAGAGTGTCCCAGTCTCTGCAGGCTGAAACTGAATTGCCTGCAGTGCAAATGAGAACCCTTGGTGCTCTGGTCTTAAAATGGCTAAAAAAAAAAAATCCAGGAAATTGAAACAAACAATCCAAACCCCTCTGGTACTGTGTGCAAAGGAAAAATAGTGTGAAACACTGGCCTGGCTCTCCCAGGAGGTGCAGCACACGCTGTGCCAGCCTTGGTCCTGCACTGCTTTGTGCCAGCACAAGAATTCATGACACTGCTGTGGGTCTGCCCCAAAACCCCTTCTGCCCTTTTGGAAAGAGCCTTTTTAAAATCTGAATTTGTTCTTCATATTTTCTGTGGTTTGCATGTGTTTGAAAAGGTTTGTTTGGTTTGGTTTGAATTCCCCTCTGTGTAAAAGATCTCTTGAAAAAACTGATTATTTAAGGAATGAGTGCTCAGAGCTGGGCTTGAAGTTATACTTTCTTGTAGTGCTTTACAGGTACTTGGGAAATTTTTTTCCTGAAGTAAAGAGCAAAAATAGGTAGGTGTCTGTGGTTCAGGGTGTCTGAAGTACCCTGTGTGTGTCTCATAAGCTGTTAGCTCTGTCCTGTGCTTGGCAGAAACTGGAGGCAGGGGTACCTATGAAATGTATTGAAGATGACATGATAGACTGTGAAGAATGGGTGTGCTTTTCTGGATTCTGTAGTGGTTTATAATTTTGAACATGCACCTCCTCAATCTGTGCATTTGATGATAATCACTCTGGATTTATACACGTGAAAAAAACAACATCCAGTGCCAACTCTGAACAGAACTAAAGTTTCATGTATAACATATCTTTCTTTATCATTAATAGGCAGTATTAAGGTAAAGAAAAGCTGTTTGTTTGCTGTTTTGAATTTCACCCAGCTAGAAAAATCACTCCTGTGACACTCAAACTCTGCCTTTACTTTTTAGGTTTCTGAATTTATCTCTGAAATCCTCCTGTCATATGTTTGTTAACAAATACATGTTCCAGCCATAATATAGATATTTTATTTTTGTGTGCTTGCATTTTGATGCTGCTCTTGTGAATTAGTGAAGAAAGGCAGCAGGACCCTACTCCTCCCCTCAGAAAACCCTTTAATCAGTTTAAGTAAAATATTTTTTTCTTCCTATAACAATCTGGGGCCAGCACATTTCCAAAGTGAGTACCACTTAGGAAAGCACGCTGAACACAGTTTGTAAAAGGGAAAAGTTCTGCGTGGTGCCCTTAGCAGAAAATGTTTCAGAGTTTGTCAAGTAATGTATGAACAAAAATGCTCCTGATGACTGTGTTACAGCTTGCTGCTGCTGCTGAGCAGGTATTATTGTGAAAAAGGTGTGAGCTTAGAAGCAGGTCCTGCTCTGGATTCACACAAGCAAAACCCAAATACCAGGAACTTGCTGTGTGTAAGGACTAGTGAGGCAGGGAAGTGCCAGGGAAATGTCTGATCTCCTTCTCTACCACAGACAAGGTCTGTGAGCTTCCTAATTCCAACCCCATATCCAGGTTTCTTCCCTGTTTCTCTGTGCCAGGAGCTCCTTTTGTAGTGCCACGGGCACCAGATGTGCAAAGACAGAACAGGAGAAGTGCTGGTGCTATGAGTGTGGAGAAGGGATGCAGCAGGTTCAGGGTCAAACCTGCTCCCTGTCACCTCTCCCTTTGTGTTCCTGGGACCAGGAGAGCTCTCCTGTTCCCTTTTTTCCCTCAGCTGCTCATCTCTCTCCTCGTCCAGTCCCAGCAGGAGAATTTCTGCAGTGGCTGGGCGAGGAGGCTGATCCACAGCAGAGCAGAAGGTTTTCCCTGGTGCTGAGTGGATCAGTTTCCCTGGTGAGTATGGTTCCCTGTTCCCACCAGAGTGCAGGGACACGGGTGGGATGCTGGATTGCTGGTTTCACAGCTGGGTCACAGGAAGCCAGCTAAAAATACTCGTGCAGAATCTGTCCCAGGAAAAGTTTCCCTGGAAGTGTTGCTCTGATTTGGTCAGGAGGGCGACTCATCTCTGGGCCTTTTTGTCTGAAACAGGAATTTTCCTGTGGTGGTTCACGGAGCTCACTTCTTTCAAAAGTTATAATGACAACTGTAAAAATAATCAGAATGAAAGAGTAAATTTGGGAAAAAGGTCTTAGGCCATTTAGTCTTTTTCAGGTTGATTTTTCTTAGTTTGCTTCTTTCTAAACAGGACAGTCCATCCCAGTGGATTTCTGCCTGGCAATACAGGAGACCCTTCTCGTGGCTTTCAGCAACAAAGGGAAACCTGCCTGCTTGCCATGCATACCTGAAGGTTGGCCAGAGTCAAAATTACTTATTTAAAATATATAGGTCACTTATACTCACTATTAGAGGCCTGCTATTTATTTTCTGTCTGCCCAACTACTCAAAAATATTTGGGCTTGCTCCTTCTGTCTTTCTTTCCTTCTGTCTTTCTTCCTGTCTTTCCCCTCATTGTCATATATTTTTGGAAGTCTCCCCTTTCCATTTGCTGTCTTGAAGGTAAAAGAACAAACACGTCAAATCTTTGTTACTGTTGTGGCTGTTGACACAATTGCTGTGATTTTGGCGAGGGTGGGAGAGGGGAGAAAAAAGGGAAAAAAATAAAAGACAACAGCCACATTCCTGATTTTATTTTTCCATAGGAAAGCCCCAGTTACCCTAAGACAATGCTCGGCCTGAAAGGCGAACCCTGGTGTTTCTGGTCGCTGAGGTGAGCTTACCTACAAAGGAGCAGGGCACCGCATCAGCGCCCGCTGACGGAAGGTGCGGCGGAAGATGACAAAACCCGTTCTGAGGATTTGGGGGTTTTTAATTGTTATGACTTATTTATTTTGTCCTCTCGCTGGGCAGCGGACGATGCGTGCTGCGGGGCCGGCCGTGTCTCGGCGGGTCGGGGGTCCCGGGGGGCTCGGGCTCTGTGACCCCAGCGGGGAGAGCGCAGCTCGGGGAGCCTTGTGCGGCACTTGGGAAATGCAGCAGCGCTCGCTCGCTCGCTCCCTCCCTGCCCGGGGGGGCCAAGTGCGAGGCAGCGGGAGGAGCCGTGCGTGTCTGTGTGTGTGTGTGTCTCTGTGTGTGTGTGTGCGAGCAGCGCCGTGGCCGCCGTGTTTCCTGGTGCCTGCTCCCTGACCCCAGTGGCAGCCCCGCTCATTGCACCGCGCCCGCCCTCGCCGCCGCCCCGCTGCCGCTCCCGCAGCCGGACCCGGAGCCGGAGCCGAGCCAGGGCCGCCGCTGCCGCCGCCGCGGGGTCGGGCGCAGGCTCTGCCCCGGCCGCGCCCCCGCAGCCCCATGGAGCGGCCCCGCTGCCCGCGCTGAAGGCGTCCCCGAGCCGCCCGCAGCGGCAGCCGGCGGAGGGAGGGAAGGAAGGTGAGCGGCCCCGGGCTGGTGCCGGGAGCAGCGGGGCACGGCGGGGGCAGCGGCGCACAAAGCGGCGGGTTAGAGGTGCCGTGTCATGGGCGGCAGCGCGGGGGGGGCGGGCGGCAGCTCCGGCGGCGTTGGCGGCGCCGCTCCAGCCTCCGGCGAGCGAACAATGCTGGGCATGAGCGCGGCCGCCCGCGCCCCCGCCGTGACCGCCCGAGCCCGCCGGGTCGGGTCGGGTCGGGTCGGTGCGGCGGCCCCGGCGCTTCCCCGCAGCCCGGGCGGCGATGTCGGCTGCGCTGAGCGAGGCTGCCCTGCCCTGCTCCGCTGCCCAGGCCGTGCCCCCGCTGCCCTCCGCCGCTGCGGGGCTGGCGGGGCGCCGGCGGCGCGGGGGCGGCCCGGGGGCGGGGGCGGCGTGCGGGGCCGGCGTTGCGGGGTCGGGGCGGGGGTTGCGGCGGCGGGGCTGGGAGGGTAGGCCGGGGAGCTTTGTGCTGGCTGGGGCCAGCGGGCGGGCGGGCGCGGGGACGGGGCTGCGGGCGCGGAGGGAGCCGGGGATGGGGGCGGCGGAGAGGGGGGGGACACGCCGCAAAAGTAAGGAGGGAAAGGCGGGTTGGCTCGGCGTTCCTCGGCGGAGTTGCCCCTCGCCCTTTCACCGGCAGAGAAGCCGCTCTGAAACCGTGATCCCAGAGGCCTCAGACACTTGGAGCCTTCGGAGGGGTTGGGGCCGCGGTGCGGGGCTCGGCACGGCCGCAGTAAAAAGCGGCGGGCATCACCCCCCGCTCGCCCGCGGCTGCTGAGGAGTTCATGGCATCCCTGAGCCGAGCCGAGCATCCTTCCCCCGCAGCCCTGTGTGCGGGTGCGTGGCACCGCGGGGCCGGGCGAACTTTGTGCGGCGCGGCACGTAGGGCGCGGACCGGGCAGCGCTGCCCCCGGCGCGGCGGGGCGGGGGCAGCGCAGGGCAGGGCAGGGGGCGCGGCGCGGGGGCTGCGGCGGCACACGCCGGGACGGGGCCGCGCCGGAGCCATTGGCCGCCCGGAGCCATCAATCACCGGGGGGCGAGCCCGGCGCCCCGCGGGGCCGCGGCCGGGGCGGCCCGGCAGCCGGAGGTGGGCAGCGGCCGGGGGCCCAGGTACCGGGCGAACGGGGCGGGGAGAGCCGGGCTCCGGCCCCGGCCGGGCAGCGGGAGCGCGGAGTTGCGCGCAAACTGCAGCGCAGCATCCCGGGGAGCCGGGAGCGCTCCGCGGGCCCGGCGTGTGCAGCGGTGCCGTGTCGGTGGAACAGCGCCCGGAGAGCGCACCGAGCATCACAAGGTATTGACACGGGTTAACCCTTCCCGGCTCCTGCCTTTCAGCCCGAGCCCGGCTAGAGGCGAATTTTTGAAATTCAGATGAGGGAGGCGTAAATATTTTATTTGGGGAAATGGTTTTTTCGCGTGCTTCCGTGTGAGCCGCTCTCTGTGCGATGTAAGGCTGCGTTGAAATTGACTTAGCTGGGCAGATTTCGTGGCAGTTTTTTTGACAGGGTTTTCAATTAGCTGAGCTCACGTTTGGGCCAGCCCTGCTCCGAACAAGCGCCGGTTTATACCTGTAAGGCTGGGCAGAGTGTGCAATGGCACATCTCCTGTCTTGCTACAAATACACGCTGCGAAAGGAGAACAGCCTGTAGCTGGGAAAAGGCAGCGTGCTGAAAAAGCATCACTTGGGTTTTTAATATAGGCATTCTTACTTAAAACTGCCTCGGAAAGCGCAGAAGATAACACGCGTTGTTTTTTCCTTGATAGATGGGAAGATAATCCAACTTTTATTTTTTCATACTCATCTCCCATGTGTAACCTTCAAGTAGTGCTCATAGTTGGAGAAAGAAGAATGGTAGCGATTCGAAGAAGTCTCTTTTAATTTCTTTTTTTTTTTTTTTTTTAATTTTGGGCCTAAGATGCATTTGTTTTAAAGTTTTGAAGTGTTCAGCTTCTTTCTTCTATTTTCTTCAGAGACATTCACAGTAAAGAAGGTAATAATTAGATACTTCTGATAGTTGAGCTATAGTACTCTATGGAGTATTAAATGGAAATTAAGAGAATTGACACAGAAGCCAGCTTCAAATTATATATTTTTTTACCTCCAGTCTGGCATTTGTTGTTGGATTTCATTTTTAAAGGATGCTTTGTTCAGCTTTGTCTCAGTTTAAGTACAGATTTATTTTTAAGATTAAAGATTAGAACAATGGGAAGCAATTGTGGCTTATACACTTATAATCTGACTGAGAGTCAACTTAAAAGTATTTAATGCAGCTTTTTAAGTGTCCTCTTGTCATTTGTTTTATGCCAATTAGTTGTAATTTCTTTCAGTAACATGGACTGTTACAAACATTGTAAAAAATGCCTATTATCTTTATGTATAATTCATTCTCATGAACAAATTAGATTTTTCTTCCATGAGTGAACTATAATATGGAATTTAATGTTCTGACCTTTCTTATGCTGGGTTGTTGAAAACAGTGTCATTTAGCTTTTTTAAAAGCCCAAGCATATTTTTGTTGTTGGTTTAATGCATTTGCATTGTTTTATATTGTTGCTTTTAATTGCAGAAAAAAAAATAACATTATGCATGTAATTTTCACACTGCTTCTTAACTTACGAAGGCTCCAAAGTTCTTGCAGTGTACAAGAAAAACTCTGCATTTTTTGTTCTGGGAGCTCTGATGGCCTGTCTGGTTAATGACAGTCATTTCTGTGGCAGGAAGATGTTTTCATTTGTATTTACTTCTCAGTGCTGGGCAATTATGCTGCTCTGCTCTGCTCTTGCTCACTCTTGGTAGTTTCTATCTCAAAAGAGCTGCAGCGCTTGGAACAGGACCGCAGTTTGAAGCAGGTGTTGTGTTTTACTGTTATGCAAAACAACACTGAAGTATAATTGCAAAGGAAATTCAGGAAACAGCTGCAAACTTGGCGTGGCAACCACTACTTTGTGCGAGCAGTTCTTGCAGCATCTTCTGCCGCATCTAGCACGGCAAAGATGTGTTCCAGCAGAGCTCACCCTTGCTGTTTTCTGCTGCTGAAACCTTGTTCTCATGAGAGAAGTCCACCAGGTCTCGGAGGGGAGGACCAGGCTGTGACCACAGTTACAATGCTCTGCCATCCCTAGTGACAATTTTGAAATTGCTTCTTTCCTTTTTCATTTCATCTTCATCGTATTTTTTTCCTTTCGATTTTTTCCTTTTGCTTTTTTTTTTTTTTTTTTTTTTTTCCTTCCAATGCTAAAGAAGATGAAGGTTAGAATCCAGTTGCTAGAATGAAGGTTGCAGAACCCAACCAACATATGGAAGCCTACATAGGCCTGAGGTGGTAAAATAGTAAAATAAATGGCCTATAGCAGGCCATCTGCCATTTGCAGAGCATTTTCATCGTGCCTCTTGCCAAACTGGAAATTAGTCTTTGTATTAAAAATATATTTTGAATACAAATCAAAGATTTCAAATGCTTAGCATTACACATGGCGAGCACATTTCTGTCTGGGAGCTAGAGAAGCCCAGGGAAGTTGCACTGGAAAAATATTGCTTGGTTGGATGCTCAGGGCTCTTCTCTTTCCCATCTCTTTGTCTTCCCAGTAAGCAAGGATTTACTTTTGTGAAATGCTCTCCAGACAGGGGAAGCCCACTCTTGCAGGTGGCAGCTGAAGGGAGGAATTTCAGAGAGTGGCGATTTCACCCAAGTCCTTGCACCTGTGTCCCTCTAAACGGGGCTTTTACAGAGCTGCTCATCTTGGAATCCTTCGCCCACGGGCTGATCCATTTCCACAGATGCCCTCTGAAAGGAAGGCAGCTTTTTTATATAATAACCTGAGGTGTCCTCAGTTATGGACCGCAGAAATCCAAGCTCGGATTTTGCGCAGGAAGCTCAGCTGGGCGCGTTTGGGAGGTTCTGGCTGTTGGGTTGTGCTGATACCACAGCACACATCCAGGCCTAGCCCAAAGTGTGTTTGAGAGCACTCTGAAGAAGCCAAAGACAGGGATGCAGAGAGAGGGAAGAGCCTCTTTCTTTCATTTTACGCAGAAATGTTTACGCGTAAAATGGCACTAAAGTCAGATAAATTGTTGCTGTCTGCTAACAGTGAGTCCAAACCAGTTGCAATGCTATAATATGGATATTTTGTTAACATTGCCTTCATACTCGCCTTTCTCTGGGCACTCAAACACCTCGATTCAAAGGTATTTGGGTGTGCCTTTTGCTGTGCAATTGAAACTTCACATGAGTTTCTTCTAAGTTTCTCAGCTGTTAGTGTTCCACAGCCACTGCAGCTTGAAAACAAGCGTGCATATTTGTGGAAAGTCTTTTGTCCTTCAGGAAGCTGGCTCCACTTGTGAGTTTTTCGTGGTTGCAATTAACAGGAGATGTTATTTAAAATCAAGGATACGAAATGGGGAGTATTTAACTGGAGCTTTCAATATTTTATTCCCCCTTCCCCCACCCCCTGAAGATAAACCCTTTAAGCATTCCTCCTTTGGATGTGTCTAATGATTATGGAGTTGGATGATGAGGTAATTAAAAAAAAAAAAACAACAACAAAGTGAATAGTAATGCGTGGAGAGGGGTGATGGGTACATCGGGAGTGTAGAAAAAGATCTGGAATCTACATGGAAGTCGGGAGAGCTCGGGAGCAGTAGGTCAGTGTGTGTTTACATCTCTTGGCTCACAGCAGTGTGCGCTGTCTGTCTCCCCTGGCAGAGGTCACGGAGTTGATGCGGAGCTGCTGGGAGCCGGGATCTGCCCGGAGCACGATGCCCTGCCCTGCCCCTGGCCTTGGCAAGCTGTGAGCTGCTCATGTCCATAAGGAGGAAGGATGGCTCATGGAATTCCTTCACAAGGCAAAGTTACCATAACGGTGGATGAGTACAGCTCCAACCCAACGCAGGCGTTCACGCACTACAACATCAACCAGAGCCGCTTCCAGCCTCCCCACGTGCACATGTGAGTATCCACTGCTGCTCCACGAGGGGCTGGAAAACTGGGAAATTGCTTTGGCAGCCGATAGGCAGAATGGTTAGCGGGTTTTGGCCCCGCTGTGTGCGAGCTGCGCTCCGTCCTCTCCTGGATGGAGGTGCCACCACATCGGTGGGACTCAAGCTTGTGTCACTCACTGATGTGGCTTCCACACGCCTGAGGGACCCGTTGCTGTAAGATTTCAGCTCCCTTCCCCCAGCACTCACACTCAGCTGCGAAATAGGCCTAATTGGGACTAATTGTCCCGTGTTCCCCCCCCCCCCTCCATCAGTGAATCCTTTGTCCTGGCGGTGAACGTGTGCCGCATTCCACATTCCACATTCCACTCGCAACCTGCCGCACAAAGGAGCCGGGGCTGCCCCGCGGCTCCTCCGGGGAGCTGCGAACCCTTCCAGAACCTCCCTGCCAGCTCCAGCCCGGGAAACACCGTGGAGAGAGGGGAGATGGAGGTTCCTCCTTCCCTCACCCCCTCCTTGCTGGCTGCTGTGGCACCCAGGGTCGGCACCTAGGCACAAAGGGCTGCTCGCTCTGCAAAGCACCGGTTCCAACTCTGAATTTCCTTCCCATTGTTCAGTGGGGGTTTTGATCTTTATCGGTTATTTATGTCAAGGTTCTTTTTTTTTTTTTTCTTTTTTTTTTTTTTTTTTTTTTTTTTTTTTTTTTTTTTTTTTTTTTTTTTTTTTTTTTTTTTCGTAACATTGCTTAGCATTAATAGACTGAAAAGCACGTGAAACTAAAACAAAGCCGACATCCTGCGAGCCATTGTTAGGCAGGATTTTGAACCATGTCACACTATTGAATTTGATAAGGATTTTGCATAATTAGGGGGGGAAAGTTGTATGGTACTTCATTGCATTTTTGTTATGTAGAAGCCTGCCGGAAGAGTCACAATGTAGGAGTTCAGCACCTTCTAATAGGATTTCGTGTGGTTACAATGTTCCTAAAGGCAACTTTAGGAAGGATGCTGAGGACTGTCTGTCTGTCGTGCATTCGCTTTTCAAGGTGGAAAACTTCCCATTAATTACATTTGATTTGTTGCCACCACGATGATGATGTCACTTTGATTTTTAGAAACATTTCCGCGTCTCGATTAACTTTTCAGACCTTTTGCCAGCAAATTTCTGTTGCGTGTTTTGCACTCCAGGCTGGGCTTCTGACTGACGTTAAGTACAAATCTTATTTAGAGAAGGAATTCAAAGCAAACAAAAGAAAATCAGAAAGCAGTTTTAAAGAACCCCTTCCTATGGCTATTGACTTCAGCGGGAGCTGAATTTAGGACTAAGTATGGTGTTCAGCACTGTAAAAATTGCTCATGCTTTGTTTAAAAACCTCAAACATCCAGGCACTCCTCTAAGGGATAGTGTAAAATGATACTAACTTGATGGATGTAGTGAAAGATACTTGTTTGGAAAAACCCTGTAGCTGAAATAAACACTAAAACTTCAGAGTACCGACAGAATTTTAAATAATTTTTAACTTAAATATTACAACTTTCTTAAAATCAGAAATTCTGGTTCAGCAGAGGGTGTGGCACGTGAAAGGGAGATCAAAATTTTGAAAAACTGGAAATGAATTAGTCTCAGATTGGCAGTCGAAGCAGGGACAGAAATGTTCCAGTGCAGGAGCTGAGTCCAGGTGCAGGTCTGGATAGCAAATACAGATTTTAGAAAACTTGTTAAGAAAGGAGAGAGGGGATCCTCCACCAGGAGGGCAGAGCACAGCAAGGAAGGGAAGATCTGGGAGTGCTGAGGGTTTGTGTGATGTGGGAAACAGAATTATTGCTGGGGAGAGACTGGATTATGTGGTAGCCTCAGATGGAGCCTTTATTTGGCTTCTTAATATATTGTAATGGGAGTTTTGTGTGTTCATCTGAAAGAGGCTGTCATCAAGTGAGAAATCTTAACAGAAAATTGGTAAAAGCAGTATTAACAAAGAAACCATGATCTTTTTACCCTGTTCTGGTTCTGTTAGTGCTACATTGCTGCAGCTGCCGGGATTGATTTGATTTGGTTTTACAGTCTGCTTTTCTTTGTTGCTGTCTTTTAAAGCAACGCATCTGTGTGGTTTGCTGGTTTCTTTTCCTTGTGTTTTTCCTAAGAGGGAGTTTGAAGAGGCTTCGTTCTCTAGTGAAAAATTAATTTTAATTATCATGGGATGAAGAGAAATGAGTGGAGCAGCATGGGGGCTGAATTTTGTGCCCTGTATGTGAGCAGCAGGGCACTCTGCTGCTGCAGGACATCAATCAGGGCAGCTTAAGGACAGCGCTCTTTGCTAAAGGAAATGTTGGTTTTAGTAGTAATTTCTTTATGGATATGCACTGCAAAGGTGAGAACTGGTTTCTTGGCCTACACTGAGCCATTTGCAAGGTCCTGTATCCTCTGGGCCTGACTCTGATTTTACAGAGAGTAGAGGAGAACCCATGGAATATCACCAGCATAAATCTGCTGAGTAAGGCACTAATTTGCCACTTCACATGTCCTGGGCTCCTTCTCCCACTTTTATTTTGTGCCTTTCATGTAGTTCAGTCAGCTGAGATAGAGTTCTCTTTTCTTTATCTTTATATGTATTTTTTATACTCCTTAGTCAGTTTGTTTAAGCATAGTGTCAGTTAAAACCAGATTATTTATCACAGCTCCCTTTGCTTTGCTTGTGCTGGCAGCGACAGCAGTTTTTTCTGTGTAACTTTTGAATCAGTTTGTCCAACCATTTAATTTCATTTAATTTCATTTAATTTCATTAAATTTAATTTCATTATGTTTCTCTACTTATTAATGTTTGAGCAGGTATTCTAAAGGCAATTTTGCTGCACAATTGTTTTGCATAAAGAGATGTAATCTTAAATATTATTTTGTTATCTTGAAGCGATGCTCCCACCCTGAGGTTTCAGTTACTTAGATACAGTTAGACTGTAACTTACATTTTAGACTGTAACTTACATTTTAGACTGTAACTTTTAGTTACATAGACTGTTACAAAGTGCTTGTATTTGATTACTTTGTCCAGTTAGTGTTTACTTTCTGTTAGTTCTAATTTACAGCATCACTTCAGTTCCCTGCTTTCAGGGGCAGCTGCAAAATAATAAAAAATAGCTAAAAATATAGCTACAAATAGCTATAATATAGTGATTAATATTATAGTGCCTATAATATGCTTCTCTGTGCTTCATGTTGATTATTATTCTTTTGAAAGTTTTCATACTTTCAAATTTTTTGGCAAGCATTGTGATTCAAAGAGGGAGGTGCTTCTTGCTCCTTAGGTGTATAAGAGTACGTTTGAGGGTTTTTTTGGGTGTTTGTTTATTTTTTAAACTAAACCAGCTTTTTAAGCCCTTTTAGACTGTTAAAATATTCTGTATGAGGCTGCTAGCAGTGGTACCACCAATACCAGGACTTAGCCTGGGGACAAATCCAAGTGAAGAACTCCTTCCTTAATTTTTAAACAGAAAAATCTTCCTGTTTGGGTACAACAGCCTATTTACTTGCAGGGGAAAAAAGAAAAAAAAAGAGAAGAGTGAAATAAACCTGGTGTTTCTATTATGGAAAATACACTTTTGGACACGTCTGGTTGAGGATGAGGGAGTTTTGTGAAGGTAAAATAATAAAATAGCTGTAGGCTGAGCCTTTTGGAGTAGTGGTGGCTTCTTTTTTTAGGGTACTTTGCAAGTTCACACTTTGTTATGGTTTAAATTCAATAATAGGGGAGTGAGGAAAAATAGGAATTTCTGTGCCAGAGCAAAAGTCCTTTAAATAAGTTTATTCATAGCTGGAGATACATTTTTCAAGCTGTAACTATATAATTTTACTGCCTTTTCTGCACTAGAGCAATCCCCCATGTGAATATTCTTATTTTAAAGAGTATAAGCATAGTTTTATATTGGTAGAAATATGTGTCTTGTTGAATAAAGTAAGTAAATGTCTGTATATAAATATATATATACATATATATATAAATGTATATAAATATCTATATATCTATATAAAAATAGAGATAAATATGTACATATATATATATGTATATATTTATACATATATACGTATATATATTTATACTTATATATTTATATATATAAAAAGCTGAAACTTCAAAGTAGGGCACAGTGACAGAATTTTAAATTATTTTAAACTTTAATACAGCAACTTCCTTTAAATCAGAAATCTGGTTAAAATTTTTGCTTTAAAATCAGAATATAATAATAAAAAAATAAAACCACAGCTTTTTGATCATAGAAGGAAAAACTTTGAGCTGTGATGAAACCTTACATTGTTAGAATCTTTTTAGACTACTCACCTTGACAAGAGAGGATCTTGGTTTATTGTTTTTTTTTATTTTCCCTTTCTTTTCTTGGGGAAACCATCCTGCATTTAATGATCTTTATAACCTCCCCCTGAGATTAGTAGGAAATCATGGACTTGATTTGTAGCAGCCTGGATTTTTGTTTCATGTGAGGTGTGTGATATTTGGCATTAGCAAAATATGAACTCATTTGACATTTACCGAAAAGTGGAGCTGGAACATGTGACTGACTGGGCAGAGCTGATTCAGCTGCTACTGATGTGATTAATTTGGTGTAGTTTTGCTAGAAATTTTTGGTCTGGCCATTGATAATGCTACATATATATATATATATTTATATATGTAAAATATATGTAAGATATACATATTCTATATAAAATATATGTATTTATATATGTATAATATTTATATATATATATATCATATATATATAGGTATATAAAGTATACACTATATATAAAATTTATATATAAAATATATATCTTATATATTTTATATAAATATAAAAGATATATAAAGTATAATATATATATTATATATAATATATATAATACATATATATTTTATATATGTATTTTTATATGTGTGATATATATTTTGTATATATTTTTATATATAATATTTTTTTTTTACAAAAGCATACAGAGCTTATAACCATTCAGGTTTCTTTTCACTACTGATTTTTCCAAATAAATAGATAAATAAATATTTATTTATTATTAAGCAAATAAATATAGAATTACATATTTATTATAAATATATCTAGTATAAAAATTGTCTGTTATAAAATTTAATATTTAATATTATTTATTACAAATATTTATAGTATTATATATATAATATCTATATATAATATCTATATATATCTAATATCTATATATCTATATATCTATATCTATATATCTATATATATCTATAGCTATATATGTATATCTATATATATCTCTATCTATCTATATAATATGTATATAATATATATTATAATAAACAGATATTTATTATAAATATATAAAAAATAGTCTCTGAAACAATCAAGTGACATTTAAGTTGTGGACCAGGAATGATTTGAATGAGTGCACTTAAACCAGGGATTTTTTCCTGGGCTCCTGGCTCATGCTCAGCTCACCTTGGTGCAGGTTTAGTCATTAAGAAAACCCTCACTGGTGCCTGTGCACATCTGTGTGAGTGAAGGTCTCTGCCATCTCCCTGATTTTTACACTGTTCAGAGTTACTTGTGCAAAAATCTAAGCAGCACCCAAGTTCTAAACTTAAGTTTTAGGTGTAAAATGAAAAGAGTTTTTTAAAGGAGCTGCACTTATTTGGGATGCTGGAGTGTGGAGCATACTGCAAGTGTTCATACAGTGGTGGTGTAAGGCTCAGTTTTGTAATTAAAATTCAAATTTAGGCCCCTTGTATTGAGTTTATACAGTGCAGTCATCATATGCTAAGCACTCTTGAAAAATTGATTAAATTTCTGACCTTTCTTTTTGTCATTGTAAAAAAGAGTAATACCAACTCTACCTTTAAAAAAATGGCCTGACATTCCTGAAAGGCTAATGCTGTAAAAGTGCCAATATTATTATTATTATTACAATAAATGCAGGACAGGTTTAAAATAATTTATTTTTGTTACCATTGCCCTGTTATTACTGTCTTGGCACATCACCCTTCCCTAAGAGAGAAGCCAGGTGTGGTTTTTGGTGGGCATTAACCCCTCTTGTGCTGGGGGACCAGGCTGCCAGAGCAGTTTGTGCCCATCAAGACAAATCCATCAGTATTTAGGGGGAGGTCCCTGCTACAAGGAGAGGCTTCAGGGCTTCAGGGCTGGATCTGCTGCTCCTGGCTGCCCCTGGAGAGGTGGCAGAGCCTCTGGGGGCTGCAGGATGGGCACTGAGAGAGTCTGTCAAACCCAGGACACTGAGACAGTCTGTCAAACCCAGGACATCCCTCTGGCTGCCCTGGAGGGCTCCAGCCCCTGCCAGGGGGCTCAGAGACCCAGGCACAGAGCCCAAGACCCCTGTGCCTCTGATTTGGACCCATAGAAAAAAATTACCAACCTTTTATGAGGATTTACTAGCCATGAAAGTTTAAGCAGAATGACGGTTAGTTTGTCACAGAGTGAAGAGTAGAATTTTGGGGTTTTTAGAATGGGGGCTTGAAGTGCCAAGATGGAAGAATTTGGGTGTGCCTTGTCCTTCTTTCTCCTTGCTAAGCTCCACCTTCTGAGCAATGGTGGCATTTTTAGATTAGTTTAAAGTAGAGACAGACTGGCTAACATAAGTGATAAATATTAGAAAATTATTGTAAATAAAGTGCACGTAGTTTTTAGTATAAAAAGACAACTCTGCCCTGAAGGCACTCAGTGTGCCACAGACTGACCTGCTGGACAGACCTCAGCAGGTCAGAGAAAGAATGTTATAGATAACAGAAAATAAACAACCTTGAGAACCACAACAGGAGAATCCTGACTCCTCCTTCAGTTGCAGAGCTGAGAAAAGAAACTCTGACACATCTCGGGGTCATCCTGACCACAGAGACCCCTGGGAACAGTCCAGGGTATAAATGTACTTCTAGTGGGGTGGGGATTTTGGTTTAATTGGATTTTTGTTTTGGTTTTGTTTTTGTTTTGGGGTTTTTTTTTGTTTGCTTTTTGTTTGTTTGGGTTTTTTTTCCAATGAGCTGCTTCCAGTGATCCCTCTCCTGGTGCAGCCAAACCAGTGGAGGGTCACAGGGCCAGCCAGCACAGGAAGCTGGCTCAGTGTCATCTTAACTTGCTGGATTTTTTTTGTTTGTTTGTTTTTTAAATATCTTTAGCATTTAACATATTGGTTTATATTGTGGTGGGTCTGGCAGTGCTAGATGAATGGCCGGAGTTGATAATCCAGCCTCAACAAATCCATAATTCAGTCATAATTAGCTTCTTCCTAATTAAGAACAACCACACCAAAGTTAAGCTACAGCACAGCACCTAAAAACTGCAGCCTTCATGGCCCACATCAAAACTGGAAGTAAATGGGTAAGGCTTGAATTTCCAAACCCTAGCAAGCAGGCTGTTTGTATCTGCTGAAATAGCTGCCATGAATTATGTGCTTATGGATCCACCAGCGGGCAGGGAGAGGAGGAAGGGGGTTTGTGTTCACCTTTGGTGCACAAATAAGACCGAGGAAGATTTTCAAGTGAAAATGTGCTGTTAAAACACCTTGTGGAGTCAGCCTGGCTGCTGTTGCTAAACCCTGAGAGGGAGGGAAGAGAAGTTTTTTTGTGTTCATGTGTGTTGGTGTCCTTTTGTGCTGCAGAGAAGCCTTCAGGTCACAAACACTTTATCTGCAGGGCCCCACTCAGTAGCTGAGCACAAAAAAAGGAAATTTTCATTCCATGGTCTGGCTCCATGGTGTTGACTGTAGGGTTCATTTCGTGGTCAGTCACACTGAGACACAGCTGAGCTGCACTTCCAAGTTTATGCACAGCACACAAATGTGTGTGTGTCTCCCAAAAACCTTTTGGGGAAAGTGTGATGGGATGTGGCCAGGAATGCTGTGTGCAGCAGGGGCTCCTGCCACAGCCCCTTGTGTTCACCCAGGGAACTTTCCTGTGAAGCAGTTTCACAAAAAAGATGGAAATGTGTTGCAATCAGGATGTTGTGCTGTCACTGGAAACTTGTGAATTTCTTTTTTTTTTAAATACCAGGGCAGTAGGGATGTGGGATTATTGTGGAATTGTTGTGGAATTATTCTTGCAGAATTGGAGCAGATTCTTGCTTTTATTTAGTGCTTGAAGGGTGAGGCACAATCTGTCCTGTGAAACAACTCCTAGAGCGTGGATTTCCAAGCAGAGACTTAACAAGTGAATCTGCAGGCCCCACACTGCAAATCCCACTGGAGAAATTTTGGCTCCTGGTTCTCTCCCAGTGGCAGGATGAGGCTGCTCTTCCCTGGCTGCAGTGGTGAGGGAGCTGCTCCCTTTGCTGTGACACAAAGTGCTGCAGCTGCCTACCTTGTCACATGTCTGACTCTTTTCTTTTGCAAACCCTTGCTGGAATTATTTTTTGGTTTTGGGCAAAGAAAGAGAATGAAAGCCCTGTAAACAATGTGAGTTTAGATGTCTGTGTTGTTGTGATGGTGTTTACAGGGGTCTCAGGTTGAGGGAAGAGACGAGGATCTGACTCCATGTTTCAGAAGGCTGATTTGTTATTTTATGATATATATTACATTAAAACTATACTAAAAGAATAGAAGAAAAGGATTCATCAGGAGGCTGGCTAAGAATAGAATCAGCAAGAATGATAACAAAGGTCACAGTCAACTGTCTTAGCTCTCTGTCTGAGCCAGCTGACTGTGATTGGCCATTAATTAAAAATATCCAACACAGACCAATCACAGATGCACCTGCTGCATTCCACAGCAGCAGATAATCAATGTTTGCATTTTGTTCCAGAGGCCTCTCAGCTTCTCAGGAGGAAAAATCCTGAGGAAAGGATTTTTCATAAAAGATGTCTGCGACATGTTATATGTTAAATTTTTATATGCAGCTTGCTTATGTTTGATGCAAGAAGTTTAGTGGTGCAATAAGTTTATTTCAGAAGTGATCAAGTGTTGGTTGTGCATGTTGATTTTTTTGGTACTCAGTGTCGGCATGGTAATTTTTTGAGTTAACATTTCTGATCTTGAGCTCCCAGAGGTGGCTTAATTTTGGAGTCAGTAGCCTAACATCATGGAAAAATTCAGCAATGGAGGGCTAGCCTGTCTCCCTGTCCAAGGAACACTTGAACAGCTTGCCTTTTGGATTCTGTGACATGCCACAGTGTAACTTGAGAAAATAAATGCTTTTAGGCCCAGCAGAAGTTCAGTGAGGCAGGGACATGCCCTTAAAACATCTCAGAATGTCTTCAGAGCATCTCTGGGCAGTGAGCTTGCTGCTGGCAAGGCAGAGAGCCCAGCCTGGTGCTGGGTGGGCAGTCGCCCTTGTCCTGCATGGGGAAATCATTCCCTGCATAATTCACAATCTCCTGAGTCCCTAGGAGTGGATTTTCCAGCAAGCTGTGAGTTTTGCTCCTTGGAGCAATGACTTCTTGCTTCCAGTGGTTTGACTCATACTTGGCACGTGCAGCTGCAGTTTTATGGCCTCGAGGAGGTTGTTGCTGCTTGCAGAGGGCCTGAGAGGGCTCTGAGCTCTTCCCTGTGGTGTGAGTGAGCATCAGAGCAGTGCAGAAGAGGCTGCATGCATGCACATATTTCATGGCAGCTGCTTCACAAGGTGCACCTTGTTTGCTGGGGTTGTGAAATTCAAGTCTTACCCATTTCCTTTCACTTTTGGTGTTGGCCATGGAGGTTGCAGTTTTTAGGTGGTGTGCTGCAGCTGAAGTTTTGGTTTTGTTCTGTTTTTTTCCAATGAACTGCTTCCAGTGATCTCTATCCTGGTGTAGCCTCACCAGTGGTGGGTCTGTATATCTGAATATCTGTGGGGTTGTTTTTAATTAGGAGGAAGCTGTGACTGAATTATCAATTTGTTTAGGCTGGATTATCAACTCCAGCCATTAATCTAGCACTGCCAGGCCCGCCACAATATAAACCAATTTGCTAACTAAAAAAAAAAAAAAAAGTTAAAAAAATTAAATTTAAATGTTAAAAAAATTTTTAACCAGTATGTTAAAAAAATCCAGCAAGTTAAGATGACATAAAATATAACAGGGAACATGTGTGCATTTAAAATACTGATGTCAAACTAATTCTGTCCCATGGTAAATGAGACTAGACCCCATTTAATGGTTTTTATTTTGCTGCCTTTTTCAGACAAAAAGATAGGGTAGGATAATCTTGCACCCTGTAATGTTCCTAGAGCAGTACCAAGTGGTTGGAGGAGCAGAAAACAGCAAGTTTGGGTTCCAAACAATAAAGTTTATGTACCTGGCATTGCAGTCATTTTATTTATCTCCTAAAGAGTTGGCCATAAAGCCTGGTCGTAACCTCGATAAAGCTGGATGTTCCCCCAGGCCTGGGAGCTTGTGTTGATCCATTGGAAGTAAGGAGGGCTCTGCAGAGAGACTTAGATCAGTTGGATGGATGGTCAGAGTCCAACAGGACGAAGTTTCTTCAGTCCAAGTGCCCAGTTCTACATTCTGGCCACAGCAATCCCCTACAATGTCCCAAGCTGGGGACAGAGTGGCTGGACAGTGCCCAGGCACAAAGGGCCCTGGGGGTGCTGCTCCACATGGCTGGACACGAGCCAGCAGAGTGCCCTGGTGGGTAGGAGGGCCAATGGAACCCTGGCCTGGATGAAGAATGGTGTGGCCAGCAGGAGCAGGGAGGCCATTCTGCCCCTGCACCTGGCCCTGGGGAGGGCACACCTGCAGTGCTGTGCCCAGGTCCGGCCCCTCAGGCTGGGAAGGGCCTTGGGACACTGAGCACATCCAGAGGAGGCAACGAGGATGGAGAGGGGCTGGGAACACAAACCCTGTGAGGAACCACTGAGGGACCTGGGACTGTTTAGCCTGGAGAAGAGGAGGCTCAGAGGTGACCTTATTGCTCTCTACACCTTCCTGAAGGGAGGCTGCAGACAGGTGGTGATGCAGCACTGACAGAACCAGAGGACACAGTCTCCAGCTACATCAGGGAAGGTATGGGTTTGATATTAGGAAAAAAAAATTCACTGAAAGAGTAATAAAGTACTGGAATGCTCTTCCCAGGGAGGCGGTAGAATCACCATCTCTGATGTATTTAAAAAAAAGACTGGACATGGCACTTGGTGCTATAGTCAGGTGAGCTGTTAGGGCATATGTTGGACTCTATGATCTTAGTGGTCTCTTCCAACCTGATCATTCTGTGATTCTGTGCATGCTGCAGGATCTGCTGCTGCTGGCACTCAGGGCTGGGCCATGAGCTCTGCTTCAGCTTTCAGAGTGGAGCAGAGGATTATTGGAATAGGATCCCAATATTATCAGGTAGATTGGGCCTGGGCTCGTCTGACCCTTGCTGCTGGGCCAAAAGTGGCAACTGTGCTGTTTCACCTCAGAGACACTTTTGGCTGGCTG
>JAHXMQ010012340.1:18964850-18983987 GCA_020466415.1 Ammodramus savannarum pratensis
GTCCATCTTCCCTCCTGCTCCTCTCATACAGGGAGCACAAAGGAGAAAAAGTCATTACTTTTTAATTACTCTTGGCTTCCTTCTTTCTTACAGCCACTTTTGGCCAGCAGTGACCATTTACAGTGGGTTATTTGCTTTCCTGTGAATGGTGAGGTAGTAGTTTTGGGGAAAATAATGTTCAGAATTAAAATTTCATGTCAGCCAGCGTATTTAATAAATAGGAACTTTGTCCTATTGCTGTGAAATGCAGTGATTAGTGACATCATTATTACTTCCAGTGGGACAGGACCTGCCACTTAAAAATACCAGATTAAGCAGCTCCCTCACTTTTAAGCAATGATTTTTTTCAAGGACTTATTTTCCCTGGCTGTTAGCAGTGTGCATATAAGATTATGGTAATTGACAGATATTATGGAAGAGGGAAATTTTGTCTTTGTGGTGTGTTTATTTTGTAAATTTAAAGTCATCCAGGCATTCACTTTTCCTCTTGGTGCAAAGCGGTTAATAAATTCAAACTAAATAAATCCACAATCATATATGAAAATAAATTATATACAACCTGGGTGTAATCTTTGAATTACTTGAAAATTTATATATATAATTGTTTTATTTTGATAATCTCTCTCTTGACATTAGTTTGATTTTTTTTATCACCTTGTTTGTTAAACAGGGATGTTTACAAGAATTAATTTTGTTCTGCTCTCAATACTGTTTTGTGTCTTGAAAGTTTCCACCTATGGGAACTCTTTGGGTTTTTGAGAGAGTTATGATTCATATTGTGACTTGTTAGGTGTTTAGGAGGTTAATTTAATGTTTGCATCAAGTTCTGAGGAGAGTTTTTATCCTACAAATGCATAGTGAGACTGCACAGGTCAAATGCTGTAGTAGGAATTTCAGACACCCTCAGAGAATTGAAATGCTGATGGTAATGCCAGGGGTGCTATATGATTTTTTTTCCCCCTTTTATCATCTCCACTGTGACCTTTGGTGGTGTTCTGCTGTGTGTGATCCTTGGTGGCAGAATCACACACACACTGCTCCTCTCAGGACCTGGCACATCATTGGCACAAAACACAGACTTTAAATGCGTGCACTTTTCATTTCTTGTTGGTAATCTGTGCCTCAGAGAAGACAGATTGGTTTAAAAATGTAGAATGAAGGCTTCATTTTGTTTGAGTGAGGACAAAAAGGAAATCCCTGGTCTCAAGGAGTTACAATGGTCTGAATTTGGGGGGGATTTTGTTTTGTCTTCTGGCTCATTCATTTTAGATATAATTATTACAGAGCTTGTTTTCCTCAAAAGAATCCTTGCATCCAGTCTGGATTGCCAAGAGAAAAATATTAATTGAGGTTGAAAATGAGTTTTGGATCACCTGGCTTCCTTGATAGTCTGTTCATGCCATCACTTCATGCTGTCACTGCTTTCAGTGAGTGCTCCTTTTACAGATGTCATTCTAGGGCATGAGGAAACCTCTTGTGCATCACTCATTCAGGGGAGAGTTAAAAGGGATGGACTGGAACTCCTGGAGCCAGGAAGCTGGTAGAGAGTTTTTTGTTATTAATTAGTTCAAATTAAATTATTAGTTCTTATTAATTAGTTCAAATCAAATGAGGTCCTGTAGAAGATTTGGAATAGACACGGCAATTTTCTGTATATCTGTCTAAAAAGAGACAGTACCAGTTCTTTGGGTCCAGACACTTACATAATAAAATACAGGAGGAATGAACTGAGATGACCAATAAATGGAAGTAGGGAAATGTATAAATGATCTCAAATGCTCAGAAATAACCTGAGATAAGCTGTTGGCCTGAGGTGAAGCTCCTTTCACACCTTGGACCTATATTTATTTATTTATTACAATTTTACTGTCTGCATATGGGTTTAAAGACTTTCCTGCCCTAGCATGAAGTGCAGCAGTGTGAGATATATATGTATATATGATATATATTGCTGTATTGGAATCTGTCTTTTGTGTCTTTGTTTCCTTATTTTCCTAACAAAAAGGGTTTTTTAGATTTGGAACTTTCAGACTTGTGCCTTGTTGTTGTTTGCATGGAAGCACAGTCATGCTGACCAAGAGGATGTTTATAGAAATTAAAGAAGAATATTTTCTTGTGTTGTCTTGGTGTTTGTGGGGTTGGTTTTGGTTTTTTTAAGGCACCAAATGGCCATCAGTGGGGTAGAATTGTTGTTTGTTTACTGTGTTATTAGATAATGAGCTCTAAATGAAAAATCAAGCATCCTGGTAACTGTCCTCTGCATTCATACAGCACAGACAGTGCTGACAGGTATGCCCAAAGAATTTAGGAATCTTTTTCTCCCTCTCTATTTTCAAAACAGAAAAAGGCAAAAATTTAAGAATTTAAATGCCAATTGTCTGATGGTATAACCAAAATGAAATGTAACGTATAACATAACATGTAACACTAATATAATATAACATAACACCAATGTAATATAATATAATATAATATAATATAATATAATATAATATAATATAATACCAATATAATGAAACATAACACCATTATAATATAACATAACACTAATATAATATGATATGATGTAATAGGATATAATATGATGTCATAGTATAGGATATAATAGGATATAATATAATGTATGTTATAATATATAATGTATGATATGATATGATATGATATGATAGTATATAACAGTATATTTTATAATATTATTTAATATATAATAGTATAGATATAAAATATAATAAATAACCACATTATAATATTTATATAATAGAACACCTATATAAAATAATATATAATCTAATATAAAGTATAACATAATATACATAATTCAACACAATATTTATATAATATAATGTCCATATAATATAGTATAATATAATATGATATAAATATATAAAAATAATTTAAAAATAGATATAATAATATTCTGATTTTAGCAGCCTCTCAAAAGCTGTAGAAGAAACATTTGAATGGAGCATGAAAAAGTTTCTTGAACTGCCTTAGTTTCCACTTAGTTTACTTGAACATTTGGACCTGAGGCAGTGTTAATCAAGAAGCCAGTCATATGGATGGCTCTGCCTCAGAGAACTGTGGAAGAGAGTAAAATTGAGGCTGTCACAGGTGGGTGGAGCAGTGACCACACAGGGCACAGCAAAAACCTTTTCCTGTTTGCGTTGCTGTAGTGGTTTTTGGTTTGTTGATTTAAGATTTCTTTAATTTTGAGATTTTTTTAACTAATATGTTGATGAGTGTGGTGGGTTTTAGTGTTGGTTAATTACTTAGACACTTATTTTTTGTTCTGAGGTAGGATGACAGGATTAGGAGGAAGGTAAATTAGGGTTAACATTTTAAAAGAGGATAAAGAAAATTTTATTAGTTGACCAATAAATGGAAGTAGAGAAATGTATAAATTATCTCAAATACCCAGAAATAACCTGAGATAAGCTGTTGATAATTAAAAGAAGAAAAAGTAGTAACAATTACAACAAATTTTTAGAATACTTCTCTTTGCAACTTTTTTTTTCCTGATAATGTAAAGAAACAAACCCTAAAATTTATAGGTAGTTTACTACATTTAAAATAATTTTTTTTTTTTTTTTTTTTAAGTTTACTTAGGGAGAGAAGTCTCTCTTGCTAATGTTATGGAGATTTCTCTACAAGATGAAAAAAATAAAAATATTTTGTGGTTCTTTTAGGAAAACAGTGGCTGCTGGGGGAAATTGGTTATTGTGAAGTTTTCTACAAAATGCTGCTTGTGCTTTCTCAGGGGAGCCTGTGCTTTGGGTGTGCCCAATTGACCTGGCAGCTCCATCAGCTCAGGAGGGCAGGGGGATAAAAACCACCTTCATTAACCCTGAGCATCTCCTGCTCCTTGGCAAAGCTGGGTAATTGCAGCAAAGGCCTGAAGCTGAGTGCAGGCATTTCAGGAGGGATTTCCCCCTCTATGAGGTGGCACAGGGAGGGGACAGCAGTGCACATGTGCAATTTAAATACCTCTGCATCATAAATATACACCGGGTGCAGGGGAGGGATGAAAAAAAAAAAAACCCAGCACGTTCTCTCAGGATGCTGTTAGGGCCAGGCAGCATCTCATTAGGGACAACTTCAAAGATCAGTTCCTCATGTCCATAAAAACAAGTGTAAATATCTTCTGTGAGCCTGCTGTTAGCAGTTGCACTGTTACATTATGCATGTAGCCTGGACTGCACATGGTATCAACAAACTGCACTGGGCTTCATTAGGGTTTCATTTTTATGCAAGGCTGTTTATTAACTTTGCTGTTTATTTATTGCACTTTTGGCTAATGCAGTATTTGACTTAAAATTTAGCTGTTAGTGGTGACACAGTGCCTGGAAAGGTCTTTGAGGGTTCCACAGTGCCTGTGTTTTCCTAGAGGAATGTCATACAGGCAATTATTCCCTCTATTGACAGCTTCACTTGCTCTCTCATTCTTCTGCTTCCTGCCCTCAGTGAGAGGGTGCCTGATCCTGACCCCTCTTGGAATGAAACTTGATGAAATTCTTGGGTTTTCATTCTTGGAATGAAACTTGAGGGAGCTTTCAGTGAGGAAATTCTTGGATTTTCATTCTTGGAATGAAACTTGAAGGAGGTTTCAGTGATGAAAATTTTGGAATTTCATCCTTGGAATGAAACTTGAGGGAGCTTTCAGTGATGAAAATGTTGGATTTTCATTCTTGGAATGAAACTTGAAGGAGGTTTCAGTGATGAAAATGTTGGAATTTCATTCTTGGAACGAAACTTGAGGGAGCTTTCAGTGATGCTGCCTCTGCAGCACCTGACTTAAATGTTTATGGAAATGGTAAAGAGGGCAGAACTTCAGTGCTGTGTGCTCTCACTGCCCCATCACACTCATTTGAAAGGCCAGCTGGGGAAATGTTTTCAAGTGGTGAAATGCAGCTTCTGTGCACGTAACTTTTGTGACAATTTCCTATGGGATCAAGATTTTTGAGATTGTGTTCATTGTCCTTGCAGAAACAGCAAGATGCCACGGAATATTCTCCTGAACTGTAGTGCTAAAAAAAGGAAAAAAAAAAAAATTTTGTATTTTTCTTTTCCTGTGGTACTTCTGCCTTTTTTTTGTGTGGCTTAATCACTGATGAAAGGAACTTCACTTGCACACCTAGTCAAGGCTTGGGTGTGATGCTGAACTCCGGGCTTGCAATCTGATCTGCACAGGGATTCCACAAAGATCTGCACCTTGGCGCTTGCCTTTGAGTTCCCTTGTGCCACCCAGCATGGCTTGAGTGCTTCCAGCCACTGTTGCTGCACTCACAGTGCCAAGAGGTGTGTGCAGAGAGGTTTTATGAGGTCTCTTTTGCCCTGCTCGTTTGGGGGTGGTGGTGCTGTCAGCTGGAGCAGCCCACGTGCCTCTGTTGTACAGCAAAGTTGGGAATTCAGAGGAATCCCTGGAGTTTGGTGCCCAGCTCAGCTCTCCAGCCCTGGTCACCATCTGTGCCTGTGCTGGCACAGCAAGAGGGGACTGGGAGCTGCAGGGCTTGGCCCTGCTGGTGGAAGGTGAGGTTAGATCTGTGTCCCTGCACAGATTAGGGATTCCCTGTGTTTAATGTGAGCCTGAGGGTTTGCAAAGGTGCTTCCTTCATGAGATCCAGCTATGAAATGGCTGGGTTGTGTTGTCCTGTTGTGTTATGGTGCTCCAAAGGTGCTTCATTCATGAGACACAGCTATGAAATGGCTGGGTTGGGCTGTCCTGCTGTGTTATGGTGCTCCAAAGGGGCTTCCTCCATGAGACACAGCTATGAGGCTGCTGTTTTGTGCTGTCCTGTGGTTCTCAGCTGCTTTAGAGTTCACCCACACTTCTCTGTGTGGGTGAAGCCCAAGGGTGCAATGAACCCACACGAGACTCCCGTGTGATTTCCCAGCAGGACATGAAGAATTTCCCAACCTTGCTCAAGGTTATCTCCTTTAGTGTGAGATGATTTCTATGTCCTGAAGGGTCTGGGTGCCCCTGTGGGGGGATCAGTGAGAATCTGAGTTTCTGCAGTGCATTTGGAGCGTGCAGAGCGCTGAGCTGTGTTGCCGCAGTGGTGATTGATGGTGCAGGGGTTGGTGCAGGAATGCAGAAGTGCATTTTGCACTGTGGAACAGTGTCTGCAGAGGCCAGGAGGGCTCTGTGTTAGTCTCAAACACCCATGGTCAGGTGGCTGTGCAGCCAGCCAAGGGTTGTTGGTGATAACATGCTGTGAGAAGGAACAGGAGTGGCTGGAGACAGGGGCCATGTGGAGATAGGCAGCACTTTTCTGGGACAAATACCTTCATTCTAGTGCCTGGAGATAAGCACAACACAAATGAGATTCAGAATGGGCTGTAGGGGAGAACAGGACCACCAGACAGCCCCAAAGTCCTGCAGCCCATTGCCAGAAAGGTCTGGAAGAGCAGACTGTGCATGATAAACTAACTAGCACAGAAAGACTTGTCTCCAGGATTAAAAAAATCCACAGAGATCTATAATCCAAATAAATCCCTAATTTATATAATCTATAAGATTAAACCCCCCACAAAGCCCCACAGGGGCTCTGGAGCTGGGCTGAGGCCCTGGTGGAGCTGTGGCCATGGCTGTGGGATCATATCCACAGGAAAATGGGCATGTCCTGGATGAACCAGCCTGACCCTCTGGAACTAAAGAACCAGGTCATTTTCATGGATAAAAAGGCTGATGCTGTGAGGAGAAAGAAGCAGCAGGAAAGCTGTTAACAGACAGAAGGGTGTCAACCCCAGTAAAACGACACAGCATCTCTCATCAAAAAATGCTTGCTTGCCTCGTGGACAAAGCAGAGCTACCAACCAAACAACGCATGACAAGGTAAGAAGTAAATATAAACAACGTTTAGAAGCACAAAGAACAGCTTTTGCTTGATTGCCATTGAATCTACAGTGTCCTTTGTCTCCTCTCCTCCACTGCAGGTGGAATGAGCGGGGCCTTGGGCAGGATGGGATGTCTTCCACCCTTGGAAACCCCAAATCTCCATTTAGAACTTCTACCAGGGCAGTTAATCTGAGAAGAGATGCCCTTCAGTGCAGCTGGGGTACTTCTGATGTTAATCATGTCTATAGATCTGCCCAGGAATGGCACAGATTGTGCTGGTAAAGCTTGTGGGCTTGGTAGGAAGCAGCCTGATGGAGGCAAAAGTCTTGCTATTTCTTAGGTTTAGGGTTTTTGTTTTGTTCCATGGTTTTTTGTTGTTGTTTTTTTTTTTTTTTTTTTTTTTTTACTATTATAAAAACTTTTAAAAACTTATTTTCTCTAAGAAGCATCAAATTCTAGTGTGCAGTTGTCTGAATTTTAACGGAATTAAAAAATACCAGCTCCTTCCCTTTGGAAAAGTTGCTGCTCCTTCATCTGTGTTTTAAAGGAGCCAAAATGTCTCCTTTATTTTCTTTTCAACAGGGAAGAATTTGACTGAGGAATCCAAACATCCCCATGCTGTATATTTGTTATTTATTTCCACATGTGTCTGTGTGTGTTCACGTACATATAACTGGTGCCCAGAGATGAATGTTTGCGTGCACTGAGAGCTTTGCTTGTTTATTTTTTTTGGAAGCCTGCTTCCTCTCTGCATTCTCCTGAGCTGGATTTTAAAGCATTTAAACCCCCAGTTGTTATCTTGCTGAGGAGTGATCAGTCTGATCAGAAGTTCAAGACTGTGTGGGAAGGAAGCCTTCACTTAACATCATTGTTTAGGTCTGGCTCCCTGTCTGCCCCTGGCAGACAATGTTTGAGCAGATAAGATAAGAAGTGGCAGTGATAGCCATGCTGCAGGGTTACTGGAAGGGCACAAAACAGCCTGGCCAGGGGGTTTGGGAGGTCTGATCCTTGCTTGTAGTGAGTGATTGAGATGTTCTTCTCGTGGGGCTGGCAGTTAATGTGGCATTCATGTCACCCTTGTCCCTCGGGAAAAATGGGGTGGTTGCAGGAAAACAAAGAAAAAGCAGAGCCTGTGAAAGTGGGCAGAGCATAATTTGGTTTTTCATGGTCACTTGGTGCTTTTACTGCTTCAGGAGCTACATGAGGCCATGTGAGGATACAGTTTTGGCCAAGGCAGGTGTAAAAAGAGCGGAGTGACAGAAAAGCCTGGATGGTCAGGGCTGAGATGGTGTGTCACAGTGTTCACGGGGGTTCTTGGTTGAGGGAAGAGACGAGGATCTGACTCCATGTTTCAGAAGGCTTGATTTATTATTTTATGATATATATTATATTAAAACTATACTAAAGAGAAGAAAGGATTTCATCACAAGGCTAGCTAAGAATAGAATGAGAAAGAAGAGGTTTGTGTCTTGGGTTCTCTGTCTGAGCCAGCTGACTGTGATTGGCCATTAATTACAAACATCCAACATGGACCAATCACAGATGCACCTGTTGCATTCTGCAGCAGCAGATAATCAATGTGTACATTTTGTTCCTGAGGCCTGCCAGCTTCTCAGGAGGAAAAATCCTAAAGAAAAGATTTTTCATAAAAGATGTCTGCGACATCTGGAAGGTGTAAAGAAGGTTGTGAAATACAGCCCCTTAGAACAATTAGGAAACTGCAGCCAGGACTCTTATTATATCTTATATATTAGAAAGATTTGCTTTACTTTTTTTCTTCCTTAATTTGTTTTATTTGCTTTTAACTTGCCTGCTCAGGAGGTCGTTTCCCACCCAAGCCTAACACCATCTCTGACAGGAGTCACCTGCAAGTTGAACACGCAGAGCAAGGCCAAACTGTGCCTGCAGATAGAGAAAACTCTCATTAGATCAAGGAGCTCCTTATTTTTGCCTTCAGAGGAAAAAAACACCACCCCACATAACACCTGGGAGAATGGCTGTGCTGATGCAGTGTGCCCATGCCTGCTCTTGGGAGAATGTGAGCTCCAGGTGGAGGTTCTGGCTTAGGGGGAGAGGAAGAAGAAGGAAAAGTGGCTTTTACCTGTGAATGGAATGGGTGTTAAAGGCACTTAACCCTTGATAGGCCTCCTGATGTATTATGTCCCCTGAGTGAGAGCTTGCTCAGACACTCATAAAACAGAGAATCACACACTCAGAACGATCAGGGAAAATCCAGGGCACAGCAGGTCCTCAAAGTGGTTAACACTTGGGTCTGTTTTGCTTAGCAGTGTGGAAAATGACAGCAGGGTTTGTGTTCAGCAGCCCTTCCCCTGCTTGTTCCTGGCTGTGAAAGTGGCTGTGCACTGTCTTAGCCCCAGAGAGCAGCTCTGACACCTGGCACACCGGTGGCAGCGGAGTCCCAGGGCTGAATTCCCTTTGTCTCACGCTCCCTCCACATGTTCCCATCGGGCTGGGACTGGAATCCCATTTTTGCTTGGGCTGGACTGGGATTCCATTATTGCTTGGACTGGGATTCCATTATTGCTTGGACTGGAATCCCATTTTTGCTTGGACTGGAATCCCATTATTGCTTGGACTGGACTGGAATCCCATTATTGCTTGGACTGGACTGGAATCCCGTTTTTGCTTGGACTGGAATTCCATTATTGCTTGGACTGGACTGAGATCCCATTTTTGCCACCAGGCTGGGAACTGAAGAAGCGGGCGGCACATGGCACGAGCCACCTTGTTAAATCCCTGTGAGGTTGGGTTCCCTTCAGACAGCTGGGCCCAGAGAAGCCCTGCTCCCTGCTGATGGCTTGGTGCACACACACCTGGCAGGCTGCCCCAAGCTGTGGCTCAAAGGCAAGTCTGTAATTCAGGCTATTCTCTGGGGCTGCTTGCTTAGCAAAGGTCAAGGGCAGAGCCATTGACTGGCTCATGTTTGCTGGGAGGGGTGCGCAGCGTGGCTTGTAGGGACAGGTATGGTGACACAGTGATCTGAGTGAAGTGATTTTGCTGTTTTTGCAGAAAATATGCACCTGTGCTTGTTCAACTGAGTTGTATTTGATGCTCTCTGTAAAGCTCTGGAGCCACAGTAACAGCAAAGTGTTGCTTTGGTGAGGAAGGGTCTTTGGGGAGATGGGTGATGTTTCAGATAGGAAAATGTCATTTGTGTGGGTGAGATGAGCACAGCTCTTTGGAGCTGCATGGGATTCTCTTCATCTCTTGGAGGTGATTGTTATTGTAAAAAATCTGTCATGTTATTTGACAAGGAGAGGGATAGATGTGGTTCTTGTTGCTGTAGGTAACAACAGTGGGGAAAAGCAAGTGCTGGAGATGGGTTCTGAGGCAAAAGGAGTGGAAAAGCCTCTGAGCATGTCACCTTTCATTTTCTACAGCAACATGCTGGCAAAGCCCTTCTTGAGGAAAGATTTAGAGCTGAGTTGATTTTCCACGAGGTGGAGAGACAGAGCATTTCAATTCTAGGAAGACATAGTTTTGGCCTTTAAGAGTATAGTTAATCTCAAGTCTTCACAATCTGCAGAAGATGAAGGATCTCAGGATTTTATAGAGTAGAACTAGATGGAATACTGAATTGCAGGAGGGATTTCTGAAGCAGACTGGAGTATCTTGCCAGTTTTACCCTTAAGGGCTGTATTCATTGTGAAACAGTCCCTAAGCCTGCTCTTGATTGCCAAAACATTTGGAGGGAGGAAGGAGGAGAAAGGTTGCAGGAAATTACTCATTTCAGACACAGAACTGAGACTCCTAGCTGCTAATTTTGTGTAATGTAGGTGGCTGTGAGAGTATTGATGCGAGCAGAGTGGTTTCACCCAGCTCACATTCCTGCCCTGTTATGGTCACTGTGAACTTTGACTTCATTGACTGCAGCAAGCCCCAGCACAGGCAGCCCTGGTGCTGGGCAAATGGGGATTTCCCTGGCACTGCCAGAGTGCAGAAATGGACAGAAAAATTACAGCCCAGTGCATCCAGATGGAAAGAAAGAAAGAAAGAAATGGTTAAGACAGCTGTTCCCAGGCTTTAAGTTCTGTGTTTTTTCAAGTTTTTTTTTTCTCTCTTTTTGTCTCCTGAAGCAACTTAGTGAATTAGCTTGTTTCCCTAAAAACGATCCTAATAGTTTTTTCCTTAAAAACTACCCTAATTTCCTTAAAAGCGATCCTGTATCTTTTACAGAATGTTCAGTAATGATTTTTTGCTGCAAGCTCATGGAAACATTCTTTTTCTTTTTTTTTCCTTTGCACTTCGCCATAATCTTGCAGAGCTGTGGAATTCTGTTGTAATCTGTCCCTGGAAGGCACCTTTTCCTGCTCCTTAATGGATAAAATCAAAAGAACTAGGATTTCCTTTACATTTACTGAGAAATATGACTGTGGATGGGTAGGTCGGTGCAATTTTACACGTATTCTTAGTCAAAGCAAAAGTGGTTTTGATTGTTAAACTGAAAGCAACACACCCAAACTAGTATAGCTGAGTGCCCTGATATTCCATTTATTTGTGTGTTTTGGTTTTGTCAGTGTCAGTTTCATTGTTAATTCTCAAGAAGTTGAAGCTTTTCTGCAGTTTCTATTATTGGACCACCTACCAAAAACATATAATTTTCTTCTCCTTTTAAGTACTAAGAGGAGCATGAGGCTGGAAATCAATGCTGTGTATCCATATAGGGGAACTGATTCAAGACAGTTCCTACAGAAAAAGGCTGTTCTGCAGCTGTTACTCGAAAATTCCTCTTGCTGTGGACAGTGATATTCTCTAGGAAAAAGTGCTTCAGCTAAATCAGAAAACAGGCCTGTGCCTAATAAATGGATTCCCTGGGGAGCCATATAGGGAAAGCAATGGTAGTCTTAATTCACACAGCCTGCCTGACTTCAGAGTAACTGCCTGTTTTCAAGCTTTGAGAAACCAGAAGATAAATAAAAACTGGAAAAGGCTCTTGTATAAAAAATAGAACTGCAGTTTTGGGGTGTTTTTTTTTTTTTTTTTTAGTGGTGTTTTGCTTTGTTGGGAAAGACACTGGTTTGGGGGTCTTTTTGTTAGTTTTGTTGTTGTTTGGAGTTTTTTTACCTCATGTTGTGTGGGTTCTGGGGTATCTTTAGCTCATTTATGACAAATGTGGTGGAATAAATCTCTGTGTGTCTGTGTGTAGCACAGAGTGCGTGAGCTTAAAGGCTGCACAATTCAGTTTATGCCTCCCCAGCACCCACCACCACAGAATGCGTTTCACCCACCTTGGTTATTCCCATCTAAATGGGAAATGCTGCTTACCATTTGTTCTGCTGCAGATAGGATGTTTTGTGATTCTTGCATGTCTAATTGCACTGGCTGAAGTAATGAAATTCCCTCTTTTGTTTTGGAGCATAATCAGTGAGATTGCATTTGCGCTGCTTATAAAATGAATCACGTAATTGCATGAAATTGCAATGAAATTGCATTGCCCACATCTCATTTTGTATCGTAAAACATTATGTGCTGCAGCTTGTTTTCCTCCTTCCCTGGGCTTCTCCTTGTGATGTTCCTTCTCTAAATCTCAGAATGCAGCTATTTGCCTTTTGTACTTGACACAGGAATTACTTTCTGCAGTTTGCTCCTGCATCTGTCATGCCAGCTAAAATCCTGGTGATGCTCAAACACAAGGGTTGGGAAGCAGCAAGTTTTCAAAGCTTTCAAGGGCAGCATTGAAAGCAAGATTCTGTTGCATGTTCAGCATTATTCATTTGGTCTGGACAATTAGCAGCAACCTCTGAGTCATAGGTGGCAATGCCTTCCTACCCTTCACAGATGGAAGCTGGATATTGAGGTTGCAGCTCGTTTGGCTTTGGAATTTTCTTGTAGGAAATGCTGAAATCAAAATGATTCTGTTGTTCTTCCCCCTTTTCTCCTGCCTTTGTTGCTGGCACAGAGGCAAAAGTAAATGTGTCTTTAAATTGAGTTTTCTAAAAGTATCCCTGAGGTAAATTTCTGCCTTGACTGTAATTCATTCTTGGATTTATTTGATTTTTGAGGATACATCTTTGGAAATGAACGGTTTAATGCAATAAGAATAATTGCTTACTGCAGGAGCCAGTAACAGTTCTGATAAATATGAATGTCCTAGATACTCCCACTGAGGACTTTGAAGTCATTAATTTTTATTATAGAAGTATAAGCAAAACACAAATGTTCTGAGATAACCTGTGGCACTGTGGCTGCCCACAAACACTCTGCTTATTAACTACATTATTGAGAAAACCTCCTGATCCTGTATGCAGCACTGCTTCTCATAATGTTGTATAAACATGATGTGTGTCAAATAAATGCCACAGCCAAGTTAAAGTGATGCCACAGCTGAAACTGTCAGTGCTGCTTTCTGTCCATGAGATATTTTGTATTTTCCACGAGAAGATGGTGGTCTGGATTTCAGCAGCCTCTGTCACATAGAAGTACTCATGGAAAATGAATGAGAGCACCAAATAATAAGAGAGATTTGAAAAAAAAAATTAAAAAGGGGGAGAAAGCAAATCAGAATGAATTGTGCATTTCCAAGGAGGATCTCCAGCTGGAGTTGCCTTTGTGCGGCTTTCTGCTAGTGAAAACATGAAATTGTTTTCTGTCCCACAGCTTTATCCACCAAGCTTTTTCTCACTTGAGCTGATGTTTGCATCTTGAATTATTGTGGAATGTGTAGTGTTTGACCTGAGGTTTCCTGGTCATAAGTTATTTAATACTTATGGAGAGAGAGAGAGAAGAGGTGGGGAGAGCTATCAGTTAGAATCTTTTTAGCTGGGGATATATTTGGCCCAGAGTTTTACAAATAAAATAAAAATAACCTGCTTTCAGTGCCTGTGGTTCCCCTCCAATCCAGCCAGCAATGAATTGCAGTTTTGTTGATTAAATCCAGTTTTGCCTGGGACTGGTTTTCATATTAGCTCTAATGAAGACAATTGCACTGGAAATATAAAGGATAGAAAGATTCAAGTGCTAAATTCTCTCCAGCAGAATTTTCAGCCCAAAGTTGTCTCTAACCTTTCTGTGTCTCCAGCAAAGGTTGAGAGCAGAAATTGGTTTTTGGAAGTTAGGTGTTTTGTTTTTTGTTTGTTTTTTTTTTTTTTTTTCCTGGTTTTGTTTTGTTTCATTGGATTATATTTTTGTTTCCTCCTCTGCAACAAAATGTTATGAGATAAGTGTATATTTTTCTATACACCCTGGAACTGCTTCAGATCTCTCACCAATCTAGATCAAGAGTTCAAGTTGAGCTTAAGACAACTGGTGTCAAAATTTTTTTGCAGTGGAATTTCTTGGAGCACACGAATATTAGGCCAGCTGTGTGACTCCTAGGGCATGAAAGCTTACCTAATTCCAGTTTTTAATGTGGTACTGAGCTTTTTGTTACCGTGGATGCTGGGTAGAGACCTGTGTGTGGTGCTGGTAGAAGGCAGTCCATAATCTCCTCTCTATTCCTGTTGGACACAAGGGCTTAACTTTGCAGGGAGAGCTAAATGGTGTCTGAATATCATCATCTTCCCTGTGGAAAGCTCCTTAAACGTTAGGAGGCAGACAAATAAAAAAGAAACCTTTGGCAAGGGCTGAAATGGCTCATCTAGACGAGCCTGAGTGCCTTTTAGGCTGTTCTGCAGGGTTTTATTTAGTAGGAACACTAAATAATACCCTGTGCTTGTGTTTTGATGGGAAGCATTTTATGGCTAACACCTTGTTAGAGCTCAGGTGCATCCTGACAGAAACAGGTTTTGATACTGGGTTGTGGATGCTGGAAACTGGTCAGAGAAAAAAGCCAAATAAACTTTACCAGACATTCCTCTGGGAAGTTTTCAGACAGCTCAGAGGAAGAATTAAAGCAGTCCTACACCTTGTGTTTTGAACTTCTTGTTAATTGTAGAGTGTTGACAAAAAAGAGTGTTATTCCTAATTGCCCAGTAGTGCAAAGAGTATTAATTGGAATTAAAACAATCGTACACCTAGTGTTTTGAACTTCTTGTTAATTGTAAAGTGTTTACAAAAAAATGTTATTCCTAATTAACCAACAGTGTAACGAGTACTAATTAATGACCAATCAAGTCCACTTTTATCAAAACTGCCTATAAAAAATGTGCAGTTTCTAATAAGCTCAACATTTTACCTTAGAGTCTAAATGTCGCTGTATTCACCCATCCCCAATGCAACAGCCACGCTGGCTCACATGCCCAAATTCATATTGCAGGTAACACATGATGGCTGCTAATTTACAGCAGTATGTCACATTTAAAATAGTATGTCTTGCTGCCCAGATGCTAGCACATTGCTTTTTGAGTTCTGTGCTCCGGTCTGTTTGTCCCTCCTAACATCAGTGACAATCCCACAGGCATGCTGGTGGCATTCTGTGCCTTCAGTAACTGAGAAGTGGGGCTTGGTGGCATTCTATGCATTCTGTGCCTTTACTAACTCAGAAGTGGTGCTTGGTGTTATTCTATGCATTCTGTGCCTTTAGTAACTCATAAGAGGTGTTTGGTGGCTTGAGTAACTCAGAAATGGTCTTTGGTGGCATTCTGTGTTTTTAGTGTAACTCAGAAATGGTGTTTGGTGGCATTCTGTGCCTTGAGTAACTCAAAAGTTGTCTTTGGTGGCATTCTGTGCCTTGAGTAGCTCAGAAGGGGTGTTTGGTGGCATTTTATGCACCCTGTGCCTTCAGTGACTCAGAAATGGTGTTTGGTGGCATTCCGTGCCTTCAATAACTCACAAGTGGTGTTTGGTGGCACTCTGTGCCTTGAGTAACTCAGAAGGGGTGTTTGGTGGCATTCTGTGCCTATAGGAACTCAGAAGTGGTGTTTGGTGGTATTCTGTGCATTCTGTGCCTTCAGGTACTCAGAAATGGTGCTTGGTGTTATTCTATGCATTCTGTGCCTTTAGTAACTCTAAAGTGGTGTTTGGTGGCATGCTATGCCTATAGGAACTCAGAAGTGGTGTTTGGTGGCATTGTGTGCCTTCAATAAGTCCAAAGTGGTCTTTGGTGGCGTTTTGTGCCTTCAGTAACTCGAAAGCTGTCTTTGGTGGCATTCTGTGCCTATAGGAACTCAGAAGGGGTGTTTGGTGGCATTCTGTGCCTTTAGGAACTCAGAAGAGGTGTTGAGTGGCATTTTGTGCCTTTGGCAACTCAGGAGTGGTTTTTGATGGCATTCTGTGCCTTCAGCAACTCCAAAGTGGTGTTTGGTGGCATTCTGTGCCTTTAGTAATTCAGAAGTGGTTTTTGGTGGCATTCTGTGCCTTTAGTAATTCAGAAGTGGTGTTTGGTGGCATTCTGTGCCTTGAGTAACTCAAAAGTTGTCTTTGGTGGCATTCTGTGCCTTCAATAACTCCAGTGGTGTTTGGTGGCATTCTGTGCCTTCAGTAACTCACAAGTGATGTTTGGTGGCATTGTGTGCCTTCAGTGACTCCCAATTGATGTTTGATAGCATTCTGTGCCTTCAGTGTAACTCAGAAGAGGTGTTTGGTATTATTCTATGCATTCTGTGCCTTTAGGAACTCAGAAATGGTGTTTGGTGGCACTCTGTGCATTCTGTGCCTTCAGTGTGACTCAGAAGTGGTGTTTGCCCAGCGGAGCTGCCTCTCCTTTGAGCTTCTTTTGTGGCTCAGCTCCATCAGCCCTGTGGAAGTCGAGCAGGAGGGAGAGCAGCAGAGAGGCCAGTGGTTAGCAGTGTGTGTGATGGAATTTCATCCCGTCCCTTGGAGAGGGTGTTACCTGCAGGGCAGGGAGCAAAAGGACTGAGCAGGCTCGGCAGAGAGCTTCTGGCTTGCACTGTGTCCTTAACTTGTGCCTTGAAGAAGAACACTTGTGTTTCTCAAACTGAAATTTCAAGAATCAGAACCAGCCTCAAATGGTTGTTTGCAAACACTGGGCTTAATTCTGTGGGTATCTAAACAATGAGTATTTGTTTCTGAAACATGAAGAAAGGTTTTAGATTTAATAGCAAATCCCAAAGAGAATGAGTTGTCAAAATTTTATGCACCTTCAGGTCCACTTGCCCAGTTTCCCTGTTACATAAGAGTTATTGTCTATTTGGAGAATTTATCATCTCCAAGAAAATATAATGAATTATGCAGATGAATTCTGTACATTTTATGACATTCCAGATATGATTCTTAATATAAATGGACATCAGCAATGGAACACCTGCTGCAGTACGTGCTTGTGCAGTTCTGTTTTGGCAGAACCTTGTGACCTTGGTGCCTCTGATCAGAATTGCCCTAATTTCTGAGGAGGATGGCATGTCAAGTTACAGCAATGCAATCTGTCCTGGGGATCTGCCTCTGCTTGTTTTGGGATGCCTTTTTTCCCACTGCATTTTGGAAAAAACTATTTTACTATTGAAAGAAGGGCTCTGTGGTTTCTGTCCTGGAAGTAAATCCAGCACATTTTATGACTCCTGCAGTTGAAATCAAATGATTGGAGGGATACCACACTTTAGGTTAGCCTTGCCAATTATATCAAAATGTGCATTTTTCAAACCTCATTGTCCTTAAATTAAAATTGGATCTAAACTTGGAGTGCCAGGTTGTACTTTCTGAGTGTATTTCATGAGTTGGTGTTTGGAGAGCTTATTGCCTTACCCTCCTAGTAGGTACAGTTTTGCCAGCAAATAAGTTCTGGCAGGGTGGGAGATAGATAATTTATAGCAGTCCCCCAACAACAGCAGCAAAAGAATAGGGGAAAAGTCATTTTAATGAATTTGAATTGAAATCATACCAGCATAAGAATGGTTAACTATTTTATTTAAAGGAAACTTCTGTCTGGGCCTTAGAGTGATGCTGACACTGGTATTGAAACTCTTTTTCAGTTCTGTTTTACTTCTCTAACCTTTGGAAAGCCACTGATAGCTAAATTTTAGAAGGTAATTTGTTGACTTAAAAGAAATTTTTTTTCTGCAAAGAGATGATTAGTAGGATTTTCAAAAATGCTCAAGCAATTCTGTCTCTGAGTTCCCATTAGTATCAAAGGCAGAGGTCAGGTACTTCAGAAAAGGCCAGCTGTCTATTTGCCCCTCAAAGAACACCATGGCAAATCTGGATTTTAGCTCTTTCTGCTTTTATTACTGACCAGAATCTGGGTTTAGCAGAGTTTGGAGTCTTTAATTAGTTAAGATTTGAATCGGGCTGAGAAGATGTATTATTATAAATTCCTTGTAAAGGAGAGTTTTCTTAAATTTGCCCAGATGATGACAGTGGGTAATATAGGTCTTTTCTGTTTAATCTCATAAATCTCACTGGAAGTAAAACAGCTCCAGAACCTGTAATAAAAAGATCCATCATTTCCCTGCAGCTATAATTGTTGGAAGCGTTGGCAGTAAGCTGCTGAGTGCTGCATTGAATCCTCCTGTGGCTTTGGAAATGTAATTTATTTTTTTCCCCCCTCCACATTGCACCAAGACACAATTAATGCCATTTCTGTAATAAATATCAGAGCTCTGTTTTACAGCTCTCCAGACCTCTCTGAGGCTTTGGTGGGTGACACATGTTGTACATGGGGCTTTCCAGCAGGTTTGGGGGAGTCTGTTCTCAGAGATGTGTGTGTGCTTGCACAAATCAAATCTACCAGGGAGAGTGTGGAAAGGTATTTGCATCCCTTTGTTTTCAGTCAGACAGGAAACCAGATGTTGGCTTGGTGTTTGAGCACACTGCAAGACAGAATCAAGTTAACAAAAGCATTAATATGTATGATTTAAACAATTAATGGCTGACAGTGGCCAACTAAAGCAATGCTGTATTTGGGCATTAATTTTGTGTATTGAGAGGAAATTAGTGTTTGGCTTTGTGTCTTCAGCATGTGTTGTATTACAAAATCAGCTATGGGCATGTAAATGTTTTTCTGATGAGAGAACTTAAATGACATTTGTGTTCATGTTTTGAAGGCTTGGAAATTAGGATGTGAAATTTTTGTTTCAAAATGTAGACGTTTACAGTTTGATATAGTCCTTCTAATCTGTGGCCTGAAAAACTCAGTGGAGAATTGTGAAGTTGGCCTAATAGCATTGAGGTTTGGTTGGTTTGTTTGTTTTAATAAGAACAATTGCACATCTGTTACTTTCATTCCATTTCTTGCATGCTGCCAGGCATGCAGGTGCATTTAATGCTTTTTTTTCCTTCAGCTGAGAGTTACTGATAAATTTTAAGAGAAATTAATTAAGCCACAAGTTTCACAGGATTGCCCTACTCCAGGACTTGGGACTGGCTCTAAGGGCAGTAACAAATATCACAACTTAACAAAGCTGTGAGCATGTAAATGTTTTTCTGATGAGAGAACTTAAATGACATTT